>QXTE01000386.1:584004-708291 GCA_003942145.1 Platysternon megacephalum | reverse complement strand
CATAGAATCATAGAATATCAGGGTTGGAAGGGACCTCAGGAGGTCATCTAGTCCAACCCCCTGCTCAAAGCAGGACCTAATCCCAACTAAATCATCCCAGCCAGGGCTTTGTCAAGCCTGACCTTAAAAACCTCTAAGGAAGGAGATTCCACCACCTCCCTAGGTAACCCATTCCAGTGCTTCACCACCCTCCTAGTGAAAAAGTTTTTCCTAATATCCAACCTAAACCTCCCCCACTGCAACTTGAGACCATTACTCCTTGTTCTGTCATCTGGTACCACTGTGAACAGTCTAGATCCATCCTCTTTGGACCCCCTTTCAGGTAGTTGAAAGCAGCTATCAAATCCCCCCTCATTCTTCTCTTCTGCAGACTAAACAATCCCAGTTCCCTCAGCCTCTGAGAGACCGAGGGTGGCCCAGTGGTTAGGACATTAGCCTAAGACTTGAGGGAGCTGGGCTCCATTCCCTGCTCTGCCACAGACTTCCTGTGTGGCTAACAAATCAGTTAGCTTCTCTGTGCCTCAGTTCTCCATCTGTACAATGGGGATGATAGTGCTGCAGTGCCTACCAGCAGTGCTGTTAGAGTATGTAACCTAACAATTGTAGTGGGTGCCACGTAAGTACTTTAGCTATCTAGGTAGATAGCGTATGAAAGATGCCATGCTAACATGTTTCCATCCACCAATCTGTTATAGCATGGGCAGCAGTAGTGGAAGCTTCCCCGTCTTCCCTAGCAATGGGGTCCTGACTTGGAGGGACCAACTACAGAAGTGAAAGAGTGCATCACTCGCCATGCCCATGTGTCCCTAAGACACTCTGTTGAAGCTACCAGGAATTTCTTGCAAGGTGAACTTTTGTCCACTGAAAACTGGGCTATTTGTGGTTTTTATTCCTGGCCCTCCAAAAGTTTCATCAAATCCAGTGTATTTGAAGGCAGGTTAAAGGAGTGTCCCGATTTCCTCTCTCATGTTGCCTTTTAATTGGCTTTGATGCAGCCTACATGCTTAGTTCGAACAGCCATGGTGCGTCTTTTCTCCAAGCATTGAATTAAAACCAAACGAGTGGTTTTCTTTGTCCTGAACTCACTTCCATGCTTAATCTTCCAGCTTACGTTCTGGGTCAAGAAGATTTGGAAAAAAAAATCCCCTGCCACCTGCTGCATAAAAGACAGGTGGAAATGGCAGGTGGTCAAAGAAGAGATGGGAAAAGATGAATAGCAAAAGGAGCATGGAGTTCAGTTAAACTCATTCTCATTCACACCAAGTCTGAGGCAAAGGGACCTTAGTGTAAATGAGAATCAGACCCAGAATTCATTGTCTTCCAGTTCCTAGAGAGGACCAGGATCTGTTGCAGGGAATGATCTTAATAAAGCAAAGGACTTATGAGTGGGAGGACATTTTCTAGGTCTTGGCTAAAGCACAGGGGACGGGATTTCCAACAATGCTCAGTGTTGGCCTAAAAATGGTAAAATTCCTGTCGACGTCAATATCAGCTGAGATAAGCCAACACTAAGGGCTTTAGGAAATCCCACCCATAGGGTCTGGGTCTGTTCTCTCCCTGCTCCCAACACAGGGAAGGGGTGAGGATGGAAGAGAAGAGGAGAAGGGGTAATGTGAATGAGAAGTTGGAGAGGGGAAAGAGAGGCAGGAGCTGGAGAGAAAAAGTTGAAGATTCAGCAGAAGAGACCCCCTCTAACCTTTGTATCTCTCTCGTCATGAATCCTCATTGACATTGGGACAGATTCTCCTCTCTTTCAGAAATGACTTTACACCCACTTTTATGAGAGCAGAACTGAGCCTCATGCCTGTTACACCTTTATCCCTTGTCATGCTTCCTGCAACCCACCGGTGGTCAGAGGAATGTATTTCTACAGCTCCATTTGTGGCTCCTTATTCACGGCCAAAAGCGCTTCCTTTCTTGAGGTTCGTCTTTTCATGCAGGAGGTTTTATATGTATAAATTCTACTCCTTTCCTTTTTTAAAAATTCTCTTTGAGACTCTAATTATACAGCAGGTCTTTTCAACTCCCTTTCACCTGTGGTGCCTCATAGGAAAGTCACAGTGGGCTGGGTTGTTTTGTCATTTTCTCTAACCTTTCTGTTCACACCCAAACTTAGTTATTTGAAGCCTGGTCTATGGCAAAAAGGCATTTGCACAATGTCCTTGTCTTCAGATGACTCTCAGACATTTCGTCCTGTAATTGACTCCTCGTTATGGGTCTTTTACAGCTTCCTCTAGCCCACAGTCAGCTGTGGGATTTGGCCAGGGAAAAATTGTGATTAAGAAGCTGTCGAATATGGGAAGATTTTAAAGCCTCTGCCATTTTCTGCCATGTCAGGGAAATCAGTACTGTGAATGGAGGGCCCTGGCATGCGAATGACTCCTAGCTGCTGCAGTCTCCTCTTGAAGGGTGGGGCTGGAGATGAATTCTCGGGACAGAGGTGTCTGTTTTTCAGGAACAGAGAGCACCATTGTGCCGGAAATCCCAAAGGACTGACATTTGACAGGGGGGGCGAGCTATGTTTTCAAATACTGGAATTGGCCTGTGGTTTGGAGTGAGATACTCTCGCAATCAGCACTTGGGTTTGCTAACAGTTTGTAGAAGACATGCTGCCCTGGGTTGTCATGTGTATCATTCTCTCCCATTAAAATAACCACATAATTGGTGATGAATGACTGCGCTTATGAAAATAGCTCAGAAATCCTCATCCACAGACATTGTGAATGACAGCCGAAGAGTCAAAGAGATGTGATCATCACCACTACTGTCCAAAGCATCATTACTACATCTCACTTTTATTAGACACTTGAAGGGACCATTGTGATCATCTGGCCTGAGCTCCTGTATAACACAGGCCAGAGAACTGCTCCCAAAATAATTCCTAGAGCATATTTTTCAGAAAAACATCCAATCATGATTTTAAAATTGTCAGTGATGGAGAATCCACCACGACCCCTTGGCAACTTGTTCCTATGGCTAATTAATTACTCTCACTGTGAAAAATGTATGCCTTATTTTCCAGTCTGAATTTGTCTACCTTCAACTTCCAGCCACTGGACCGTGTTATACAGTTCTCTGCTAGACTGAAGAGCCTATTATTAAATATTTGTTCTCTATGTAGATACTTATATACTGTAATCAAATCACCCTTTAACTTTTTCTTAGTTAAGCTAAATAGATTGAGCTCCTTGAGTCTATCACTAAAAGGCATTTTTTTGAATCATAGAATCATAGAATATCAGGGTTGGAAGGAACCTCAGGAGGTCATCTAGTCCAACCCCCTGCTCAAAGCAGGACCAATCCCCAACTAAATCATCCCAGCCAGGGCTTTGTCAAGCCTGACCGTAAAAACCTCTAAGGAAGGAGATTCCACCACCTCTCTAGATAACCCATTCCAGTGCTTCACCACCCTCCTAGTGAAAAAGTTTTTCCTAATATCCAACCTAAACCTCCCCCACTGCAACTTGAGACCATTGCTCCTTGTTCTGTCATCTGGTACCACTAAGAACAGTCTAGATCCATCCTCTTTGGAACCCCCTTTCAGGTAGTTGAAAGCAGCTATCAAATCCCCCCTCATTCTTCTCTTCTGCAGATTAAATAATCCCAGTTCCCTCAGCCTCTCCTCATAAGTCATGTGCTCCAGCCCCCTAATTATTTTTGTTCCCCTCCGCTGGACTCTTTCCAATTTTTCCACATCCTTCTTGTAGTGTGGGGCCCAAAACTGGACACAGTACTCCAGATGAGGCCTCACCAATGCCGAATAGAGGGGAAGGATCACGTCCCTCGATCTGCTGGCAATGCTCCTACTTATACAGCCCAAAATGCTGTTAGCCTTGTTGGCAACAAGGGCACACTGTTGACTCATTTCCAGCTTCTCGTCCACTGTAACCCCTAGGTCCTTTTCTGCAGAACTGCTGCCTAGCCATTCGGTCCCTAGTCTGTAGCACTGCATGAGATTCTTCCGTCCTAAGTGCAGGACTCTGCACTTGTCCTTGTTGAACCTCATCAGATTTCTTTTGGTCCAATCCTCTAATTCATCTAGGTCCCTCTGTATCGTATCCCTACCCTCCAGTGTATCTACCATTCCTCCCAGTTTAGAGTCATATGCAAACTTGCAGAGGGTGCAGTCCACACCATCCTCCAGATCATTAATGAAGATATTGAACAAAACCAGCTCCAGGACCGACCCTTGGGGCACTCCACTTGATACCAGCTGCCAACTAGACATGGAGCCATTGATCACTACCCGTTGAGCCCGATGATCTAGCCAGCTTTCTATCCACCTTATAGTCCATTCATCCAGCCCATACTTCTTTAACTTGCCGGCAAGAATACTGTGGGAGACCGTATCAAAAGCTTTGCTAAAGTGAAGGAATAACACATCCACTGCTTTCCCCTCATCCACAGAGTCAGTTATCTCATCATATAAGGCAATTAGGTTAGTCAGGCATGACTTGCCCTTGGTGAATCCATGCTGACTGTTCCTGATCACTTTCCTCTCCTCTAAGTTCTTCAAAATTGATTCCTTGAGGACCTGCTCCATGATTTTTCCAGGGACTGAGGTGAGGCTGACTGGCCTGTAGTTCCCTGGATCCTCCTCCTTCCCTTTTTTAAAGATGAGCACTACATTAGCCTTTTTCCAGTCATCCACCTCCCCCGATCACCATGAGTTTTCAAAGATAATGGCCAATGGCTCTGCAGTCACATCCGCCAACTCCTTTAGCACCCTCGGATGCAGCGCATCCGGCCCCATGGACTTGTGCTCGTCCAGCTTTTCTAAATAGTCCTAAACCACTTCTTTCTCCACAGAGGGCTGGTCACCACCTCCTCAAACTGTGCTGCCCAGTGCAGTAGTCTGGGAGCTGACCTTGTTCGTGAAGACATTCCTTTAATCATTCTCGTGGCTGTTCTCTGATGTATCCTCTCCAATGTATCAACATCCTTCTTGAATGGTGCACACCAGAACTGGACACAGGAGTCCAGCAGTAGTCCCACCTGTGCCAAATACAGAGGTGAAATATCCTCTCTACTTCTGTCTGAAGTTGGATCGGCTCCCAGGCTCTGGGGACGGAAAGCTGGAATAAAGCCACTTTTGCACCTCTCCCTTAATTGATTTCAAAGCGACCTTGCCATTTTACATCAACAGAGAATTTAGACCAAACATTCAACCCCAGTCATCAGTTTATATTTTTCAAGGCCAGGGACTCACTGTTTAAAAGCTTATGTTAGCCTTGAGGTCTTAAGGGTTAACAATTCACATTTATAAACTCTGCCAGGAGTCTGTAGTATTTCATTTTTTTTTTTTACAATAACTCTAAAATTAACCGGCAGCCTTCCTAAAAATACTCTGCAGCACTTCAGTATTCCCACTGATGATACAAAAATAAAACACACTTGAGGTTTCTTGACCAAGTGAGGTTTTTTAAAAGATCATTCTATATAAAAAAAGGAGGGAAGTTTTTTCCCAAAGTTATCGTGCTCACATTTTCACACTCTCCAGTCTCCAAGAGGCCCTGTTTGATTAATTCTCAAAGTTTGTACAGAAAAACTCCTCTGCATTTGAGAAATGTCAGGTGGAAAGCAGATCTTTTGATGGAAGTGATGTGTAAAAATCAGGCTTAACATGGGAAATAATTACAGCTATAGAGTCATTGGCATAGCTTCATTATAAAATCAGTATTGTCTAAGGTATATCGGGGTGAAACCCTGGCACCATGAAACCCTGTGACAAAACTCCCGTTGATTTCATTCAGGATTTCATCCCAGGTCATCTTCGAGTTCTTTTTCATTCCATTTCAAGTTTCTTGCTTCTAAAATAGAACATTGCAAGTGTTGTTAATAACAACTTGGGCCAGATGCTCAGCTATCCATTGACTTCAATAGAGTTATGGCCTCTTATGTTTATCCAAAAGCATCTCAAAGCATTTTACAAACTACAAGCCCAGTGCTGTTCATGCTACAGTCAACGGGAGTATTGTCATTAACTTCAGTTGGGTTGTAAATAGCTAGGAATCTCTTCAGAGACCCTGAATGCCCAGAATTCCTTTGTTTGACCATTGTCCCAGACCATAACTCAGTCTTAATAAGAGTACCACATTTGCCATGGAAAAAGACCCATGCAGTCATATAGTTTGCACACACGCTCTTCTCTGATAAAGCATTGTTTCCAGTGTATCCTCCAGAACTTTTTTCATTTTAAATGCCATAAGTTATGGGACTCTCACCCATTCCCTAGACAGACTATTCCAGCACATTTAAGTTTCTATATAAATAAAATCAATAATTACTTAACCGATAACAGTAATAATAATTTCAGGGAACCACATAATAATCTCACCAACAAGATGTTTTCTACTGATATTCAGCCTTCAATACCCCTATGTCACCATTTCAGGCTGACCTGGTACGCTTTCTTGCAGGTGGGCACAGGCAGGCCATTCGTCCAGTTTTAAACCAAACAATCCTCTTTTTGGGTGGTTTGTCCCTCCTCCAGCACTGAGACAAAAGCGGATGTGGTTTTGCCTGGTATCGGAGATGTCATTTTGAAGAGCACGTCACTCTGCCCCTGCTGGCATAACCTCGCCCGCACCCTACATGTGAGGTTACATCAGCGGAGTGGAGTGGTGGGCTCTTCAAAATGGCATCTTCCGTGAGGTCTGACATCGCACATACCATGCGGGTGATGTTACGTGTGAGGTCACGTCACTGGGTGCAGGGTCATGCCAGTGGGGGTGGGTCCAGGCCATTCCCAGAAGTACTGGAATGTCCAGTATTCTGGGAAGGTGTGAGTGGCCACCCAAGGTGAGCGTGATGTTGCAGGTGAGTCCTTACTTAATGTTTCCCTCACACAGGGTATCAACAAGTCCAAACAGACTGTTAGATGCTAAAGAGCACCCCCTTGTAGAGGGTCTGATTTATTAACAGAAAAGCAACGCAGAACATGAACAAAACTTTCAGCCCAACATGTCTGCTGGGTGACCAGGCCGTTCTGAGTCCATCTATCCCCCACCTGAGTCCAGTGCTTGCCTCAACCCAGCTTCTTCCCTTGAGGTTCTCTCAGTTCCAGTCTCTGCACCTAGTGTTAGGCCTCTTGCCCCTACTGCAATAAGATCCTTCCCTAGGGTCAGGGGAGGTCTGTCCACTGCTAATCTTCTCCGGGGACAACAGGTGATCCTTGCCAAGCCGGGCTTCCAGCCAGTGTCTGGGAGACACCTGACTGAAACCAGACCCTCTTGGATGCCTGCTGACTGCAACCTTCTGTCTAGGAGGTTCCCCTCTCCAGAAACACCTTTTACAGCCTCCCCATTCTGGTGGGTTCCCCAGAGTTCATCTTCTAGGCTCCCTGCTCAGCCCTCTGGCTCAGGCCTCTCCTGGGAGCTCCTCTCCACAGGAGTTTCCTAACTCCCTTTGGAGTTCCCTTCTAAGTAAGTTTGGATAATATTTATCAGATCCAGGTGTTTGTTTACTAATCAGCCACCTGTGGCAGTCAGTTACTGTCAGGTGGGACCTTCGTAAGGCAGTCATGGGCAAACTGGGCCCAACTCACCATAAAAGGCAGCCCCAGGACACCCTTCTTCTACAACACCTTGAAAAGAGGGCTTGGTTTTTCCAGGTGACTTCTTATGGTGGTATCCTGGGTGTCCGATCCCAACATCTATGAGCTTGATCATTCTCCCACTGAAGAGAATGGATAATGGAAATGTTGTCACTGATTCAATGGGAACAGGATCATGTCCTGTGTTGGAGTCATCCCATGGGAATCCTATGATGTTATGATGATCAGAGAGATGTAAACGAGTGACATGAAGTTTCTGATTTGGTGTTTCTGGTCTCCAGAAAGTATCTGATTTCAGAACTTCAATGAATTGAGCAAAGCAACATTTAGGGGGAGGGATAGCTCAGTGGTTTGAACATTGGCCTGCTAAACCCAGGATTGTGAGTTCAATCCTTGAGGGGGCCACTTAGGAATCTGGGGCAAAATCAGTACTTGGTCCTGCTAGTGAAGGCAGGGGGCTGGACTCAATGACTTTTCGGGGTCCCTTCCAGTTCAAGGAGATAAGTATATCTCCTTATATTATTATTTCTTTTGCTTGGGAGCCAACACCAAGACTCCGAACTAATTAATTAGTATGTTTCTAATTAATACCCCGAAGCAATTCTGCAGATGGGATAAATGATGATTCACATGCTGATGATATTCAGTAACTAACTTGCTGATTATATCAGATATGGAATTATTTTAACACCTTTGTAAATGATACTTCAAGTGGAAATCAACTGACTTTTAATTCTCCAACCAAGGAATGTCTTTTTGAAATAATTGCTGGTTGGTAAATCAACCGTCCGACTCCTTAGCTTGATCCCTGAGTCATCCTGCCAATTTATCTGCACAGCCCCACAAAATCCAGAGAGTACAACCACATCAGAAGGTGATTTTACACCAATTGCCTGCACAGTGTGTAAATCAAGGCAGAATTTGAACCATTTTCCTTGGGGTGTAATGAAAATCCTCTTTTAATTGCAGCTTTTGATTTGCAGTTAAAAACTGCCAGCATAAAATAAACCTTCCTTAATTCCACAACGGCGCTGCCATTTCTTGTAGGAGAATCACATCCCTAATTTATTCCAGCTACCAGCATGGCCTCGATCCAAAGGGAAAGGTGCTCATGTGTGGTTGTAAGATGACACTCACTTGTTTTTCATCCTTGGACTTTGTGAGTGAATTCAAGGCCTGAGTCTGCTTGCTCTGAAATCAATGGCAAAGCTCCCATTGCTGTCAGCGGTGCTGGATTAGCGCTCATGTGAGTGAAACACCCCAACAATGGCCTGAGGCAGATAATTTGCAAATGTCCTCACTCAGTATCTTTGCTATTCCACTCATGCCTCCCCCGAGAGCTGTCAATGGAATTCATTTCTGACCTGCACTGTCCCAGCGATTCTAACCCTGCCCCCTAGCCACACACGCATTTATATACATTTCTACTGGCGTCCGTGAAGACAAGGAACCAGATTCTGCTCTCAGTTACACCAGTGTAAAGCCAGAGTAAGTCCATTGACTTCAGTCCAAATCAGGCCCAAGTAGGATAAAAGGGTTTTCTTAATATCCTAACACAAGAGTTATAATAATAATCAATGGAGATATACCTATCTCATATAGCTGGAAGGGACCCCGAAGGGTCATCAAGTCCAGCCCCCTGCCTTCACTAGCAGGACCAATTTTGCCCCAGATCCCTAAGTGGCCCCCTCAAGGATTGAACTCACAACCCTGGGTTTAGCAGGCCAATGCTCAAACCACTGAGTTCTCAGTCTGTGAAATGGGGTTAATGAGGCTTACCCATTTTTGTTAGAGTGCTTTGAGATGTTCAGAGGCACAGTGCTGTTTACCACAAAGTATGATTATTAGTTCTGTCATTTGCCTAGGTATTGAAGTCTTGTTCGTTGGTTAAAACGGAGGGAAGGCAACATCTCTTTAATAACACAAAGCCACTCTACACAGCACTTGGTGACAGCAAGTGAAGGTCACCTTATCTGATTGAAACTGCAGGGAGAATTTAGGGACGCATAACATAATTACCTGAGTTAGAATTTGGCCAGGAAACTGAGGCTAACACACCTGTTCTTACATGAGATGTCAAACAAAGGTCCTGACGCTGTCTCTGAAAAATCTTGGATTCGCCTTTTATACTTCCACCAGCACCATGCCCCCACCACCATGCTAGGGCATTTGTTCATTATTAACTCAGATGGAACAGCGCCACCTATTGAATCACCAATACCACTTCCTGTAGCACCCCTGCTTTTCTCTGGAGATCTCCAATCCAAATAGTGACTAGGCTTAAATCTATTTAGCTTGTGAGATTTAGAAGAAAACAACAAGGAGTGATGCAGATGTAGTAAAAAAGCTTCATCAACTGTGTTAAAAGTAACATGCCATTTCTATTTTGGTTTCAAAGATAGTATTAAAAACCCCAGAAGGATAATAATGATACACAAAAGAATCCATAAGAAAACAGCCATGCAATGAACAAACAGCTCTTCATTACACAAGGATTTCCTGCACATCAGCTATAAATGTAAAGGAATGACTATGACCTAAATGTCCCAATGATCATTCCAGGATGCTGGAATTTACAACTTTGTTCAAAGAAACAATCAAGTAATGTTGACTTTGTGAGTGGATTCAGGGTCTGATTCTTTTAGCTCTGAAGTCAATGGCAAAACTTCAGTTGACATCAATGGTGTCATAGATTTTAAGTACAGAAGAAACCTTTATCGTTCATCATCTAGTCTGATCTGCATAACGCAGGCCAGAAAACTTCACAAAACGATTTTTGCATCAAGCCCATAACTTCTAGTTGAGCTAACGCATCTCTTTAGAAAACATTCATTCTTCATTTAAAGACTTCAAGTGACGGAGAATCCACCATAACCTTCCTTAAATTGTTCCAATCGTTAATTCCCTCAACATTACAAATTTGCATCTTATCTGTATTCTGAATTTGACTGGCTTCATCTTCCAACCATTGAATCTTGTTACGGCTCTTCTTGCTTGATTAAAAAGCTGATAATGATCAGAAATCTCTTTCCCATGTTGGTACTTGTAGACTGTGATCAAGTCTCCCCCTAGCCTTCTTTTCGATAAACTAAATAGATTGAAGTTCTTTAGTGTCTCATTATAAGGCATGTTTTCCAGAACGTGAATCATTCTTGCAGTTTTTTTCTGAATCTTTTCAATATCTTTTTTAAAATACGGACACCATCAATCAACAGTATTCCAGTAATGGGTCTTCTAAATGCCATATAAAGAGGTAATACCACCTCCTTTGATATTCCTCTGCTATTACATCCAAGGATCATGTGAGCCATCTTAGCTACAGCATCCTACTGGGAGCTCATGTTCAGCCGGTTTTCTACCATGACCCTTAAGTCCTTTTCAGTGTCACGACTTTCCAAGATACAGTCCCCGCCTCTAATATATAATGCTGAGAGTATTTTCTGCAAACATATGCAACATTACAAAAGGAAAATCAGTCCAGTCCGCAGACCAAATTCAAGAGAATTGCATTACTTTATGTGTTGGGTGGATTTGACCCTTATGACTTCACATACAAGGAGAATTGGAAGAAAATATAATCACTGAGCCAAACCCACTGGACAGTGCCAGACTGGTAGAGATGGCAGCAATGGGAGCTTTAAACCATCCTTACAGCCCCTGGGCCCAATCAGTAGTGGGGCTGGACCCCCCACCCCCCCAGCACAAGTTAGAGCAGCCACTAGGCTTTCTCTAGCTTACTCTGGAATCCCATGATCTCTAATGAGCTGTTCTGGAAGGTTTGGCTGACTGGATTCCCTACATAGACTCAGAAAGGAATCTTCCCTTCTCCCAGAAAGAAAGGAACCATGTCTCTTCAATATTTTGCAGCCCACACATTGCAGCATTGTGCTAGTTAACAAGAACCAGAAGGGGGCTGGAAACTGACCAGAAATCAAAGTGAGATGGACTGATCTAGTTTCACTGTCCGCACTGAGTGCAATGCAAAGCCCAAACGAGTGGCATCAGTAGTGAACTGTGAATTGGGCATTTGAAATGATTTAATTTAAACAATCTAAGGGTGTTACTGGGATTGATCCTCCACTATGCTATCCTGGTTTTATGCCAGTGTAACTCCAATGACTTCAGTGCATTTACACTGCTGTTTGCAATGGAGAATCAGACCAATTTTCCTTTAACCCTTTGCTGTTTTCACTCCATTTTGTGGTGCACATTCTAACTTAGCTCTAACTGGGTTGCTGTGAACCAACTGCCAGACCATGTTTGAATTCAGGGGGAAAGTGGCTAATATCAGAATGCATAGTAAGCCATTCCTGATTGCTATCATTTAGTGATGAATTTCACTGCGGAAACTCCCTCAGACTAAATGCTAAACACACTGTAATTTCAGGAAGCTGGTACTCTTAAGATCTTTTATACTGACTCTGCTATTACATAGTGTCTGTCTAGACAGAATCTATTTATAGTGGACGGTTGTATTTAATTCAGACAAATAAATTCTTCTCAGTAGTTATCAACTAATGAATGGCATAGATACTACTCCCATTGATGAACTTTAAACCTCAACAAGCTTCTCATACATCCACCAATGCAGCCACAAATAGGGTATTTACAAGCAAAAATGGGTATCAAGAGTGATTGAATATAAGGAGGAGAGAATTTAAAGGGTAACCCCATCCCTGCTGCATGAAAGTTCACAAAGAAAATCTGTTGTCAGCATGAGCAAACTGTGGAATGTATTTGTTTGTGTGTATTTGTGTTTAAAAGATCTGACATCAGAGAACAAACCAACCTTCCATCCAGTCTATTGTCATGAATTGTCATGTCTCTTTCCCTGGCTAGTGCTACATTTTTCAGAGGAAGGCATAGAACCATAATGCATCTCAACTAACTGTGCTGGACTTTGTCCTGGAAGGAAAGTTCTTACTGACCACAGATGATGATCAGCTAAAGCCCTGAAGCCTGTATTCAAATGATCACAACTGAAGTTCATGGAAGTTGCAGATGCTCAGCTACAAGAATCTGGCCCTATAATTCTTTGATTCACTTCTGTGATGCTTTTGAGCACCACTGATCCTGAGACCAAGGATGAAATCCTGGCTCTATTGAAGTCAATGGGAGTTCTGTCCCCTCTCCTCAACCAAGGTTATTTCTGAAGATGGGCCTGGGGCATCTCATAGCTTCGTAAGATTAAAGCAGGTGAAATAAAGGCAAATATATTAACAAATAGTTATTTGATGAGAAAACTGCCAAAACTCACATGAGAGACAAGGTGGGTGAGGAAATATCTTTTATTGGGCCAACTTCTGTTGGTGAGAGAGACAAGCTTTTTGAGCTTACATAGAGCTCTTCTTCAGGTCTGGGAAACATACTCAGAGTGTCACCGCTAAAATACAAGGTGGAGCAGATTGTCTAGCATAAGTAGTTAACACACATTTCAAGGGACCTCAAATGGTCGAAAGCTTGTCTCTCTCACCAACAGAAGTTGGTCCAGTAAAAGGTATTACCTCACCCAACTTGTCTCTCCAATATTTTGGGACCAACCCAGCTACAACAACACTGCATAAAACTCACAACTGTTCCTCACAGCACATTATTACACCAAGTCTAAGCTAGCCTCTGCTTCAAGGCTCTGAGGGTTGGCCAGTAGAGAAACTCATTAGACTGGCCATGTTCGATCCACATGGCATGTGAAACCAATAATAGGAAGCAAATATCTTTTTGGATGGGACCAGACTTTGTAGGTCTCTTACTTCATTTCAGCTGGAGTTTTCCTACGTAAGGAACACAAGATCAGGCCTGAGATACTATTTTGCACAGTGTTTCACTTACACTGTCTACCTCCACGACATTGACTCGTTCTCTCCGGCATACTTTTATATTCTTATCTGCATATCCACGGTTGGGTTTTTCTTGGGGGCCTGTCACCTTGCTTCTATTGGTCAGATTCAAAGCTCATTCAAGTCAGTCAAAACAATTACATTAGTTTTGATGGAGTGGAAGGATAGTCCAGTGATTAAGGTACTAGCCTGGGACTTGAGAGACCTGGTTCAATTCTCTGCTCTGTCCTTGAGCTAATCGCTTAGGCCCAGGTTTTTAAAGGTATTTAGGTGCCTAACTCCCATGGAAGTGCTGTGGTGATGGGGACCATCACCTAAGATGGATAAAATGGGCTTGGAAGTGGGCCCTGAGAGATGTACAACAGTGAGAGATTGCATTGAGTGTGCCCTAAGAGGCAGTATCCTCACCGTGCCTCTGATTCAGTTCCCTTCTGACAGACATCCATTTCGGTAAAACACAAGGGCACAAATTGAATTTCTTTCAGTATGAAAAACAATCAAAGTAATTCCACTTGAGGCCTTTTAAAGGGTCAGATCAAAAGGTTCCAGTGCAGCTGGTTTGTGCTTTTTTTTTCCCCTAGAAAAGAAAGGCAAGCAATTTGCTCAGTTTTAAAGTGGTTTTGCATGTAATACAGAAGGAAAACATCTGAAGCCGGAACACTGAGAATAATAAACACATGACAAATCACAGTGCATCAAGCTGTATGCTTGTCAAATATTCACTTGACTTCCATGCAATAAAGACTGCAGAATAAAAGGCATGCCATGTAGAGGAGAAAATGATCCTCTACATGGCATGGAGAAAATGAGAGCAAGCCTCATGATGATTCAAGGCCAATTTTATCAGAGCAAGGGACAGGCATTAACTAGGAAGTGAATGTGTCATTTCAGAAGCAGATTAGCAACTGGACCTGTTGTGGACCACAATTTAAAATACTACTAATGAAACTTTATTTGGATTGAAAAGAACTCCAGCCCAAGAGGGAGGCAATTAATATGAATAAATAAGAATATCTTACATTGTCACGGGTGCCTTGTGCCCTGAAAGATCTCTGCAAGCTTTTCAAATCATGTAGGAATCATTTTTCCCATTCCACAGCCTCTGGGGCGCAATGCAGCAATTATTTTAATAGTTTACAGCAAGACTACACCCAGCCAGTTGCAAGGAGGTGGCGGAGAATTAGCATACTGGCTGCTGGCAGCTGTTTAACAAGGCACACATTCTATCATTGAGGTGGCTCCAGTTCAGCTGTGGATAATGTGATCCAAGCTAATCTACTGATCCTGCATTTCTAAAATGCCCATTACTGGTTGCAATAGTTCTTGCCACCTTGCTATTATAATGTAAGAAAAGATACTGGAGACTTTTTTAAGTAATAGTAAACACTTTATTTGACTTGTTGCTGAAAACTGTACAGATGGGAGTTCCTGGCTTACCAGCCTGGTTCCAAGTGCAAGAAGCAATGCGCTTCTTGTGATACAACAATTCCGATAATACAATTCCCCTTATACAACAGTATGAGTAATTTTGGTTCCTACTCCAAAGTTCCTGCTATAATCACATTGTTTTTTTAAAATATATACAATTTATCTAAATTTCAACTTTTTATCAACTTAATTTAGCATCCATAGCTCTAACCTGAATCTTTAAAGAGTACAGAACAATTAGTCTCTCTATCTAGCAGGTTTTCTTATTACTCTGCCTTTAGGGGTAATTCGAGAGACAAGGCGGGTGAGATAATAAACAGCAGTATCGGTGTCCCATTTTTTTTCTGTATTCCAACTGACCACTTGAGACTCGTAGATTCAGCAGACTGGTCTGATACTGCTTGCATTTCTGAATTGGATGTTAACACAGTTTCTTTGTTCCATACTTTTGTTCCCCACCTGCGCAATTCTTTTAGTGCTCATCAAATCCTTTCTGTTGCTTCTATATACCCCTCCTTCCTCTATCTCAACAAGATAACATGTTGGGATGGTGTGTTGGTCAGTCACCTTTGCAGGTTTCCATGATACTTTTTGATGAATGCAAACAGTCTCTCCTGGGTGGGGGAGAGGGGGAGTAAGGAAGAATCTTATTCACTCCGCTGCTCAGGCACTCACTCGCTGCCCCTCTCTGCCAGCCACCCTGCCAGCCAATCGCCGCACCTCTCTGTGGGGCTCTGCTCTGGCCCTCTCTGCCAGCCACCCTGCTGGCCTCTCACTGCACCTCCTGGCTGCTCCACCAGCTGATGCTCCTCACTGCCTAGCCACCCCATCAGCCATGGTTCCTCTCAGCTGGCCGTCCTGCCAGCTGCGGTTCCTCACTGCCTCGCTAGCCACTCATTCTTTTCACCACCTTACCAGCCACTCGTTCACCAGCTGACTGTCAGTCACCTTCTGCTGCCATCTGCCTCTCTGTTGTGACCTCTGCATATCAGTCTCTTGGTAATTTTCAGCTCTTTGCAGGATGGGCAGAGACACTGCCCCATCTCAAGTGATTTCAGCTCTCACGGATTTTTAGCTCTTAGTAGCCTGGGCAGAAACACAGTCCTACAGTAACTGATTTCAGCTCTGATTGAGCATTTAAAATAACGAGGCTCCTAATGAAGCCTATTTAGCTCTTTCTTTGAACAGTGGGGTCAGGTTAAACCAGTCCAGTCTGGGAAGGACCCTTGGGGGAGGGCCCACACCTCCTGCTTGAGACACCTGTCCCCACCCCTCTTACTTTCACAGGGCTCTGGCATTCGAGCCCCTGGCTTAACAAGGTCCTTTCAGCTGAGGGTGATCCCCTTATTTGGAACAGGTTAAACACAGTTCTGCTCCCCTTTATTCATACAATAATGACAACATTGGTAACAGCACTTCACTACCCCTGCATTCAGTGCTAAAGTGATTTGTAACCCAACACCAGCCAAAGTTGATTACTTTGAGTAACACACTTCTCTATCTGATGGATATCTAAGCAGAGCAGGAGCAAACTGTATTTACATAAACACACCTAAAGTCTCTCCTCTTCCCAGCTAGCTGTCAGGGAAGAATTCATTCAGACCCTGCTTACGTAATAATCAACCAGAAAAAGATAATCTGGACCTTGAAATTCAGCTAGGTCCTTGCCAAGTTTCTGCCAAGGTCTGTTTGAGACTGCATATGGTAGCATTGATTCCTTTTTGTTTTTGTTTCTGAAGGCTTGACATGTGTTGCAAGACTGTACCATGTCCTCAGTTGATTACATGTGCCTGGCCAATAGATGGCATCTCAAGATTTCCTTTTACATAGCTCTTCTCCCAGATGACTCTCATGAATAATAGCCAAGATCTTTTTTTGGGAGGGGAGGGGGGAAGACTTTCTGATACTATGATTCTGTCACTTTTAAAGACAGGTCCATCTTGCGCACTTAGTTCCTCTCTATATGACCAATAAACACAGCTATTCTCTGATACTTCAGCTCTCCTGTCCGGCCATCCTTGTGAAATAGTTCATCTGGAGGTTTGCGGGAAATATCAGTTGCAGTAGATACTTGAAATTCCTTCAATTTCTGTTCTGAAATAGGCAAATAAGACATCATGAGACATACCGCAGCATCAGCTTCATCTGAACTTATTCCTTCACTATGCAACATATTACATGCTCTGGATAAAACATCAGCAATTGCTAACTCTTTCCCTGATCTGTATCCAGTTTCCACATGATTTTTATGGAGCATTAGCAACCATCTTTGAATGCTTGGTGGAGCACTGTATAAAGGTTTTCTGAAAATGGCCTCAAGAGGTTTGTGGTCTGTTTCCACAGTGACTTTTTTTCTGTACATAACCTGATGAAATTGAGTACAGCCAAATGCTATCGCCAGCATTGCTCTTTCTCTTTGGGCATAGCCCGAAGGGGTAGCGGTCAGTGGTTTAAAGGTATAAGCAACAGCAGCCCTGTTTTTCAGCAATACAACCTCTATTCCAGTAGAATGTGGATCCATTGACCCAGTAACTGGTTCTTTGACATTAAAAGCAATTCAGCGCAGGTTCCCTTGGAAGTAATTCTTTCAATTGCTCATATGCCACCTCCTGCACTGTCGTGCAGGCAAACTTGACGTCTTGCCCCAACAGTTGTCTCAAAGGAGTTGTTGCTGTCTACATGTGCGGGATAAACTTCCCAGGTTAAGTAACCCTTCCAAGAAATCTTTGCCACTCAGCCATGCAGACCATTCCAGTTTTTGAGTTGTCAGGTTTTACACCTTCTTTTGTCAAGTGATGCCCCAAATATTTTATTTGCATTTGTTCTTGCTCAGTCGCAGATTCCTTTCACGGCATCTGTCTAGAACTCTCCTGAGCCTCTCATCATAAAATATAAAAAAATAAAATATATGGAGATATACCTATCTCATAGAGCTGGAAGGGACCCCGAAGGGTCATCGAGTCCAGCCCCCTGCCTTCACTAGCAGGACCAATTTTGCCCCAGATCCCTAAGTGGCCCCCTCAAGGATTGACCTCACAACCCTGGGTTTAGCAGGCCAATGCTCAAACCACTGAGCTATCCCTTCCCCCCTATGTTCTTGTCTTGTAATTCACCATGCCAGTATGTCATCTATATAACATTCAACTCCTTCCAGACCTTCAAATGTCTGGGGGTCACTCTTCGCTACACTTCAGGAGCAGAATAGATGCCAAAAGAAAGTCTGGTGAACCTGTATCTACCAAATCATGTTTTGAGCCTACAGAAAGCCTAGAACTTTTGTCATCCAGTTGTATTTGCCAAAATCTACTACAGGCATCTAAGACGATGAAAAGTGCAGCTTTTGCTAACTTGCTGATAATTTCCTCTACAGTAGGCAATAGAAAATGTTTCCTTGGTATCGCTGTATTTTTCATCTTGACCTGGTTTGTCTACAGTTACTATAGAATTGACCTCTTTTGTGCTTTTATTATTATTTGCAACTGTTTCATGTGGTGCAATTCTTTTTCTACTTTGTCCCTTAATGCCACTGGAACCTTATGTGGTGTATGAACTACTGGTGGTACTTGTGAGTTTGCCTTTGTGGTGTGATTATCTAGCAAGCACTATAAACCTTCAGATATATCCTTGTATTCTTTAAATATATCCTAGCCACTTTCTGGTTCTTCCTTTACCATATTAACTCCTTGCACTAAGTTTAAGTTTGTCACATCCTGTAAGCCCAGTATTGAGAATCAATATCCACCACCTGACAATCCAGCAATGCTTCCTTATCCCAATACTCACCGTCCAAGTTACATTTACCACATACTTGCAGCTTTCCTCTTGAATAGATTATCAGCCAGATACTCGAGCTGTGAAGTGTTTTGGCCCTGAAAGTACTGCATAGCTTTACAGATAATCACACTGGTCGGTGCAGCAGTATTGATTTTAAAACTCTTGGTTTCGTGATCATCATTAATGAGCAAATCCACAGTCCGCTCTTCCTTGCGAGGGTCAGTACTCAGCATTCTGAGGATCACATCTTGCAATTCTTGCAATTCAAGTGCTCCTGTGAGGTTAAATGATCCTGGGACTTTTCCAGAGTTTCACATTTTGGGCAGGCTTTTATTAGCAGGTGGAAACCCTCCAGTCCATGATTGCAAGTCTGGGTGCTTACTAAAGGCAGACTTAAGCTGCAATATATTTTTCCAGTTCACCCAGCCCGTTCAATTGTTTTGCAGTCATTTCATCTGGCCAACATATATCCACAGCGTGTTCAAGAGTTAAATTAATCTCACTCAACAACCGAGCACACACAGAGTCTGCCACAATACCACACATGATGTGGTATTTAATGAGCGAGTCACACAGTTTTCCAAATTCACAAGATTGTGCTGCCAGTTTTAAATCAGTCACGTATTGGTCTAAACTTTCCAGCTCTGTCTGACTTCTGGTGAAAAAATTGTGCCTGTCTTATGTGGCATTTCTTTGTGGTGCACAGTATGCCTCAAACTTATTCTTTAAGACCTTTTTTTTTTTCTTTATCTGCTTCATCATCAAATTGAAAGGTGTTAAATACCTCTCTTGCCTCTTCACTGCCACATGAAGAAATAATGCTGTTTGCAGCCATTCATCTTTTTCCTCTGCAACAGTCACAATTCTGTACAGCTAAAATGCTCGCTTCCACTCTCTCCAGTTTTCTGCTGCCTTTCCTCCAAACACTAACTTTCCTGGAGGCTTTAGTTGGTCTCTTTTGTTTTTCAGGTTGGTTCTACTACTTTCTTTCTTTTTGTTTTGATCTGACACCATGTAATAGCTATTGCCAACATGTTACTATAACATAAGAAAAATGCTGGACACTTTTTTAAGTAATAGTAAACATTTTATTTAGCTTTTTGCTTAGAACTGTACAGATAGGGGTTGCCTGCTGGCCTGCCTGGCTTCAAGTGCAAGCAACATGCTTCTGCTGATAAGATTCACTACATAATGTTTCCCCCATACAACACTCCTACTCCAAAGTTCCTACTATCATCACAGTAGTGTAAACCCTGTGACCTGAAGCCTAGAGCTTAAGGAGCCCTCTGCTTCCATCTGTTGGTGAGCAGGAGGAAGAATGGCCACAGAGCTACTTAATCTGCATAAACTATTTACCCAGAACTCCAGATAGACAGATGCACCAGAGGGGAAGGAGATCTCTGCCCCATCTACTAGTGAACTGGGGGAAGTACAGTTATAGGGACAGTTTCGTTTGCATAAGCTTTCAACCCAGAATTCCTTCAGTGGCACTTTGGGAGTCACCATAACAGTGCACAAACTCAGAATTGGTTGGGTAGTAGAACTGAAGTAAGGATAGAATAGAAAAGAGGTTCTATCCAAGAATTCAGCCCAGAATGCCCACATGCTACTGCTTCACTTCCATCAGAAGTTGGTACTGCTGAGAGGACTTTTTGGCAAGAGAGGATGCAGAGAAGAGTAATAGAGTAGAGTGGATTTTGGTGAGGTCTATTCTACCCAGTCATTAAAAGCTGAAATCACTATAGCTCGGTCAGGTGGTGGAACCTCAGGAAAGGACCATGTAGCCCTTCTCCGGGGACTGGAAGGAGGCCTGCCCAACTACATCGCAGGAATCTAGGACTGATACCAAACTGTGAGTGAGGTTCATTGGATGGGAAATGGGGAAGTCATGTGGTAAAGGGACATTTGCATACTGGATATTCACACTGGTGAGTGGGGAACTGAGTTAACCGACTACTGCTAAAGTTACCACGGGGGAGAGCTTTAGTTATCATTCATAGAGATATATTGTTGCTGTTTTTTTCCAAATTGATGCTGTGTTCCCTTTCCCCCCTAAAAAGTTTTCCTCATTTCATACACAGACTCGGTGCATGCAAATGGGGCTACAATGATTAGTCCCTAGCACCACTATAATAGACATGATTATTATTAATAATAATAACAATAAGGCCATTGCCCAAAGTATATTTGCCTGTAGTTTAAGACCAGAACAATGCTCCTAAAGTTGATGACGTCTCTACCAGCATTCTCATTGGGAGTCTGTTCTTCAGCCTAACAGATCTCACTGCTAAGAAATGTTTCCTGATGTTCTGCTTAAATTTCCAGTTGCCAGCTTTACCCCTTTGGGGCCAGGGTCACCATTTCAGAAAAATTCTGGGGTAGGACCAGGAAACGTTGAGTTAGCATTTAGAACATTATATGTGATTATATTATATCCTGCAAAGTCGGGTAGGAGGCAAAAAGCGGAGCATGTAGACCTGTGAAAAGTCTGGGGAAGGGGAATACCAAAGTCTGGGGAGCAGGGGGAGCAACTGCCTTCCTTACCCCACAACACATGATGTCCTTGTTTGGGAAACTAAACATTTCCTCTCCTTCCATGTTGTTTCCTCCTTCACATGCTTTATTCCAAATGTAGCCCCCTATTTCCACATGGAGGCAGTTAAATAAGAGCCCTGATTCTCAAAGGTGCTGGGATGAAAGTAAGCAATGGAAAATGTCAGCTGAATATTGGGAACATTTCCTACCAATGACCTCTACAGCAGTAGGTTGCAGATTCGTCTCCCCAGGGAAGTGGTTGAAGCACCACTGCTTAAGTAATTTAAAGTTAGCCTTGACAAATCACCCGAGAATATCCTTTAGGGAGCAGCTCTGCATGCAAAGGGGAAACAGAGAATCCTTTTTTGTGTCTTGGTATGTCACTTTAAGGTCATGACTTGAGCAAAATCTTCCAGCAGTTCCTCAGGCAAAACTTGCCTCCTCTCCTCTATATGCTTCTACCCTGACATCCCCGGAATGGTCGACAAGAATTGTCAGCGGTACTTGAGTTAGTACATAGCATGCAGGCAATGGCTGGAGCCCGGCCAGGGAAATTGCATTGGAGCCATTCCCAAATGTGTGATTGGATTTGCTTCCCACAAGACACTTTGCACTTTGCTACTCTCGGAAATTAGATTTGTCCTTTGCAGATTGAATTCAACAAAAGCACCTCCACTGCTTTGCAGATTTAGAAGCAAAGGATATTTTTAAACCTGATGCAAAGAACACACAAAGAAATGGAATGTATTTAGATGACTGCATCCGCTATGCAGGGCAGCCCCTCTTCTTGCTCAATGACTTTGGTGGGTGGGGCAGCTTTAACGGTGTCATGTATTTTTTCATGACAAAACACAAATAGCTTTAGTGCACTATAGAAAGCAGGCAAAATATTGTTATAAAAATGGTATAGGGCCAAATCATAGAAGATTAGGGTTGGAAAGGACCTCAGGACGTCATCTAGTCCAACCCCCTGCTCAAAGCAGGGCCAACTCCAACTAAATCATCCCAGCCAGGGCTTTGTCAAGCCGGGCCTTAAAAACCTCTAAGGAAAGAGATTCCACCACCTCCCTAGGGAACCTATTCCAGTGCTTCACCACCCTCCTAGTGAAATACTGTTTCCTAATAGCTGACCTAGACCTCCCCCACTCCAACTTGAGACCATTGCTCCTTGTTCTGTCATCCGCCCCCACTGAGAACAGCCGAGCTCCGTCCTCTTTGGAACCCCCCTTCAGGTAGTTGAAGGCTGCTATCAAATCCCCTCTTACTCTTCTCTTTTGCAGACTAAACAAGCCCAGTTCCCTCAGCCTCTCCTCATAAGTCATGTGTCCCAGCCCCCTAATCATTTTTGTTGGCCTCCGCTGGACTCTTTCCAATTTGTCCACATCCTTTCTGTAGTGGGAGGCCCAAAACTGGACACAATACTCCAGATGTGGCCTCACCAGTGCCGAATAGAGGGGAATAATCACTTCCCTCGATCTGCTGGCAATGCTCCTACTAATGCAGTCCAATATGCCGTTAGTGTTCTTGGCAATAAGGACACACTGTTGACTCATACCCTGCTTCTCATCCACTGTAATCCCCAGGTCCTTTTCTGCAGAACTGCTGCTTAGCCAGTAGTCCCCAGCCTGTAGCGGTGCATGGGATTCTTCCATCCTAAGTGCAGAACTCTGCACTTGTCCTTGTTGAACCTCATCAGATTTTTTTTGGTCCAATCCTCCAATTTGTCTAGGTCACTCTGGACTCTATCCTACCCTCCAGGGTATCTACCTCTCCTCCCACTTTAGTGTCATCTGCGAATTTGCTGAGGGTGCAATCCATCCCATCATCCAGATTATTAATAAAGATGTTGAACAAAACCGGCCCCAGGACCAACTCCTGGGGTACTCTGCTTGATACTGGCTGCCAACTAGACATTGAGCTGTTGATCACTACCCGTTGAGCCCGACAATCTAGCCAGTTTTCTATCCAACTTATAGTCCAGTCATCCAATCCATACTTCTTTAACTTGCTGGCAAGAATACTGTGGGAGATCATATCAAAAGCTTTGCTAAAGTCAAAATATATCACGTCCACTGCTTTCCCCATAGCCACAGAGCCAGTTATCTCATCATAGAAGGCAGTCAGGTTGGTCAGGCACGACTTCCTTGGTCAATCCATGTTGACTGTTCCTGATCATCTTCCTCTCCGCCAAGTGCTTCAAAATGGTTTCCTTGAGGACCTGCTCCATGATTTTTCCAGGGACCAAGGTGAGGCTAACCGGTCTGTAGTTCCCCAGGTTCTCCTTCTTCCCTTTTTTAAAGATGGGAACTATATTTGCCTTTTTCCAATTGTCCGGGATCTCCCCCAATCGCCATGAGTTTTCAAAGATAATGGCCAATGACTCTACAATCACATCAGCCAACTCCCTCAGCACCCTCGGATGCATTAGATCTGGACCCATGGACTTGTGAATGTCCAGCTTTTCTAAATAGTCCTTAACCTGTTCTTTCACTACTGAGGGCTTCTCACCTCCTCCCCATACTGTGCTGCCCAGGACAGCAATGTGGAAGCTGACCTTGTCTGTGAAGACCGAGGCAAAAAAAGCATTGAGTACTTCAGCTTTTTCCACATCAACTGTCACTAGGTTGCCTCCCCCATTAATTAACGTTCCCACACTTTACCTGACCTTTTTCTTGTTGCTAACTTACCTGTAGAAACCCTTCTTGTTACCCTTCACATCCCTAGCTAGCTGCAACTCCTGTTGTGTTTTGGCCTTCCTGATTACACCTCTGCATGCTCGAGCAACATTTTTATACTCCTCCCTAGTCATCTGTCCAAGTTTCCACTTCTTGTAAACTTCCTTTTTGTGTTTAAGCTCACCGAAGATTTCACTGTTAAGTCAAGCTGGTCACCTGCCATAGTTGCTATTCTTTCTGCACATCGGGATGGTTTGTTCCTGCGCCCTCGATAAGGCTTCTTTAAAATACAGTCAGCTCTCCTGGACTCCTTTCCCCCTCATATTAGCCTCCCAGGGAATCCTGGCCATCAGATCCCTAAGGGAGTCAAAGTCTGCTTTTCTGAAGTCCAGAGTCCTACTTTTCTGAAGTCCTACTCTCCTTTCTTCCTTTTGTGAGGATCCTGAACTCTCAAACCTGACATCATTCCCCCTTGATGGGGAAAACTTCTGAGATGTCCTCTGTGGGGGGGTGGGGGGGGGGAAAGGTTTGATACTGCAACAGGCATGGGTGTTGGCCCTGCCAATCTGTCGAAGTACAGGAGCCATGGGGAAATTCCACAGATGTGGGGAAACATGTACAGAGAGACTAGAAGCAAAATTTTCAAAAGTTCCCCACACCAAACTGAGTCATCCAAGGTTTCACACAGCCAGATCCAAAGCCCACTGAAGCCCTAAGGTCAGGCTCACAGTGAGCAGTGGCAGAACTAAAAATAGAATTCAAGTCTCCCAATTCCCAGTGCAGTGTCCTATCCACTGGCAGATTCTGGTTCCCTGTGTAAAGTGCTGGCGCTATTCCCACCTGTCTCTAGCACTGTAATAACACAAGCAGATTGTTTTTCCCAAGGACTCTCAAATAAGTAAAATCAGAGAGAGTGGGAGCAACACTGGATGGTGTTAAGAGAATATGGGATTATTTAGCCCAGGCCCTAATTAGTTTAAATGCTTAAAAGAAACAGTTTGGAGGCAGTAAGTAATTTATTTAAGAGGCAGATAATATTGCAAGACAAAATAGAGAAGTGTTGAATTGTCACCCTGGCAACAATTATCTGATTTACTGAAACAAAGCCAAGCCTTGCCCCTAAAATACCCTTTCCAGGTTGTGTGAATCAGTCACTTGGGTAGATGTGTAGGGACTGTGTGAATATTTTATTTACTTCATAACATTATCTGTGTGCCTGTTTTCCAGGTCACCCTGTGCATTGCATACATCAAACCTAGACCAGTGTAGTCTATGTACTGAACCAATGGAATAGCCATCCCTTTTTCAGCCATCCTAGCCCAAAAGATGGAAAAACTGGGCTTTAGATTTTACTTGAAAAATATTACATCTTGACAGCATAACCTGGATGGAGATAGATTCTGCTGGCTTTATTTATTTATTTATTTATTTTTGTTCCAGCAAACTGCAAGTGAGAACAACTGTAGACACAGACTCCATCGAGAGGCTGCTGAACTTGAA
This sequence comes from Platysternon megacephalum, assembly GCA_003942145.1. Taxonomy (NCBI): domain Eukaryota; kingdom Metazoa; phylum Chordata; order Testudines; family Platysternidae; genus Platysternon; species Platysternon megacephalum. The sequence goes on along the minus strand of QXTE01000386.1, from coordinate 682,987 downwards.
TTAATATGCAAACTAGATACCATTAACTTAGGTTTGAACAGAGACTGGGAATGGCTCGGTCATTACACTAATTGAATCTATTTCCCCATGTTGAAATAGCCTCACACTTTCGTGTCAACTGTCCGAAATGGGCCATCTTGATTATCACTTNTTGATGTCACTTGTTGGTGCCTGGTGCTTTTTCTCTTGCAGGGGCAAAACTGCACCTGCAATATTGCAGTCATCAAAAATGGAGGCCAGACCAGGGTGGGCCACTGGCGCATCCCCACAATACCAGACATTTTGGTACTTCTGGGAATGGTGTGGGCCCGCCCCGCCTGCCTGAACCCATCCCCACTGGCTTGCACACGTGGTGCGTGTGAGGCCACACGGTGTGGAAGAAGCCATTTTGAAGAATGCACCACGCCACCAGGGGCAGAGCAGTGCTCTCTTCAAAATGGTGTCCTTTGCACCTAAAACTACGTCTGGTTTCAGATAAGTAGTGGGCAGGGGACAAACCATACAAAAACAGGAATGTCTGGCTTAAAACTGGACGAATGGCCTCCCTAGGCCAGACAGAATCCTGGATCCCAGGGGTTCTGCAGGAGAATGGTGCATCTTCCAGTGTCAAAGGCAGCAGAGTGACCTCGGAGTATGAGTACAGAGGAGAGGCCCCTGAAGTTCAGCAGCAGGGGGTGATTGTTAATAACTTTACCGAGGGCAGGTTCGGTGGAATGCAGTAGCTACATTGCTTTGATGCTTTGGCTACAAGGAATTTGTTTTTCCGATGAAACTAAAAGGCAGCTCCATTTGTTCAAAACTGTAATGAGTTTCCCGTTTCTCTGTATAAGCAGCACTTCTAGACCCTGATTCTCAGACATGCGTGCGGCACAGCCACTGCCTCCCTAAAAGCATCCCACAGCATCTGCTGTTCTTGTCACGCCAAAGATCCCATTCCAATTTCCATTTAGCCCTTCAACAGTGCAAGCCCGTTCCTCCTCAGAGCAGCAGATCACAGCAGCATGCTGGGTCATTAGCACGTCAGCTTCTTGGAGAAGTCTGTGCATGTATATCTGATGCTCACCATGCCTCAGAGCCTGAGCCTCTTCATAACCCTTCACTGCCCTCTTCTCGACTTTCCATTAGATTCATGCTCCTTGTCCCACCCTTCCAAGTTTAGCACCCTCCTAAATTTGTTTTTGTTTCTTCCCTCTGCCCACCTCTGCCCATTCCCCGTGATAGTGAAGCACATGCATAACTCACACCTCTTCGTCTCCTTTCCCACCTTCCTTTCTGTGTCTCTTTCCAAGATGCCTACTGTTCCTGGGGCCACCTCCCCATCTTACTGTGCATATCTACCACCTCCCCTCCAAGCCCTTTAAAACATTTTTCTTCTGTGAGGTCAATAAGCCCTAATCTTCCCTTCAATGTCTTTTAAGATTCTCAAGATGGTTGAATTATTGTATTACTTACCCGAGCAACCAAATGACCTGATTGCCACAATCCTTGTCCTCCCTCATCCCCTCTCTCCCTTCCTCCAACACCCATGGCTCTGAATATTTTCAACCATCTCTAAATCTTGATTGCAAACATGTTAAGGCAGGGACCTGGGATCAGATCCTCAGCTGGTGTAAATTAGTGTAGCCCATTTACACCAGCTGAGGATCCAGTCTGTTATCTGTTTGTCCAGAAAGCACCAGCCTCATTTATGGTACTGTGTAAATTACTATTTTCTGACATAATGTTAGTTAACGATCATACACTCATGGAAATTAGAGATAATGTTGTTTGCACTGTGGCTGTACAGAACCTCGCTCAATGAGGTCCTGGCCCATGATTAGGTCTGCTAGGTGCTAAATAAATAATAATAAATAATAATATAAAATAAAACCCTCCAGTCCAAACCCTTGCTGCCAATACACAACATTTTCTAGTGCTCAGTTTGGTCTTGTTTTAAATGTCTTAGGTGATCAGACTTTGACTCGGAAGACAATTTCACAAGTTAATGGTAGAGCTGGTTGGAAATGTTCTGATTAAACGTTTTTAATTGGAAAATGCTGATTCATCTAAACCAAACCTGACCATGGGAAAGGGTATATTGAATATATTCAAACCCATGGGAAACATTTCGTATGGCTATTTACCTGAAGGCAACACACCACGCATGAATGCCATTGAAGAAAAAAACATACAATTACTTTCTTATACAATGATATTTTATAAACACTTGACTAAAAATTGCTAATAGCTCTTCGTCCCTAAATAACCTCTATTAGAAGACTACACATGTGAAGACAAACACTGTCTTACAGCATAAGCAACAACAAAATTCTATTACCGTGACAACCAAATATACAACGTCCACTTAAACAATTTAAGTGCTAAGAAAATGCATACACGTTTTATTCAGACTGAGAATTGAATAGTGATGTACTTGCGGCTATTCTGCAGCTAGCCACAAATGTATTTTGTACACTACCATAATTGTATTTTGGGCACTTTAATTTTAAATAGTTATAAGACAATGTCTGTTTGTATGTATCTAACTCAACTGCTGTGGGGTGGAGGTAGTAGTACCCCAAGTTTTAAAAGGTTTCATTATAACAGTGGTTCTCAATCGGGGTATGCACTGGTTTTCCAGGGGATACATCAACTCATCTAGATATTAGCCTCATTTTACAACAGGCTACATAAAAAGCATTAGCGAAATCAGTACAAACTAAAATTTAATACAATGACTTCTTTATACTGCTGTATATACTATACACTAAAATGTAAGTACAATATTTATAGTCCAATTGATTTGTATTATAATTATATGGTAAAAATGAGAAAGTCAGCAATTTTTCAATAATAGCATGCTGTGACACTTCAGTATTTTTATGTCTGATTTTGTAAGGAAGTAGTATTTAAGTGACATGAAACTTGGGGTACACAAGACAAATCAGACTCCCGAAAGGGGTACAGTAGTCTGGAAAGGTTGAGAACCATTTTATTAAAGACACCAGTGCAGATTTGTGAAGACAGATTGAAACCCCACAAGTTAGCATATATACACTCAAGCCACCAAACAGAAGGTTTTATAAAATGAACTGAATAAAATGACAATGTAAAGATTTTACTATGTGTCATCTTTTTAGTCTCAAACACTGTTGGCTGCCAGAAAGAATAACTCTCCGATTAATACTACACTATGTTAATGCAATGAAAAGCATTCTATGGTTGTAAGCCGTAGTGAACCGCACTTTCGTCATTGACATAAGAGGGAAAGTTCGTACACTCCATGCCCTTAGAGACAAGGACGAACAAATCCATGTTTACTTTCTCAGAGTAAAGGTGCATGGTCAGCTGAGTGATTGGGGCTATCCATGCAGAAAGCAACAGCCATCTCCTTTCAGTTTGCATGCTGACCCTTTCAGCACTTTCCTGTCCATCAAGCTTTAACTGACCTAAAGAGTTACGTGTGCTGTGTGATAATAGTAGTTGCCCTTCACCCCCAGAGAAAGTCAAGGGTAACTTCCTTGAGAGGATGGTCAGTCTTGTGTGTGCGGCATCATGCTGAGACTTGGGAGATCTGGTTTCAATTCCCAGCTCTGCCAACGACCCCATGCGTGACCATGGACAGGTCATCTAATCTGTCAATCTCTCATCTGTAAAATGGGGATAATAATACTTCCTTTCCCTCCACCCTTTGCCTGTCTTGTCTGTATAGACAATGAGATCTTGGGGACAGGGATTCTCCCTTACTTATATGTACAGCGCCTAGCCCAAGGGGCCCTGACCTTGGCTCAGGGCTATAGGTGCTATGGTGATCGAAATAATAAATAATAGCTGCACTGAAGCCAGCTGAATGATTATAATGAAGTGAAAGTAGTGTACGTACGAAAAGAATCAGGGGATGAAACAGTCTGAGAAGCATTACATGGCACAAAATGGCACCTAATTGAGATGCTAAATAAATCCCCCAAATACACAGTTTTTGTTAGGCAGCTGCTCTTCCCCTCCACATTTCCCTACAGCAGCTGGTCCAGTTGTGAACATCACCCGGAGCAGTTTTGATTCACGCACGGGGAAATGAGACAAGGCTGACCTTTGCCTGTGTGATCAGTTTTGTTTGACACTGAATCCTTGGCACAGTTAATGAGACAAGATAATTTAATGGAAGGGATCTCGGGGCCCTGGTGTCGTGGGTGGAATTAGTTTTGTATGCAGATGATGTGCTGTTTACTGTGAATACATTCCTACAAACCCCTTCCTGGAGTCTTAACTTTGAGGAACACGTTTCATTCTGGATTCATACAGAGAAAAGGCCGCAGACAAAAAGACAAAGTGCAGCTGAATAAGCATTTTCAAACGTAATAGGCCTGATTCTCCCCTTGCTTAACCTGGCGCAACTCAGAAGTGGCCCCATCAAAATAAATAGAATGACAGTGGACTAATATTGGTGCAAAAGACAGAGAATTAGGCCCATTGGACCAGATCCTTAGCTGGTGTAAATCAGCGTAGCTCCATGGATGTCCAAAGAGCGATGCTGATTCCCCTCCACTGAATATCCACTGCAGTGCTGGCTCCAGGCACCAGCGCAGCAAGCAGGTGCTTGGGGCGGCCAATGGAGAGGGGTGGCACGTCCGGCTCTTCGGCGGCAATTCGGCGGCGGGTCCCTCTCTCCCTCTCAGAAGGAAGGACCCGCCGCCGAAGAACGACGTGGTGGCGGTAGAGCTGCCGCCAAAGTGCCGCCGATCGCGGCCCTGATCCACTACATCATAATAATTTGCACTTACGTAGCGCTTTCACTGACGGATGCTCAGCATGAAGTGTTCCGTCCAGGAGGCACAGCTGCCATAGAAAGGGGCTCCAGCTGCAGAACAGCATCTCATTGCGAATCATTAGCACCCTGTGAGGTTTTCTTGTTGGTGCTTCTGGTTTTCAGCACTGACAAAGAGCGTAGGTGTGTCTACACTGCAATGGGGAGCCACAGCTCTGGCACGTACCCAAGCGAGCTCACTAAAATTAGCAGTGTAGCCATGGCATCAGGGGTTAACTGCCTGGGTATAATCCCACCTGGGACCCACCTTTCCTCGCCCTGCTGCAGTACACCGCTATCTTTAGCAGCTGGCTCGATCACGTCTATATATGCTGTCCTGATTGAGGTGTAAACATACCCTTAATTTCCCATGAAATTTGGCATTCATATATCAGAAGTTGCTCCCTTCCCACCACGTGAACATGGACTGCAGGTGTGTACCTGGTCCAGTATGGCTGGGTGTTCTTCACCGGGTACATCTGCTCAAATGTGGTTGTGAAGTCCCATTAACTGTAATGAATGATCAATAGGTCACTTATGTACATTATTTATTGAGTGCAGACAGTGTGTCCAATAGAGCTGGTTGGAAAATGGGCTTCCCCAGCCCCCCCAATGTTTTGATGAAAACGGGGGGGGGGCGGGGGAGTTTTCAGCAAAATTGTCCACAGAAGAAATTTGACTTTTTGGCAAAAAATTGAAAACCAAATTTTTTTTTTGGCTGAAAAACAAAATATTTCAATGTGGACATGCTGCTGCAGTGCCTTGGGTGGGTTGTAGTTCAGGTGGCTCATGGTCCCATTCTCCTCTATGGGCCTGGCTCCATGGTTGGACTACATCTCCCATGATATGCCATGGTCACCTCTCAGAGTGAAGGGAGGCAGTTGCATCATGGGAGTCCCTGACCACGGAGCATCATGGGCGATATAGTCTGACTGGTGAGCCCGGAAAATAGGGACACGAGGAAGCCGAACTACAACTCCCATGAGACATTATGGCAGGATATCCAATCTGAAATGTTTTGTGTTTTGGTGTTTGGGTTTTTGTTTATGAAAAACTGAAAATTTCCACAAAAAAACAGAAACTTTTCTCAAAAAAATGTTGCTAGTCAAAAAACCTAATATTCCATCAAAAATTGGTTTCTACTGAAAATTGTTGACCAGCCCTAGTGCTCAGTGCTTTGCAACTGAGAAGGATAAAGTCCCTGCTCTGAGGGGCGTATGTTCTGAATCAGAGATGGGGGACCAAATTCTGTGCCAACTCAGGAAACTCCAATGAAGTCAAGCCGATTGCATGAAGTGCAAATCAGCACAAAATGTGACCTAGATAATCTGATTCAAACACACACGATATGTAGGTGAAGACTGAAACTTTCTGAACAATCTTTATTGGGGATCCAATAAATTAGTTCAACTTCTAGTCTTGTTTTGGCATGATGTGTGGCACCATGCACACCTCCTTTAGCCCACACACTTACGCCCACAGCACGCATGGTGTTGGTTCTCCATCGCAAGTGCACAAGTGGATGTTACGCCTGAGCACGAGGGAGGCTGAGGACTAGGTATAGTCCTCAGCCCTGAGGAAAACTGAGGCTCTAACACCTTGCAACTGCCAAGGGGCTGGGATAGCTCAGTGGTTTGCGCATTGGCCTGCTAAACCCAGGGTTGTGAGTTCAATCCTTGAGGGGACCATTTAGGGATCTGGGGCAAAAATCTATCTGGGGGTTGGTCCTGCTTTGAGCAGGGGGTTGGACTAGATGACCTCCTGAGGTCCCTTCTAACCCTGACATGCTATGATTTTTTCATATATATACTGCTTACTGTATTTTTCACTCCATGCATCTGATGAAGTGGGTTTTAGCCCACGAAAGCTTATGCCCAAATAAATGTGTTAGTCTCTAAGGTGCCACAATGACTCCTCATTGTTCTTGCAGCAAGATTAACTACTGCAGCCCACAGGAACTGGTGGTTCACAAAGATCTGGGCTAGTCACGCTGTGGAGAAAATTACCTGTCAAAAGAATGATAAAACCGTGTTATATTTTGCTCTGTGGATTCCATTTGATGAGACATTTCCCCCCCCTGCTGTAAAGTCATCCTCTTAGAATTCCTCTGACCCTCGTCGAATTGACACCATGGGCCCGACCTTCAGCTGGTGGGAATCCACATTGCCCCACTGAGTCAATGGCGGATTGGTCTGGAATCCTGCCTCTGTCAGCACACCCACTCTCCACCTACTTCCCAGCCCTTTTATACTCTACGCAGTTGTGAATAAGGGAAAGGGCATACCAAGGGCCTGAGAATTACTCCCGCTTGGTGCATCATCCTAGGCCTTATGCCCACACACAGGGCTAGATTCTCTGGGCACTGCTGAGGGGGAGGAGGGGGGAAAACCAGAGAATTGCTTACAGCTCCCTGAATCTCTTCCCCATTCCTGGCTGCAATACACAGTAGGGCAGTGGCCCCAAACTATGGGGCGCACCCCCCAGAGGGGCATGGAGGAGCTTTCAGGGGGGACATGTGATGGGGCCCGGGCTAGCTTCCACAGGGAGTGGGGAGGGAGCGACCCCCAGCCCAGCTCCACGCCCTGCCCAGCTCCACCCCCAGCCACAGCTCCACTCAGCTCGCAAGCCCAGCTCCGCCCCCAGCCACAGCTCCGCCTCCAGCCACAGCTCCACTCCACCCCTGCTCCTCCCCCATCCCCAGTTCTTCCCACAGCTCCACCTTCATCCCGAGCTCCTCTGCTGAGCCAACTGTACAGTAATGGAGGCGGGGCTTGGACAGATTCCATTACTGGTAAGGGGGATGGGGCGCGAGAGGAAAAGTTTGGGCACCACTGCATTAGGGCACCCCCGGGGCCTGCCCTAGCTTGCACCAGCTGGTCGCTATCCTTAAGGGCCACATGTAATGAGTTCCAGCTACTCTCCTTCGCCCTCTGCACTGGCGCCTGCAGGGATGGTGTTGTAGGAGCTGCCCATGCTAGCTGTATGCCCATTGGAGACCCCTGCCCAACACTGGAGGTACCCTAGCAGGGGAGCTGGGGCCACATTCCATTCCCTTGGTGCCTAGAAGTGGCACGAAGGAGACACAGCAGGCCTTGTATCCTACCCCTTGGCTTCTATTTGTGCAGAAACATAACAGCCATCTCCACACCCCCACACACATCCTGCACCGTATGGAAGACCAGCAGGATCAAAGCCTTTAGATCGGTTTCCTATCCCTCCATCCCGTCCCCCACCACAGAATGTAATTTGACAAAGACGTCCAGCCTGAATTGCTGAATTACCTGCCAGCAGAGACGCTGCTCTCTCCTGTCGGTCAAATCCCAAGTACCATAAATTATGCAGCCTGGCGTTATTAAGATGCCATTAACATTTGCGTCAGAGAAAGCGGCCGGCCTGCAAGGGAGAGCAACGGCAAAATGGATTGGAGTCTAGGGCGCCGTCTCCTCTGATGTGGGGCTGTAATTTCGCTATCTGAAAAGAGCAGCGAATGCCATGCTGTGAGGGAAACAGCTCCAGCCTGTTGTTTCCCTTAAATGCTGAGCGTCAGCACACGCTATCCCAAGGCTACAATTTACTGACTGTCAAATTTGGTTAAGGCAGATACTGATTTGTTTTCGCTTTCAAAAAAAAAATGCTTTAATTGCGCATCCAGGGACGTCAGGCTCTAATAAAGAGCTATTAGGCTTGATCACCGGGTGGCAGGTTAGCGTCTCTGCTTCCAGCGTCTATTCAAAGCTCAGCGTGGGGAGTGAGGGGAAAAATAACACCTGCTCTGCGCATCTCCCACCTACCACCAACAAACTGCTGAGGCAGCAAACAACGCCCACCCCAGCAAAAGGGAGGCAGAGCCGGGGTTGGCTCCAGAGAACCAGTCTGCTGTCCTGTGAGGGGAATCAGGGAGAATACACAGAAGAGGGGATGTGAGCATGAGTCTCTTCCGACAGCACCCCCAGCCCAGGGGAAACATTTCCACCACCTGCACCTCAGTTTGGCTCTTACTAAAAGCGCCGTTGTTATTTTCTGACTCGCCGGAATCATTTATCCCTTGGGGGCTTGCAAGAGTTCACTCTATTCAGGGCCTGGCTCCAACGGGCGGCGCAAAACACGAGCTTCACAATGCCCCACCCGGACTCTCAGGCTGGGAAGCTCAGCCCTTAAGGTACAGATCCCAGTACCACCGCTTCCCTTTCAAGCCAAAACGCAATAACAACAATAACACTTAAAACCCACCATTAATGTAACACACCCAATTACAAATATTTATAACCAACGTTCATTTAAACTTGCTAACAGTGTTCAGTTAAAAGAACAGGAGTCCTTGTGGCACCTTAGAGACTAACAAATTTATTTGAGCATAAGCTTTCGTGTTAAGTCTCTAAGGTGCCAGAAGGACTCCTGTTCTTTTTGCAGATACAGACTAACACGGCTGCTACTCTGAAAAGTGTTCAGTTAGTCTCTCCGGTGCCCTGCACTGTGGCGTCGACCGGTACGGCTCCCCTGAAACATAAGCACTGCAGCTATCAGGAGGCAGCAAGCCCATTTGTTCTGATGGTGCCAGGGGCTGGAGCTCCATTGTCTCCATCTGCTGCTGGTGTTGCCTGTCAGGGACCCTCTCGGGCAAAATGGCAGCCTCAGTGCCCCTTATCTCCCTCCCTTTGGGGATTTGGGGAAGGTGCCGCGCCTATTCCTCTGCAGTAAATGCCCATCTGGGGTGACAGCCTCACACGACCACAGGGCAACCTCTTGTGACACCACTGCTGTTTGCAACCTTTGTTTCCCATCAGACGTCATTTTCAGGAAGCGGTGGCAGCTCCCGTAAACCCAAACCATATTGATTTTTTGGTTTTGCCTTATCTGTCTCTTTCTACAGCTGCAAGTCCTCAGTGATTCTGACATCAGCTTCTAACAGCGCCGGCCTTCTTATTTTCTGTTGAACAAAATGTCAACAGGTGACAAGCCATGCTTCTTTGCTGCCGTTCTGTAATTAACAGTGCAAAATACGGCTCAGAGGCTGACTGCACAGCCTTTTACAATAGCCACTTTATTATGCTGACACCATTTTCCACCAACCCTCTGGACTGGGGAAAATCATGACTAGTGGTTACCTATCTAAATGCAAACTTCACTGCAAGCTGCTTAAACGCATGCCCACTAATCTGTGGCCCGTGGTCAGACATTACTATTTTGGGTATACCATGTCTAGGAAAAATAGATTTGATATGCACATTCACCTGTTCAGTTGCAGTATCTTCTAGTAAGGCTAACTCAGGGAAGTGTGAATAATACCCTAGGCAAGTACATAGGGTTTTTTTCTGGTCAGTATTAAGAAATCTATGCCTTCTTTGCTCCATGGGGCCTTTTTTTCCTGTGCCACAAACATGGGCTCATTCCTTGACTTGGTCTGTGTTTTTGGTGTATGAAAAAGCCTTAAGAGCTTCCTCAATGTCACTGTTCATTTGGGAATACACTGTCCTACCCACTCTGTGCTAATAGCCTTACTTACTTTCTTCAGTATCTCATCCTGAACTGTCGCTCTGGCAATCACAGCCCACATTTTGTCTGAGACTGGACAGGGTTTTTTTTTATCAGATCATCATGTACATAATCTAGCTCTGGACTTTGCTCCACTGCCGTAAAGAGTCTGTCTGCAACCATGAAATATCTTCCAGGTTTGCATATGATTTGCAAATCAGACATTTGTAGCTGAAAAAATAATCTCTATGCTCTCTGGGCGATATTTGCCGGGACCCTTTCGGCAATGCCAGTAAGTGGTTTATGGTCTGCCTCAGCTAACACTGGCCTCCCATAAATAAAGAGGTGAAACTTTCTACACCCATGGACTAAGACCAAAGCTTCCTTCTCTATTTGGGCATACTGACACTCAATTTGTGTTAGTGCCCACAACACATAAGCCAGTGGTCTCCAGTGTTGACCATATTCTTGTAAAAGGACTGCGCCAATATCCTCCTTGAATGTATCCAGGGTCATCTTAGTTTTGCAATTACTGTTATAGTACCTCAGGACTGGGGCCTTGTTAATTACCCCCTGCAGCTTCTCAAATTCTTAATTAAGATTTGCATCCCATGTCCATTGGGCATCTTTGCACAATAGTGCTCTCAGGTTGCTGGTTCGGGTAGCTAGATTAGGATTAAATATCCCTACAAAATTCACCATTCCAAGATACCTTTGTACCCCTCCCTTGTCAAGGCTTCAACCTTACCTTAATCTGCCTGGAGTCCTTGCTGTCTTTATCCTCTTTGTCCATGCTGTGCGCATTCTGTTGGTACCTGCAATCTCTTGCACAGTGATGTAATCCATTGTATTTCTTCCATCTTTTTCCCATTGTCTTGGCTTGTTGCCACAGTGTATGCACATGCTTATCTTGTCTCCTATCAGGAATTCAATTAGCCCTCCAAACCTGCAAGGTTGGCTTTTCAGCCATAGGTCAGTCACAAACTCTTGTCTGGTTTCACTTTTCTTTGGTACTCTGTGATTAAAAACATATCTTTCATATGTCTCGCTTTGGCTTTGAGTGCAGTACTCCTCAAATTTCTGTGCTGCAGGTTCATAGTCAGCCTCCTTTGCACGAGTTAACTGAAAACTATCAAATGCTAGTGTGAGAAAAATGGCTACCTTCTGAATGTCTCCTGTTTTACTGGAAGCCATTGCTCGCAGATACAGACTGGAGGGCTGTTTGAACGTCCTTCAGATGTTTTCCACATTTCCTGAGAGTTTCAATTCTGATGGATCTTTTAACTACTCCATTCTTCCACTGGGGGGTATTTTCTTAATTTCGTTTTACTCCTGATAGCATGTGATGTCTTCAGTGGTATCCGGGATTAAGGTGCTTGCAAGAGCTTTGCTTTATTCTGTGTCGGGTTCCAACTGATCTTGGCTGGAGCTTCTCAATGCCTCACCTGGACTCTCCGTCTGGGGAGTTCAGCAGCGGCGTATTATCGCCTAGGCCGGCAAATTTGCAGGGGCGGCAAATTTATAGTAGCAGCATTTTTGTAATCGCGGCATCAGTGACGCTGCGATTCTACCAATCATAGCGCGTCTTGAAACCACCAATGACGACGCGACGCCATTTAGTAAACATACTCGCGAGAATCCTAAACTGCACCGGACCCCCGCTTGAACGTGGGGTTTTGGATCCATGCGCGGTCCCGCGCTGTAAGCGAAATCGCGCTATCCAGACGCGCGTTCAAGCGAGGGGCCACTGTACTTGTGATTTTATTTATAATAAAACCTGTAAATGTTCAATTATTGTAATGATATTTAGATTAATTTTAGTTCAAACGAATTTGTAAAAAAACTAAAACAAGTTCATAGGGGGCCGGGGGCAGCAATTATTTCAGGACCTAGGGGCGGCAAAATCATTAATCCGCCACTGGAGTTCAGTCCTTAAACGCACACTCACCTCTAGCTTCTTATCTTGGAATCATAGAATATCAGGGTTGGAAGGGACCTCAGGAGGTCATCTAGTCCAACCCCCTGCTCAAAGCAGGACCAATTCCCAACTAAATCATCCCAGCCAGGGCTTTGTCAAGCCTGACCTTAAAAACCTCTAAGGAAGGAGATTCCACCACCTCCCTAGGTAACCCATTCCAGTGCTTCACCACCCTCCTAGTGAAAAAGTTTTTCCTAATATCCAATCTAAACCTCCCCCACTGCAACTTGAGACCATTACTCCTTGTTCTGTCATCTGGTACCACTGAGAACAGTCTAGATCCATCCTCTTTGGAACCCCCTTTCAGGTAGTTGAAAGCAGCTATCAAATCCCCCCTCATTCTTCTCTTCTGCAGACTAAACAATCCCAGTTCCCTCAGCCTCTCCTCATAACTCATGTGCTCCAGCCCCCTAATCATTTTTGTTGCCCTCCGCTGGACTCTTTCCAATTTTTCCACATCCTTCTTGTAGTGTGGGGCCCAAAACTGGACACAGTACTCCAGGTGAGGCCTCACCAATGTCGAATAGAGGGGAACGATCACGTCCCTCGATCTGCTGGCAATGCCCCTACTTATACAGCCCAAAATGCCGTTAGCCTTCTTGGCAACAAGGGCACACTGTCGACTCATATCCAGCTTCTCGTCCACCGTAACCCCTAGGTCCTTTTCTGCAGAACTGCTGCCTAGCCACTCGGTCCCTAGTCTGTAACAGTGAATGGGATTCTTCCGTCCTAAGTGCAGGACTCTGCACTTGTCCTTGTTGAACCTCATCAGGTTTCTTTTGGCCCAATCCTCCAATTTGTCTAGGTCCCTCTGTATCCTATCCCTACCCTCCAGCGTATCTACCACTCCTCCCAGTTTAGTGTCATCTGCAAATTTGCTGAGAGTGCAGTCCACGCCATCCTCCAGATCATTAATGAAGATATTGAACAAAACCGGCCCCATGACCGACCCTTGGGGCACTCCACTTGAAACCGGCTGCCAACTAGACATGGAGCCGTTGATCACTACCCGTTGAGCCCGACGATCTAGCCAACTTTCTATCCACCTTATAGTACTTATGTATTTCCTGAAAGCCAGTTTGACAATATTTGTTTTACAGGTGCACCAAGGTTCCCTAACCAAGATCAGGGCCCCATTGTGCAAGGCCCTGTACAAAAACAGTATGAATGACAGTCCCTGCTCCACGAGCCTAGGGTCTAAGTAGACAAGGGGTGGGAGAGAAATCAGAGGCCAACAAGTGGTTTGCCTCCGGTCATACAGCAAATCAGTGGTAGAGCTAGGAACACATCATAGGTCTCCTGACTCCCATTCCAGTGCTTTATCCATTAGACTACACTGCCTGTTAACTAGTTATTGCTCTAAGCACATTTGTAGGCTGGACTAGTTCTGGTGTAATACCTATAACTGTCTGAACTGTTTATTCAGCTTTAATTATTGCTAATAATTTTAGTCTTCATGTCCTAACTATAGAATTGAGCAGAATACCTTCTGCCAGAACCTTATGTAAGAGCAGAGATTACATGCTCTGATATAAACCAGATGTTTTCTGCATTGAATAAGAAGAAAACATTTACACATAAATTGAAAGTACACATGTCTTGAACTCATCTACTGAAATGATTAATGGGTCTTTTTGATCTTCATCCTTTACAGATCTGAAGTGCAGTAAACCAGTGCTTCGCAAACAAAACAAACAAACAGACAAAAAAATCCTGGTAAACCTTTAAAAGTTATAAAACTCGGTATTTAATAGCTCGATTCAAGCATAGGAGTAGCCGCTGCAAAAGAGCAGATTAAAATAGGAGAGCTTGCTGAAAGTGAGATTTAACCACAAGAAAGAGAACTTTAAGTTTCTTCCAAAGTTAATCCACTTTTACTTTCGAAATGTTGCTACTTACCAAAGGGTAAGTAGAACAGCCTTTTGCAGCTGATTTTTCTACCAGGGCAAATAGATCAAACCCCGTGGAATAGTTTTCTTTTGCATTCACACACCTAAAATCCTCATCCAGACTCTTAACATTTTATGTCTTGATTATAGTCACCTCCTTCTCTTTAACAGCTCAGTACCCACACAGACTTCCAATCTATTCAAATATAGCTGCTAACATCACCTTTTTGGCCCTGTTGCCAAACCGATATCAGGATCTTGCCTTCTCCTTCAAAACCCCCCTGACGATGTTATTTATTTAAACTTTCAAATGGTGTATAACAGTTGTGCTGGGCAATAACTACCTGTGTAACTCTGTGACCTTATTGTGCTACTCTGGGTTTCTCACCTCCTTTCTCTCCTATTGTTGCATCTTGTTTCAAATTAGTTTGAACCTCTTTGAGGTAGGAATTGTGACTCTTGTGAGTTTGTCCAGCTGAGGCCTCTGAATGCTGCCACAATACAAAGAGTAGGCACGCGTGAATAAGAAACAATTTAAAGGGCACAATTTAGGGCTCAGGTTGGATTTTGGTTTAAAACAAGGTTTCACAAAGCTGAAAATGAATAGCAAAGTGTTCTCTTTTTACAAAAATGTACTGAAAGCAGGCTAAGAGAGAGGGGGCTCCTTGTTTGATTTTTCTTTAACCATTCCCCTCTAGAGCAGGACACACCAACAAAACAGCATTGTGTCCATCCCTGAGACAAACTGGCTAGAAACAGAAGCTAAAATGCATCTGTTTAGTTCCTTTGTCCCTGCGTGAAAAAATTAGCCAACTGCATCAACAGAGGGCAGGTGAACTATATATTTTTTAAATTCATCCAAATGTTCTTAATCATTGTTTTCCAAACTTATGTCCTGCTCTGTTGTTTACACCCCAATGACATTATGAAGAAACCACGCTGGCACAGTCGGCTTCCAAATAACCGTGTTTAATAACTATTCACAAACAGGCAAGGCCTAACTACACACAGCCTGCTGCTCTGCAAGTGTCGGGCAGCTTCTAAAACAATGCAGAACATGGTGAGCGCCACTTGAGGACTCACAACATATTTAAATAGATATTACACTTCCCTTTATATATATATTTTTTTTATATATATATATATATGGAGATATACCTATCTCCTAGAGCTGGAAGGGACCCTGAAGGGTCATTGAGTCCAGCCCCCTGCATTCACTAGCAGGAACAATTTTTTGCCCCGATCCCTAAGTGGCCCCCTCAAGAATTGAACTCACAACCCTGGGTTTAGCAGGCCAATGCTCACACCACTGAGCTCTCCCTCCCCCCCCCCATTTACACTACAGGTCCCAGGTCAGAAAAACACTTAAGCTCATTGCTTAAGTCCGTCTCTATTTGGGACAGCACTTAAGCAGTTTCGTAAGTCTCATTGATGTTAAAGTGAAGTGTGTGCGTTAGTGCTGTCCTGAGCAGGGGTGGTTTCCTGAATTGAGGCTAAGATGTTACTAATAACAACTAAGGAAACATTTTTTCGTCACCTCTGAATCATAGAATATTAGGGTTGGCAAAGACCTCAGGAGATCATCTAGTCCAATCCCCTGCTTAAACCAACCCCAACTAAATCTAAATGCCAGGCTAGTTTGGTTTTTGGAGCCTAAAACTGACTGTAGATGCCTAATTTTAAGCACTGAAATTTGAAAACTTGGGCCAGTATTCAAAGAACTGCTGTGTGATTGATGATGCAGCCTTTAGCTCTCTTGTGATGTACTCATGGCACAAAGACTGAAGCAGTAGTTTGAACATGGATGACATATATTTGATTTGCCCTTTAATAAATGTAGGGCCAATAAAAGGTGCCGGTCTGACAGCCCTGGAGAATGAAGCCTGTGGCTTATCCACAAAGCAAGTACAGCCTAGATAGGATCAGTACCAGAACCAGCACCAATTTCCTCCACCCTCACCCTGCCTGAACCCCGACCTGCAATATATGAATTTAATATACTCTGCAATATCCCAAAGCATGCCAGCCACCTGAACGTACCCTCAAATACCAGTGTCTGGAAGGGACTCTCCTTGGGGCACAGTGAGTTCATCAAGGCATACGGAGAACAATCAGATAACCGACTTTAAAAGCCGTCTGGTCCTTGTTTCACAGCAAACAGCTGTGGGTGGTGTTGTCAAGCTTTTTGTTTTTAATATAGCTGGATGAATTGAATGTGTCTAACAGCTTGGCAGAAGGGGACTATTTACTATATGCCCTAGAGTCTAGAACGGCGTCACTGAGCGTAAATTGATTTGGAAGAGGGCTCCCGTACGCAACTGACAATGGACCTGTATAGCTTGACATAGCCAGCAAGAATGTCAAGATATTCTGTGTGTCAGAAAGATGGATGCATAAATTTTCCCTCTCTATATATCTATATCAATCTAAACTCAGGTATTCTTACAGCACCTTTCGGTATATATAATGCATTCAAATAGCACTTTTTCCTACTGAGCAAAAAAATAAAAGCACATGTAGCCCTAACTAGGGAAATATCATCATAGACAAAACTATTGCAATGACAGCGACTGGGCATAATGTGTAGGTCATATCATAAAAACAGCTCTATTACATTAAAAGAGGAGCTGTTCATGTCCTAATGAACCATCACACTTTATATTACAGAATAGTGGCTCTAGATCAGGGGAGAGCAAACTACGGCCCACGGGCCGGATCTGGCCCATCAGGGCTTTCAATCCAGCCCAAGGGATTGCCAGCCTCATGGTTCAGCAGGGCTAAGGCAGGCTCCCTGCCTGCCCTGGCCCCGCGCTGCTCCTGGAAGCGGGCAGCACAACGTCCCTGCGGCCCCAGGGGAGGGGGCGGGGCAGATGGCTCCGTGCGCTTCCCTCGGCTGCAGGCCCCGCCCCCCGCAGCACACCGCTGCCTACGTAACCCACTGGGGAGGGTGTGTCACAGGTGCCCCTCTGCGCCTGATCTGCGAGGAACTGAGTCTGTTACAGCGATGCTCCTCACTCAAGCTATAGCAGCTCATGGTTTTAGCTCCGGAGGTCCCTGGTTCAATCCCTGGTGTGTCGGCCAAGCATGTCAGCGCCCGTTGAGCCTGGCACTGTTGGTGGTTGACTTTTTCCATTCTCCCTGATTCCCCACAGAAATGGGGGGCACAAACATTGCTAGCATGGCCAGTGGGAGCACAGTGGGAGATGCAGGGTGGTGACACCATAGAAGGGGCCAGCTCATTGGGTGGAGGCATGGTTTCCTTTCCCCCTCCCACTGTCATCTAACCTCTCTGTGCTTCCGTTTTCCCATCTAGGAAATAAAGCTGATACTCATTAACCAACCTCACAGGCTTCATTGTCTGTAAAGCACGTCAACGTAGGCGCCGACTCCGCGGGTGCTCCAGGGCTCAAGCACACGCTGAAAAAGAACAGGGGGTGCTCAGCACCCACTGGGCCGGATGAATCTTTTATGGGCCTGTAACAGGGCGTAGCAGGGCCCCCTTTGCTCCTGCCACTGCTCTGCTCCAAAAACCACTCAGAGCCCTTCTGGCTCAGCAATCAGGGGTGCAGTTTATTTACAGCATGCAATCCCCCACCACCACCTTCTCACCGTATACAGCATGGGGGTTTCAGGCTGAAGGACTTCCCAGCCTTTGCAGCCCGGAGAGAAGAGCTCCCACTCTCTGGCTTCCCCCCTTCCGTCTGCCCCCCGGCTTCCTTCCTCTGAGGCTTTTATGCAGCCCCAGACTAACGGGGCTGGCAGCTGTTTCCCCTTTGCCAATCAGGCACAGGTTTCTCGAGGCAGCTCCAATCTAACTTCCTTAATTGGAGCTAGCGTGACAGAGACCTGGCTCAGGAGTCCCAGCCCAGCGCCCAGAACGTGGCCCTGCTCCACCCACCGCTCTGCCCCGAGGCCCCTGCTCGCATGGGGAAGAGGGAGCAGAGAGGCACACCCACCAGCCAAAATAAAAGTCAGCACCTGTGCCCGTCGAGATTGTTGGATGAAAGAAACTTCAGTCAAGGCAGGCTTTATCCACTGCTTAAAGGACACCAAAATTGGTTGCCCAACAAAGGCTGGCTTCCTAAAACAAGACAGAGCGGCATTATACTCAATGGGTCAGACTCTACATTGCCTTGCACCTTGTGTAGCCATTCACACCTGGGCAAAGTGTCTACAAAATATTACCATTCTTGTTTAAATGACCATGGCAGGCATGGGGAAATCAGGCCCCATTTGGGGTTGCCATGGGGCAGTCGCTTCAGCTAGACGCTTGCCTAGTATGGATGGTTCAGGCTGCACTGTATTTAATTGCAACACATCTATTAATTATTAGCATTACTCCACACTTAGCGTAGGTGGCATCTTCCTGCATCGTCTGAAAATCCACGTGTTTCGAGACTAGCTGGACCCTCTGTCTGAGGGGGGGGGGTACGTTTTCGACACCAAACAAGGCGAGCCAAATGATGGAGCGAAGCCAGTGACTGGGGCGAGACTGCCTGGCGCCTCGCATGAAATATAGTCAAAGAGAAGAGTCAAAAACTCAACGCCAAGGCTGGTTAGAAATAAATAGCCACTATTTGGAGTGTTGTTACTGAACATTCCACTGGGAGGAATTTCCTACTTTAAGAAAGCACATGAACTGGTCAGACACCATTAACATGATGCTTTTGTTTTTTTATTGGTCTATTTATAACCGTGTTTAATCGGTGCCCTGGGTTGAGCTCTAAGGCACATAGAAGGGACAGAGCCCGACGGTGTCATTGTGCTTTCTTTTCTTACTCACTCCCGAAGATCATTTCATACCTGGCACGGGGCCGTGCCACCCAGGGTTGGGGATTGTTTTTTCTTAACAGCTATTGTGAGAGAGACTCCTCACGGGTTTCCAAATGTCATAAGTGACGTGAAAACGTGGGCTCAAGCCTCAGCGGTGGCGTCTACACTGCAATAAAAGACCCGCGCCATGGCCGTGGCTGGCTTGGATCTACGGACTCAGGCTTGTGGGTCCAAAGAGTGCAGGGTAGATGTTCAGGCTCAGGCTGGAGCCCGGGCTCTGAGACCCTCCCCACAGCCTCCTGATGGGGTTTCAGAGCCCGAGCTCCAGCCCAAATGTCTACACTGCAATTTTTAGCCCTGCAGCCCAAGCTCCACGAGCTTGAGTCAGTTGACCCGGGCTCTGAGACTCAGTGTTGTGGGGTTTTTATTGCAGTGTAGACATACCCAGTGAAAAATAGCAGGAGCCCTGGTGCCCTTTGTATCTCTGGACTCCTTGGTCTTGTTTTTGAGATGCTAACAGTGTGTGGCACTGATCCTGCCAGGGCCTGAACAGCCTCAGCTCCCAGTGGCTTCAGTGAGACGATGCAAAAGAGCGGAGCTGGTCAGCCAATGGGTTTTCCACCCTGTGAAAAATTACGAGATGGAAAGCCAACATTTAGACATGGTCAGCAAAGGGGGGGGGAATAATTTTGGGGTCACTTGAAATGTTCCATTTTGATGGACTATTTTAAATACCTGTACATAGAAAATCAAGTAAAATTAGAAACAAAAAGCCATTTTGACATTTTTGAAAAAAAAAAATCCCAATTTTTTTTCCTTAACAAACATTTATTGAAGTGATACGATGCCGTGGAAAGAATTTGGTTTTCGGCAAAACGGCATTCTCCAACTGTTTCGATGGAAATATTCTGATCAGCTCTACAAAAGCCCAAGAGCAGAAGCCAGTGGTGGCCGGTCTGAGCCCTGCAAACTATATGTATGGTCTGTAGGGGCTTCCCATACCCACCCATTTGACTGTGCATGTTCCTGCCCTAGAGAGGAAGGATGGTTTTGTGGTTAAGGCCCTGGCATGTGACTTAGGAGCTGTTGCTTCAATTGCAGGTGTAACATGGACAGATTTTGCAACGCGTCATAGCCAGACTGTGCAGACAACAGTGTGAGGACATGGAAATGTTTCTGACTACACGTGCACCCAGCCTGTCTGGAAAGGTCGGACAAGCTTAGAATCATAGAATCATAGAATATCAGGGTTGGAAGGGACCTCAGGAGGTCATCTAGTCCAACCCCCTGCTCAAAGCAGGACCAACCCCAACTAAATCATCCCAGCCAGGGCTTTGTCAAGCCTGACCTTAAAAACCTCTAAGGAAGGAGATTCCACCACCTCCCTAAGTAACCCATTCCAGTGCTTCTCCACTCTCCTAGTGAAAAAGTTTTTCCTAATATCCAACCTAAACCTCCCCCACTGCAACTTGAGACCATTACTCCTTGTTCTGTCATCTGGTACCACTGAGAACAGTCTAGATCCATCCTCTTTGGAACCCCCATTCAGGTAGTTGAAAGCAGCTATCAAATCCCCCCTCATTCTTCTCTTCTGCAGACTAAACAAGCCCAGTTCCCTCAGCCTCTCCTCATAAGTCATGTGCTCCAGTAGACGAAACCACTTGATAAGTGTTAAGCCTCACAGCGTTGGCCAGAACAGCAAGTGCTGTGCCTGGAAAGTAGAAGCTGTTTCAGATGAGATGTCTTTGATGCTGTCTTGAAGAGCCAGAACAGCAGATCTCAATTTGGGATCGTTGGTGCTTTGTGGTCCAACATGTGCTTCCAAGTGCTGCAGAGCTGCTCCTATCACCATAGTGAAGGATCTGTTTATCTTCAAGCAGTGACACGTCCAGGCCTCTCTCAGGGTTTCTAGAGGGTGCTTTCTGTACCAAGCATGCTGCAAATATCAAGAGCCTTTCAGCACCCATTGCAAACGCTTCTGATCTTCCTGCGGGGCAACCGCTATAAAATTTGCTCCTGACACCAAAACAAGACGGGTAGCAGACATGCACAATCACAACCCCAATCTGCAAAGCGACCTGCAGAGAGGAGTGTGAGGAGGCTGCAGACAAGGGAGGGAGAATTCAGCGTGATTAAATACAGAGGAACATGAAATGAACAGGTACAAAATGAATGTGATTCCCAAGCAACTAGACCATCTGGTGTCAGTAGAGTTTCTGGATATTGTAATGGCTTTAACGGACTGTACCATGCGGTTTGGGTGAGGATGAAGGTTGGGGTAGGGTTTACAGGACTGGAGCTTCCTTAAGCGCACACTGTGAACCCAAGAAAATACAAAGCCAAGGATTGGGGGGCTCTTGAAGGAGCACCCTTTCCTTTGGGCGTGTGGGCTGCAATCTGCCCTGGGGACACCTCTGGTTACACTTATCGCAGAAGGTGAAACCTTCCCCTCCCCTGCCTGGCAAATACTGATAATGGCTTACACAGCGTATGTGGGAAGCGGTTCCTATGTCCATCAGGTATTGCAGTAATCCCTGTCTTCTCTGCTTGGTGTCAGAAAACCAAGTGCTTTCCCATCAAAGACAAGGACTGAAAATCCTTTTTCAGCTTGTATAGAATCATAGTACCATCCCCTTGAGGGCGTCAAAGCCCATCACCTGTGTTAAACAGTGAAGCCTCTGAACCCCCTCGGGAGGCAGGCAGGTATCATTAGACCCATTTTATAGGGATGTTCATGGCAGATCTGTAAATTGGGCTCTCAAGCCTGTGTGCTAACCACTAGCCCATGCTTCTTAATTTCATTAGTTCACAGATGCTGTGTGTGGCTGGGGCAGAGAGGATAGAGAGCACTATGGAACAGAAAGCCATAGGTGCAAGGTACCACAAACTTTTGGGTGGAGGTTGTGCCTAGGGAATAAAGGGGAGGACTAGATAACAGAGGGAAAACAACAACATTGTGCCCAGTTCACAGTGCCACTATAACGCAGCTGCCAGCTCTGAGCTTTCCCTCGGTCCGCCTGCACAATGATCTTGCCTATTACGAAGCATGGGGGGGGGGGGATGTAGGCCCCCCACTACAGGTTTATTTATGTTGGGAACCTGGGATTTTTAGAGCATTTTGTCTCATAGAATTTCCATGAACTCATCCTGTCCTGGATCCCCCGTCAAACCGGCAAGGGCTCCGTTCCCTGAATCTGCAGCTCTCCTTTCTGAGGCCCTGGCTGCACTACAAACTGGAGCTGATGCGAGTTCCGTCAGCATAAAGCCGCTGCAGTTAGTATATTGTTCGTGTGCGTTCATACTTGGCTCCTTGCGTCGGCGCTGCACGTACTCACCAGGAGCGCCTGTCTCGAGGCACAGTGCATTGCACCCAGAGTAGGTATCCCGGGGTGCAACTCGCACCAGCCACCACGCTGTCTTTTGCAAAGTTTTGACAGCGCGTGGTGGAGCAGAAACAAGTCACGCAGAGGTGACTGGGAGCAACAGGTCAAGTTCCCAGCATGCCATTTTTTCCATCCCATAATGTCATCCATATCCCATAATTTTAAAAATCCCATAAAAACTTGCTCAGCCCCCTCCATCGCTATCCACCATCTCTGCCAGACGCACGGAGCCCGCCCAGCTCTGCACTATTGTCATGAGCATTGCAAGCACCAGACACATGATCTTCTGGTATCTGCAGAGCTGCAAGAAGAACTGAGTCAGCGGAGCACATGGCAATTTTGTGGAGGACCGATTGCTGTGGGACACAGTGAAAACAAATTCAAAGTCGTTGGTGGCATTCATGGAGCAGCTGAAGATAGTAGAGTGCCACTTCTGATGAGTCTGCTGAGGGGGGCCTTGAAAGAGCATTTTAACAGTGAGCCACAGCAATGTAGTTCTGCATTGTGGTGTACTATGCGCTACCGGGTCCTTCAGTTTGGGGACCTGTTAGGAATCGTGCAGTTCTTGATGTACATCTCTGACTATAACACCACCTGTTCGGCCTGTGGTGCTTGCGGTACATTTATGATTATTACGTTGTGTTCATCACTGGTCTTCCGAGTTGTGTCACACTGTACAATAAAAAGCAAGTGGGTGTTGTCAGTACCACTAGGCATTCTGCAGCATATGCTGAGAACTCATAAAGATGAATCATTTTCCATACAATAGAATTTTATTGAGTAACAAAATTAGTTCCGAAAAATCTGTGCAATTTAACAGCAACTGCATTAGAAACAACATTTTAATGGAGCAGAGTTTAACAGGGGGAAAGAAAAGTCATGTCCATTTTGGCTACACATACAGCAACTGAGGCTCTCACAGCTCAGTGTATGTGAAGCTGTAGTTGTCTTAGCTGCCTCCTTGGTAGAGTGGTTGGGGTCAGGATGCAGCCTCTGATACCACATGGGATGATGAAGATGGTGCAGGGAGGTGCCGTAATGGAGTTCTCCAGGGATTGCAAAGGGAGGTGAGCCAGTGACTGCTGAACCTGTAGGCCCACAAGAGCCTGCAGCATCTGTATTTGCTGCCGGCGAAGCCGCATTATGTCCTGGTGCATCTCCTTCTCCTTTTCCTGCTGGGGCTCTCGGCTTTTCTCCTCTCTGCTCTTTCCTTCCCCATAAGTCTGAAATATTCACCCTCCTGGCCCTCAGCACACGGTCTGATGCAGCATCTCGCTGAACATGTCATCCCAAGTCCTCGTCTTTCTCCTCCTTATCTGGCTCAGGCGTTCTGCAGGTGTGGAGGGGGGACCCCTCAAGGCCACAATGGCAGCAGCTGCAGATAAAACACACACCGGTGCCATTGTCAGTATAGTCATAATGGAAAGCTGAAGTTAAGATCCACAAGTCCCTTCTCTTGCTCCCCTAAAATTTTAAACAAGACTTGCTGATCGACACTTCTGCTTCGGAGCGCTTGTGCGTGGCACCTCTCACAGCACCAGCCATGTCATGGTACGGCCCACCAGGGGCGAGGGAAAAGAGGAGGGAATTGCTCAGTTTCCACCAAATATGGCATGCAGCTTTTGTAAAAGCAGCAGTCTGCGCCCCAGCACTTTATTGACCGTTGGCCTCCCTGGCCTTCTGATATACCTGCCGCAGTTCCTTTGCTTTCACGTGGCAGATGGGGGTACCTGTCGTGTCCTTTTGCCTGCATCTCCCATGCAATCTGCTCATAGATATCTACGTTTCTATGGTTGGTTCATATTTGTGCCTGCACAGCCTCTTTTCCCCACAGGTCCAGGAGATTTAATATCTCCCATCAGCTCCATGATGGAGAGTGTCTGGAGTGTGTCGCATGCATGGTCAGCTGAGTAGCCGCACACAGCAGTGGAGATCTCCCACGAGGATTCAAGAGACATCCCTGCGTATATAAACAAACTGCTCTGCATGTCCCTCTCCCCCCTGCCTTACTCTCCAGGGGAATGAAAAGCAGATAACAACTCTACCTCTCAGTGTAACTCTACCTCTTCTACGACTAAACCAGTAAAACGTCCATAGCCGTGAAGTTGGTGGACTCCCCAAGCTGGACAATCGGGAAAAGGCATTTCAAAAATTCACAGGGTTTTAAAGGAGCGTAGGTTTCTGGTCTCCGTGACCCCTGGGCAGTGGAGTTCACACCTGTGACCTGAGCAGTCAGTGCTGGGCATTGTGAGACAGCTGCTGGAGGACTGTTAGGGTCAACATAGGTAATGCAGTGTCTACACTCGCACTGTGTCAACCTCAGCGCATTGACCATGGCTCAACACCGTTCGGCAAAGCGGTGGTGGTGTGTCGCTGTAAAGAGGCACTTACATAGGTGGGAGACAAATGTAAGTGTCGACACATGCACAAGGTCGACGCAAGACGGCTTATGTTGCCCTAACTTTGTAGTGTAGACCAGGCCTGAGATCTGTGTGGTTAATAGGATGTTCACAGAGGGCAGAGCCACCCACCCTGATCCCTAGGCTGCCTCCACCCTCCCCACAGTCGGCATCACTGTTGATACCTTTCAGGCAGATTCCACTGGGAAATCCTCACCCCTGAAAGTGGAGTATGCTTAATGCAGGGGCTGTTCCTCAGGGCCTGCTCTCCGTGTCCCAGTGTGGGACTCCTAAAGGATCTGAGAGCCAGGGGACAGGGATGCAGTGGAGCTATTCCTCTCTCCCTTTGGGGCCATTCTTGCCACAGTTTGTCAGCTTCCAGCCTCATTAGAGAACAGCCCATGGCCCTTAACATTTTACATTCTAGGCATTTTATCCACAAGCCAAATCTGTGCCAGAGGTCAGCAGAGAGATGGAATGCATAACATTGCAAGAGCTTTCTCTTTATGCAGCTGCAGAACATAATGAGCAGCACATGTGGAGACCAAGCTCAGGAGGAGACGCAACAAAAACAATGGTAAAGCCTTTCACACAGGTAAAGGCCAACAATCCCAATCTCAGACTAGAGCTCAAAGGAACAGGGTTCACCTTGACCCAGCTTCGGAAGGTTCTACCCAATCTTCAGTCCCTGAAACTGGAGCTGGCTCATAAGTCTGCTTCTCTGGCCTTGGGGAAGTGAAGCAAAGGGAGAGACAAGAAACTTTGAGCATATACTATGGAAATCCCATATTGCAGTACTTACAGTCAGTACTCAGATTTTGGTCCACTGCTTCCTACTAAATAGAGCTGGTCAGAAAATATTTTGATTTTGTTTTGTTTTGTGGTTTTCAAGTTTTTGGCAAAAAATCAAAATCCAAAATATTTCAGCCAAAAATCAAAATATTTTGATTCTGAAATGCCACCGTAGTGCCTTGTGAGAGTTGTAGTTCACGTGCCTCATGTTCCCATTCTCCTCTAAAGGCAGGGCTCCTTGATAGGATTACATTTCCCATGATGCACCAGTCTCCCCTCTTGATGAGAGGAGGTGATGAATCATTGCAGTCTCCTGGCTGCAGCGCATTATGACAGATGTAGTCTGGTCCTGCATCCCGGCACACACAGAATGGGGCATGAGGTACCCAAACTACAGCTCCCATGAAGCACCACGGCAGCTCAGGCAGATGCAGATTAATGTTGAACTGATCAAAATGTAATGTTTCAATTTTGTTCATACAAACCAAAATATTTTGATCCGGGGTGACCCAAACAAAACCAAAACGTTTCTTTCCGATTCTCCCAACAACATTTTTTGGCAAAATCAAAATTTTCCCACAGAAAATTTTGATTTTTGCAGAAACTGCATTTTCCAACAAAAAGGATTGACAGACAAATCCCAACCTGCCACGTCTTCTAAATGTCAAAGGGCACTCTCTTACATCCGCCCACCCTCAGAGCTGAGCCACGCAAGCTAAAACTGTTGTCACGTATGATTTAAGTTTCCAATGTGGACAGGAATCATGCTGCATAATCTATCCCCCTTACAAATGTTTAGTATGACTCTTTAACATAGATCAGGGGTAGGCAACCTATGGCACGCGTGTCAAAGGCGGCACGCGAGCTGATTTTCAGTGGCACTCACACTGCCCGGGTCCTGGCCACCGATCCGGGGGGCTCTGCATTTTAATTTAATTTTAAATGAAGCTTCTTAAACATTTTAAAAACTTTATTTACTTTACATACAACAATAGTTTAGTTCTATATTATAGACTTATAGCAAGAGACCTTCTAAAAACGTTAAAATGTATGACTGGCACACAAAACCTTAAATTAGAGTGAATAAATGAAGATTCGGCACATCACTTCTGAAATGTTGCCGAACCCTGACATAGATCCTGCTCCTCCTACCCTTTACTCACCACAATAAACCTTACTCAGGTAGGTAGGTATATTTAATCTTGCCTCAGCACAGGGAATGGGACTAGATGATCTCTCAAGGTCCCTTCCAGCCATACATTAACTATTACTCTACATAGTCCCATGGAAATCAATGCACACACACGCAAGGGCTTCTCTTGTGAGTAGACCAGGCCCATGGTTTGTAACCAAGTGTGAACGCAAATGGTGTTGCAGACCGTGCTTGGCTGTAACTGGATGTGAAAGTTGTTTTAGACACTGTTCTGAGCCCTGTCGTTGGCAGGATTTTGCTCAACGGAGACAAGCAAAGCAATTAATAGAAGCAGTTGCTGAGCTGAGGTCATTTGAGGACAATTTGAAGGAAAGCCGCACGACCTCTGACCCGTGCTACAGAAAAACCTAAAGGAAGTGACTCAAATGGAACAAGCAGATGATGGGGAGCCAGGGAGAGCCAGGCAAGTGGCAGCAATTTAAGGCTGGTCACAGGCCTTTCTTTTGAAATATATAAACCTCTGCTCACTCTCCTTGAAAAATAATGTTAAGAGTTCATAGAGTCCACGCCACATTCAGATTTTCAGACATGATTAGGGATTTTTCCTCTGCAAATTGGAAACACTGGAGTGTGTTGACATGCTTGCAATGATATCTCTGCACTGTGTCCTCCAGCAAGGGGAAGTGATAGGGCAAAGGTTACCTCTGGAGATATTTCATCTCAGGTATAGCGTCAAAGCTGGCCCCTAAAACGTAATCCTGATCTAATTCTGGAACCTGCATGTTCTTTGTCAAGCTGCCCAGAATGGGATCGTGAACAATAGACAATGCACAGCCTCCCTTCCCCCTGAGTCCACCTTTCCATAAACAGAATGAAATGCTGCATGTTCCCAGCACATGCTCTGCTTGGATCTAGCTAGGAGGGAGATGTATTTATTGTAGATGGTCTCACCTGGGGAAGTAGATGAAGCAGTACGGCAGAGGAGAGGGACGAGTGCACCTCCACTTTTGCACACATTAGTTTGTGGTGCATTTTGCTTTCTGTTAACCTGGTGTATTTCAGGAACCATTAACCGCAAACAGATGTGAAATTTCAAAATCCTCAGTGGGACGATGCTTGCCCACTGAGTCACCTCCTACAAACTGGAGTCGGACTCTTGTTCTTCATTAGTTAGGGCCAGCGTGAATCCGTTCTCTGTTTGGAAATAATAAAAATTGAATATCATTATTAGATGTCTGATTAAAAAAAACTAGAGGAACGGTTTGGTTTATCTTAAAAGTCTTCTGAACCGTTCAGTGGATAAGAAAGCTGCAGTGGTGTTCACGTGCTCCTCACACACATTGAGATTCACAGATTTGAGACAGATTTGTCTATGCCTGGGACCAGATATTCCAAATCTTACACCTGGTCTTGGATCTAAACAGACTTGTGTAGGCTACAGGGGCGGATTAAAAAATTTGCCGCCCCTAGGCCCTAAAAAAATTGCCGCTCCCCCCTACCCCCCGCCAGCTCACCTCCGCTCCCCCGTGGCAAGCCTGGGAGGGAGGGGGGAGAAGGGGAGTTGCGGCGCGCTCGGGGGATGGCGGCGGTGGAGCGGAGGTGAGCTGGGGTGGGGAGCGATTCCCTGCCCCCCCCGGGTTACTCCCCGCAGCTGCCGGCCCCAGCTCACCTCCGCTCTGCCTCCTCCTCTGAGCGCGCCGCTACTCGCTTCTCCTCCCTCCCTCCCCGCGCTTTCGCTCAGCAAGCCTGGGAGGGAGGTGGCAGGAGGGAAGTGTGGCGCGCCCGGGGGAGGGGGCGGGCCGGGGATTTGGGGAAGGGGCGGTGTTGGCGTGGGGCCGGGGGGGGGGGAGCGAGCAAATTTGCCACCCTAGGCCTAGGCCTGGTTGGCCTAGGCGATAAGACGCTGCTGGTAGGCTAGGTTTACACTACAAGCGAGGGGTGTGAGTCCCAGCTTGTGTACATAGGATATGTCTACACTGCGATAAAACAACCCTGGGTCAGCTGACTTGGGCTCATGGCATTGGGGCTATGGGGCTAAAAATATCCATGCTCAGGCTGGAGCCCGGGCTCTGAGACTCTCCCTCCTCACAGGGTCTCAGAGTCCAGACTCCAGCCTGAGCCCAAACATCTGCATTGCTATTTGATAGCCCCACGGCCCAAGCCAGCAGCGGCCATGCTGCGGGTCTTGTATTGCAGTGTAGACATGCCCATACCCACGCTAGCTTGATGAGAGCTAACATGCAGTGTAGCCATGGTAGCATGGGTAACACAGCCTGGCTTACCGGGGCCCCGTACAAACCCGGTGGAACCCTGGGTATATGGCTAAGATGTGCCAGGT
The DNA here is from genome assembly GCA_003942145.1 of Platysternon megacephalum. NCBI lineage: Eukaryota > Metazoa > Chordata > Testudines > Platysternidae > Platysternon > Platysternon megacephalum. Next base: position 654,027 of record QXTE01000386.1, on the reverse strand, counting down.
TTGTATCCACAGGGTTCAGGTGGTTTTCTCCTTGCCCATGGGTAAGTCATGCTGCTGAAACCCCTACAGTCATGGCTATACTATTTATACTCATGCTAGCTCTCATTAAGATAGCATGTCTATGTGTATGTGAGCTAGGAACCACCTCCCCTCCTCCCCCCAGCTCATAGTTAGATATGCCCTACAGAGTATACGCTACTGCAGATTTCAGCCATCGCTTGGAAGGGTTAAACATACAGGACCAGATTTTCATATCATCTGGGCCAGATTTTTCAGGAGATTCCAGCTCCCATTTGGGCACCAAAAGCAGTGGCTAGATTTTCAAAAGGGCTCAGCTCCCTGGGTAGCGAGCTCTTTTGAAAAGATGGCCATGAATGTCAGAGCGGGAACTGAGACATGCTGAGCCATTTTGAAAAATATGGTCACTTACTGAGGTGTGAAAATGGGAGCAGAGCTCTTTTGAAAATTTTACCCCAATTGAGGATGTTAACACTTGGAAATATGACTCTGAACTTTGAAAATCTAGTCCATAATGTAGACAAACAGAATATATACAGTGTCACCGTGCCTTTGTGGGTCACGACTGAGAATACCAAATTCAGGACAAACTGCTGAGAAATAGGGTAGATACACCCCAAAACTGGCAGTTATTCTCCTTTAAGGTATACCAAACCAGCAACAAAATTAAACTTCTGTTTCACCACACTGCTAACAAGAAGTCAGAAAAGCAGTTTCCTTAGGCATTCCAGTCCTTTTATCACTACCAAAAACACTGGATTTAAAGATAATTGGTTCTTTAAAACCAGTCTCATCAAACAAAAGGTTCTTCTGATCCCAAAGGACCAGCCACACACCCAGGTCAATATACAACTCAGATCTGACCCAAATATCACGCTGTTGCCAATCCTTTAGTATCTAAAATCTAAAGGTTTATTTATAGAAAGAAAGAAAGAAAGAAAGAAAGAAAGAAAGGTGAGAGTTAAAATTGGTTAAAGGAATTGAATACATACAGTAATATGAGGGATAGCTCAGTGGTTTGAGCATTGGCCTGCTAAACCCAGGGTTGTGCGTTCAATCCTTAAGGGGGTCATTTAGGGATTTGGGGATTTAGTTGGGGATTGGTCCTGCTTTGGGCAGGGGGTTGGACTAGATGACCTCCTGAGGTCCCTTCCAACCCGGATAGTCTATGATTGCAAAGTTCTTGGTTCAGGCTTGTAGCAGTGATGGAATAAACTGCTGGCTTAAGTCAAGTCTCTGGTTGCTTCCAAATCATTGGAAGGTCCTCAATTACTTGGTTAGAATGCTCCCGTTAGGATAAGGCCATAGTTCAGAGATTTGAGCAGGAAAGAGGCAAAATGGAGGTGTTTCCAGGGCCTTTTATAGCTTCTGCCATGTGGAGGGAAACCCATTCTTTCAAACAAAGCCCTCAGCACAGCTAGTGTAAAATCACAGGTGACAAGATAGTGTTTGGAACCACATGGGCAAGTCACATGTCCATGCATGATTCTGCTTAGACACAGTAGAAGCCGTTACCTATACCTCAAACAGCAGGTTCACAGGAAAGTCCAAGCAGGGTAGATGGCATCTTCCATTGTGAGTTAAATGCTCCTTGATGAGCCACCTAATTTGAATAGTCCCTTCAAGATGTGCAGGCTAACTACCTTGTGGGCGTTACCCCAGGAGCAAACATTTGAAATCCAGGTATAGAGCCAATACTCATAGCTTCAAATACAAAAATGATACATGCATACAGATAGCATAATCATAGCCAGCAAATCATACCCTTTCCACAGACACCTCACCTGACAACCTTTGTACAAGATTTGTTGCAAATATATAACAGCGGTTGCAACAATGATCTATATCAGGGGTCGGCAACCTTTCAGAAGTGGTGTGCCGAGTCTTCATTTATTCACTCTAATTTAAGGTTTTGCGTGCCAGTAATACATTTTAATGTTTTTAGAAGGTCTCTTTCTATAAGTCTATAATATAAAACTAAACCATTGTTGTATGTAAAGTAAATAAAGTTTTTCAAATGTTTAAGAAGCTTCATTTAAAATGAAATTAAAATGCAGAGCCCCCCGGACCGGTGGCCAGGACCCGGGCAGTGCGAGTGCCCCTGATAATCAGCTCACGTGCCATAGGTTGCCTACCCCTGATCTATATGGACATATTGATTGTGTCAACACTTGGAAATATGACTCTGAACTTTGAAAATCTAGTCCATAATGTAGACAAACAGAATATACAGATTGAAAAGAGCTACCATATTAACTTCTTTAGTCCATCCCCCTGCTGCTGCAAAATTGCTCCCTGTAGTCCATTTTCCAGGATCCGTTCCTGTGTCAGCAGAAGAAAACCCCATCCCTTTATCCCTCCCACTGAGGGAAAGCGAGACACTGAGAGAAGAAATTGCATCCTACTTCACAGGCAAAAAGGCTTACTGATGAACACAGCCTGAAATAGCATTACAAGGACAGCCAGTCCCTGAAGTTGTCTTCTTTTGAACATGCAACTGCAATGAGATACGTATGAAATTCATACCATTTGAGACTGTTTGCATCCATTGCCTCTATTTAGGATTTAGACAGTGCCAGAGGTGTGCACAGCACTTAACAAACACGTACGGTCCTTGCCCTTATTGGGAGTTTACAGTCTGCGACCCCATCCTATACTAAGATCCCCTGGCACAAACCCCCATTAGTGGATCCCAATGCAGCATATGGGGCAAGAGAACCCATCTTGCAGTGCTTACATGAATAATCTTTATCCACAGGTGTAGTCCTGTTGCTTTCAGCCCAGGCAATGATCTACCAGGGGCTGAACCTGATGAGTAATCAGGAGTTACAGCTTCAAACATCCTTTGATAACAATGAAAATGCCCTTTCATGTCAAGCAAACCGACACGCACACATTACACTAGTGTTCTGTGCCCTGCCTGCGCTGCAGTTTGCTGCTGAGTGCCGCACGCGGTGCTAACTGTGCTCTGTGAAGTCCGAGTTTCTAGGCGCCAGACTCGGGAGGGCTGATTCTCCACCACCTTGGGCTGTCATCTATACCCGTGCAAAGCGCGTGAAAGTGAAATGCTATTAAATCACCCTGGGCCAGGATCCGATCTCAGCTACTCTGCTGCAAGTCTAATGTAATGCCATCAAAGTCACTGGCATTGCACCAGTGTAAATGAGATCAGAATCTAGCCCACTTTGCACACGTGCAGGTGACTACACAAGGTGCCAGGCCATGAAGAATCCGCCCCACAGGAAGCAGGATCAGGCACTTACATGGACATCCACCCTCTTTCCCCCATACATGTCACCTATTAGTTTGGACCACTGCATCCAAGGGAGTCTAAATTAGTGTAACTCTGAAGAGTGGAGCGTAGCAGAGAAAGCAGCTAGCAGATGGTTCTAAGGAGATATAAGTCCTTTGCACTGGTGTAAACAACCATATAAGGTGCAGGGCAATAGAGAATTCAGCCCCATAAGTCTAAGGGAATCTGTCAATCAGTCTTACCAATCAAAAAGAAGATCAAGAGGTGACTGTATCATGGTGTATAAATACCTTAATGGGGAGTAGATGCCCGGAATAAAGAGGCTCTTGAGCCAAGCAGAGAAAGGTGTAACCAATGACTGGATATTAAAGCCAGCAAATTCAAATTAGAAATAAGGCACAATTTTTAACAGTAAGAGTGATTAATCATTGCCCGGGCTACCAAGAAGTGCTGGATACTTCATCTTGTGAAGTCTTGAAATCAAGATTGGTTCCTTTCTGGAATATGTGTTTTAAGAACATAGGAGTAGTCCACTGGGTCAGACCAATGGTCCATCTAGCCCAGTATCCTGTCTTCCGACAGTGGCCAATGCCAGGTGCTTCAGAGGGAATGAACAGAGCAGGCAATGTGATCCATCCCCTGTCATCCAGTCCCAGCTTCTGGCAGTCAGAGGTTTAGGGACGCCCAGACCATGGGGTTGCATCCCTGACCATCTTAAGTCAGGGACACCATCCCATGCTCTGAGTGTCAAACACAAGTCATTGGTCTTGATGCAGGAGTAACTGGATGGACATCTCTTGCCTGTGCTCTACAGGAGATCAGGCTAGATGATCTAATGGTCCCTTCTGGCATTAAAAATCGATGAATCTATGTAACTTATGCCCCTCCCCTCTAGCAGATGTGCTCTGAATTTTACCTGCCATGTCTTTCTATGGAAGCCATTGAGCAGCTTTGTCTGTGAGATGTATTGAGTACAAGGGAGATTCTTTTTTAAATCTTGTTTATGACCCTTTGTCCTTCACTTGCTTTCATGGGTTCTGATCCTGTCGGCAGGATCTATTTTCATCAGCAACGGGCTCTTCTTGCTTTTGTTTTTTAACTGCTTGCCGGAGCTGTCTCTTTTTTGCAGAAGCATTTGCTTTCTCTTTTCATTCCTGGATGTTTTGCTGCTGAGACCATGCAGTTTCAACCCTAGAGACAGCCCCACGGCTTCCCCCAACACTGTCTATGACGTGATGCTTGCTGCGGGATGCGACAGACGAGTGGGGAACCAAGGTGTTATCAGGATGCAGTAGAACCTCCCTTGTTTACACTGGTGTCTGGAAGAACCACGGCAAACCACTGAATTCTACAAATTAGGGAATAACCGGTGAGAAAAACAAAAGGAAAAAAGCAAGGAAATTGCATCCAGGTCATATACTGTGTCAATTCTAGTTCTGTTGTATTTACTTGTGATGCTTCATAATACACTGTATAAGTAAATGTGCTTATAAATAGCAATATGTATGACAGTAGCAACTAGAGGTCCCAGCTGTAATGAGGCCTCAACTGGATTGGTGCCCAACTGGGATAGGGTGGATGGTCTAGTGGCCGAGGACCCAAGGGACTTAGGTTTAGTTCTCCTTTCAGCCACAGGTTCTCTGGGCAAGCTTGAGCAAGTTAGGCCTGGTCTATGCTAGAAAATTAGGTTGGTTTAACTACACAGGTCAGGGGTGTAACAAATTAAAAAAAGAACTAGATAAGTTCATGGAGGATAGGTCCATCAATGGCTATTAGCCAGGGTGGACAGGGATGGTGTTCCTAGCCTCTGTCTGCCAGAAGCTGGGAATGGGCTACAGGGGATGGATCACTTGATGATTGCCTGTTCTGTTCATTCCCTCTGGGGCACCTGGCACTGGCCACTGTCGGAAGACAGGGTACTGGAATAGATGGACCTTTGTTCTGACCCAGTATGGCCATTCAGAGAAGGGCAACTAAAATGATTAGGGGTTTGGAATGGGTCCCATATGAGGAGAGATTAAAGAGGCTAGGACTTTTCAGCTTGGAAAAGAGGAGACTAAGGGAGGATATAATAGAGGTATATAAACTCATGAGTGGTGTGGAGAAAGTGAATAAGGAAAAGTTATTTACTTGTTCCCATAATATAAGAACTAGGGGCCACCAAATTAAATTAATGGGCAGCAGGTTTAAAACAAATAAAAGGAAGTTCTTCTTCCCACAGCGCACAGTCAACCTGTGGAACTCCTTGCCTGAGGAGGTTGTGAAGGCTAGGACTATAACAGGGTTTAAAAGAGAACTAGATAAATTCATGGAGGTTAAGTCCATTAATGGCTATTAGCCAGGATGGGTAAGGAATAGTGTCCCTAGCCTCTGTTTGTCAGAGGGTGGAGATGGATGGCAGGAGAGAGATCACTTGATCATTACCTGTTAGGTTCACTCCCTCTGGGGCACCTGGCATTGGCCACTGTCAGCAGACAGGATACTGGGCTGGATGGACCTTTGGTCTGACCCAGTATGGCCGTTCTTATGTTATGTTCTTATGAGCAGCCTTATTAAGCCAACCTAAGTCCCCTTATAGACAGTGCCAGGTTGACAGATGAATTCTTCTGCCAATTTAGCTACTCTTTCTTGGGAAGGTGGATTACCTACTCTGAGAGGAGAACGCCTCCCGTTGGTGTAGGTAGTGTCTACACTCAAGTGCTACAGCGGAGCCACTGTAGAGTTGTATGTGTAGACAAGCTCCTACTTCATCCTCCCTGTGCTCCACTCCCCATCTGTAAAATGGGATCATATTTCCTTAGCTCTCAGGGGTGGGGTATCACATGGATAAAATCTGTTAATGATGGTGAGGTGCTGAAGTACAACAGTGAGGAGGGCCATATAAGTACAGGTGGTGCTCGGGTGCTGTACAAACACCTAATCAGAGACGGTCCCTGCTTTGAAATGCTACCAACCTACATAAACTAGTTTGACGAAAGGTGGGAGAAAGGCCTATGCATGCATAGGCCTGAGACACAGATGCAGGGACACATCCAACCCATGGGTGTCGAGAGAGGGTAAAAGCAAGACATTTGCTCAGAGCCATGTGACTTTAGTAGAGAGGAGAATCTGGCCGATTGTGTTTTCACAGGCCCAGTCTTGGTAGTCAGCCAAGGAAGGGACAGAGTGCATCTACTGTGTGAAAGGGCATTGTAAACATCCACTAACTATTTCAAGGGGTTGTTTAGTCAGGCAGCTGGGCTTTCCTTCCTCGGGCACTGTACAGCCCGTATTTTAGGGAAAAGATTTGTTCTTTGCACAGCACCTCGCGCTCCCTTGGCACCTGCTGACAACACAAACTGAAATGCAGCATAATCAAACCCTCCTGCTGGGAGACACTGCTAAGGGAAATGAAAGGATAATAAGTTACCACCACCAAATAATGCGAAGCAGCCAGTTCACTGGTGGAGCAATGGCTGGTTTTTGGGAGGCGTGGTTCTGATTTTTCTAGTTATGCTCAGAAGGACAAACTTCCCACACCAAACACATCATAAAGATAGCTATCCATAAAGAGTAACACGTAAAATATCTACCAGAGGTCACCAAATGAAATTAATTGGTAGCAGGTTTAAAACAAAAAAAAGGAAGTATTTCTTCACACAACGCACAGTCAACCTGTGGAACTCTTTGCCAGAGGATGTTGTGAAGGCTAAGTCTATAGCAGGGTTCAAAAAAGAACTAGATAAGTTCATGGAGGATAGATCGATCAATGGCTATTAGCCAGGATGGGCAGGGATGCAAAACCATGCTCTGAAGTGTCCCTAGCCTCTGTTTGCCAGAAGCTGGGAATGGACAACAGTGGATGGATCACTTGATGATTACCTGTTCTGTTCATTCCTTCTGAAGCACCTGGCATTGGCCACTGTCGGAAGGCAGAATACTGGGCTGGATGGGCCATTGGTCTGACCCGGTATGGCTGTTCTGATGTTCTTATGTAACAAAAGTTTGTAATTTGTCAAGATTCTCAATCATTTCGAGATGTATGTAAGGGTAATATTTAAGAATAATGAATTCATGTTGAAAGTATGCTTTGTAGACTTGGAATAAAAATTAGTCAGCGGGATAATGTGTCTTGGTGATGGCCCATTCAGGCAGGACAGAGTTGTATCCTGTCCTGTTTAGCCAGGGCTGCAATGCAAGGCTCAGTTGTTTAGCCTTGTTCTATACCAACACTTTCAATGGAAACCCATCAAAGGCAACTGCAAACAACCTAAACCATTGAAAGGTAAAACAGGAATATTCCACCAGACAGGGGATCACCTTGTCTACAAATAGAGAGAACAAATTGTTTCAGTGTAACTCAGAGGAGGGAGAAGTACTCTGAATCCTTTCACTGAGAAGACTTTTTGAGGAGAGAGGTGTTCGCATGAAAAAGGGGATCCTGGTTCTTGTGACTCCAAGCAGCTCTGCAACAGACCGGACTTTTGGGGGAAATCTACTTTATTATCTAGGGAAGGTGGGCTATTGATAAGTGTAGAGCCAGGCTTGCATTTTATTATTCTGTTTGGTGTTGTTACCAGTTGTTTCCATCACTCTCTGTCACTTCTAGTTAAAGCTTAACTCTCTCTTAAATAAACATACTTTTGCTGTATTATAAGTGCTCACAAGTGCTGTGTGGGTTACAGGAGCAGTGGTTTAAGGTATAACTGGTAAACTGAGGCACACTGCACCTTTAAGGGCAGAGAATCAGGGCTGGCCTTACCATGAGGCAAACTGAGTAATGGTCTCAAGTTGCAGTGCGGGAGGTTTAGGTTGGATATTAGGGAAAAGGTTTTCACTAGGAGGGTGGTGAAACACTGGAATGGGTTACCTAGGGAGGTGGTGGAATCTCCTTCCTTAGAGGTTTTTAAGGTCAGGCTTGACAAAGCCCTGGCTGGGATGATTTAGTTGGGGATTGGTCCTGCTTTGAGCAGGGGGTTGGACTAGATGACCTCCTGAGGTTCCTTCCAACCCTGATATTCTATGATTCTATGACCCAGAGAGTAGAAAATTGTGTCTGCTGCTGGTGCATATGTATTCTCTCTGCTCTAGATGCACAGAGATGGTGGAGTGCTGTGCTGGAAGAAGGAGGGCACAAGAGACATAACAGGCAGGCAGGCGAAAAGGTGAGAGGGAATAACAGAAAGCAGCAGGAGCTGCAGGGAGAGAGAGGAGGAGGAGCCTCTTATGTACCTCTCTAGCACCCCCAGGAGCCTGGACTGATTAACACCAGCTTCTCAGGGAGCTTCCTGTTTCCTGCTGCTTCCCTGAACCCACTTGAGGAGAACAGGCAGTCAACTGAAGTAGTAGGAGCCAGTTAGGCCCTTAAGACGCTGATATCTTCCCTCACTCAGGCCCTGCTACCAGCCTGCTTATTTGTCCCCTTCAATTGAGTGTTGAGAGCCACTGTAGCTGGCACAGAACAGCAGTCATGAGTGAACGAAGAAAACGCCCCTCTGGGGCAGCATTCAGAAAAAGAAAAGCAAAGGAAGCTTTTCTCTCTAAGCAGGAAGGAGCTCTCCTGAGATACATAGACACAAATGTTCATGGTGAGCCTTCCGGCCCCAGTGAGGGTGTGTGTTGTGAGGAGATGCCTGATCTTCCAGTTAGTCAGAGTTCAGGTGACTTGGCAGCTACTGCAGCATCCATATTTCCATATCAAATGGATGTAACCACGCACATTCCTGAAGAAAAGTGTAGATCAGAGAAGAGTGTGGTGGAGGCGCAAGAAACAGCTGCTGCTGAGTTTAGTTCCTTAAGTCTAGATGATCCAGGACTGTGGACCCACTTGAACAGTAGCCTGAGGGACTTCCTTGTACTGCATGGGCCACAGCAAGGGAAAAACTTTATGTTCCCCAAAGACAATGAAAATAGAAGTTTCCATCCAATATATTACTGGCGTGAAATCCCCAATGGTGACAAAGTGGAGAGGCCATGGCTTATGTACTCAAAAACCCAGAATGCTGCATACTGTTTTGTTGCAAACTCTTCCAGTCTAATGTTCCAGCCACATTGAGTTCTACAGGAACAAAGGACTTGAAAAATCTGGCATTCCATGAGAAGGCAGCAAATCACCAGACAGCATTCCATAGGTGGAAAGAGCTTGAGATGAGCCTAAGGCCACCATAGATGATCTGCATCAAGAGAAGATTGCTTCAGAGTCTCTTTACTGGCAAACTGTTCTGAAAAGGCTCATTGCCATTGTGAGAATGCTTGCTACCCAAAACCTAGCAGTGCGTGGCACTTCAGATCAGCTGTATGTGCCAAACAATGGAAACTTCCTTAAAATTGTAGAGCTGATGGCTGAGTTTGATGCTGTACTCCAGGAGCATCTAAGAAGAGTCACCACCAAGAAATGTTTCAGAGTAATAGCCGTGTTAGTCTGTATCCGCAAAAAGGAATAGGAGTACTTGTGGCACCTTAGAGACTAACGAATTTATTGTAGCATAAGCTTTCGTGGGCTACAGCTCACTTCATCGGATGCATGTAGTGGAAAATACGGAAGGAAGATATATATATATACACACATGAAACAATGGATCTTACCATACACATTATAAGGAGAGTGATCAGTTGTCAGCAGGAGAGAAAAATAAGTCTTTGTGGTGGTAATGAAAATGGCCCATTTCCAGCACTTGACAAGGAGATATAAGGAACTGTAGGGGGCGGGGGGGGGATAAGCATGTGTACACACACCACTACCTTGGAAAAACAATTCAAAATGAGAGCATACAGTTACTGGCAACAAAAGTCAAACAGAAGATTGTGGCAGATCTGAAGTCAGCAAGGTATTACTCTGTTATTCTGGTCTGTACACCTGACATCAGCCATTGGATCGTGTTAGACTTTTCTCTGCCAGATTGAAGAGACCATTAGTGAATATTTGTTCCCCGTGTAGATATTTATAGACTGAAATTGTCACCCCTTAGCCTTCTCTTCATAAAGCTAAATCGATTGAGCTCCTTGAGTCCACCACTATAAGGCAGCTTTTCTAATCCTTTAATCATTCTTATGGCTCTTCTCTGAACCCTCTTCAATGTATCAACATCCTTCTTGAATTGTGGGCATCAGAACTGGACACCATATTCCAGCAGTGGTTGCAGCAGTGCCAAATACAAAGATAAAATAACCCCTGTATTCCTATTTGAGATTCCCTGTTTATGCATCCAAGGATCACATTGGCTTTTTTTGTCCACAGCATCACACTGGTAGCTCATGTTCAGCTGACTATTCACCATAACCCCCAAATCTCTTTCAGAGTCACTGCTTCTCAAGATAGTCCCCCACCCAGTAAGTATGGCCTACATTCTTTGTTCGTAGATGTATACATTTAACCATGTCAAAACATGTTTGCTTGGGCCCAGTTTAAAAAGCAATCCAGATCTCTCTGAATCAGCGACTAGTCCTTTTATTATCCACCACTCCCCCAGTTTGAGTCATCTGCAAATTTTAGCAGTGATAATCTTCTGTTTTCTTCCAGGTTATTGATAAAAATGTTAAAGAATGTAGGGCCAAGAATCAATGACACCCCACAGGAAACAGACCCACTCGATGATGCTTCTCCATTTACAGTTACATTTTGAGACCTCTTAACCAGGTTTTAATTTATTTAATGTATGCCATGTTAATTTTATATCTTTAAGAAAACTAGAATCAAAATGTCATGCGGTACCAAGTCAAAGTAGATTATATCAATACGGGTTTCAGAGTAGCAGCCGTGTTAATCTGTATCAGCAAAAAGAACAGGAGTACTTGTGGCACCTTAGAGACTAACAAATTTATTTGAGCATAAGCTTTCGTAATATCATCAAAAAAAAAGATAGATCCTATCAAATTAACTATTTTCCATAAACTCACATTTTGCACTAATTACATTACCCTCTTTTATTCTTTATTAATCAACTCGCATATCATCTTGGCTGGGATCGATGTCAGGCTGACAGGCCTACAATTACTGAGGTCATCCAGTTCACCCTTTTTAAAAATTGGTACAACATTAGCTTTCTTCTAGTTTTCTGGAATTTCCCCAGTGCTCCAAGACTTACTGAAAAACATCATCAACAGTCCAGCAAGCTCCTCGGCCAGCTCTTTTAAAATTATTGGATGCAATTTGTCTGGACCCGCTGATTTAAAAATATCTAATTTTAGTAGCTTCTGTTTAACATTCTCCATAGATAGTAGTGGAATGGAAAGTGCTATTATCACCACCAGGGAGTGATTACCCACTCAGACTTCAAACAGCTGGCTAATCAAAGCCCCAGGGGCTTACTCAGGGGCCCACAAGCCCGCTACACAGCCCATACACACAACAACAACCAACCAACCCACAGATGAACCAAATGACCACTCACCAAGGCCTGCTACCTCCAGGTACAGAGACTGCAGCTGGAGCTACTCCAAACCTCTCCTCTTAGCTGCCTCTCTTCCAGTTCTCCATCACATGGGGGGAGGGATAGCTCAGTGGTTTGAGCATTGGCCTGCTAAACCCAGGGTTGTGAGTTCAATCCTTGAGGGGGCTACTTAGGGATCTGGGGCAAAATTGGTCCTGCTAGTGAAGGCAGGGGGCTGGACTCAATGACCCTTCAGGGTCCCTTCCAGCTCTATGAGATAGGTATATCTCCACACACACACACACAAAAAAAAGACCATTTTTAAATCCTGATTGGACGTTTTTCCTAAAAGATCTGCTCTAGGAATTATTTTGCGGCGGTTCCATAGCCTCTGATATAGAGAAAGNCACACAAAAAAAAGACCATTTTTAAATCCTGATTGGACATTTTTCTAAAAGATCTGCTCTAGGAATTATTTTGCGGCGGTTCCATAGCCTCTGATATAGAGAAAGGCAGACTAATGATCACAGTGGTCCCTTCTGGCCTTGGAATGTATGAATTTCCAGTATATCTTTGCAGGAATCCAATCTCCACTTTGGCGTGCATCGCGGCCCTAGCAATCCAATTCTTCACACGCTCCCATCCCAGTTAAAGGGAGCACTTTTACATTTCCTTTATTTGATGAATCTCCAAAGAAGGGACCGGGCTGGAGACCCTGCCACTACTTAGATCCTTCTACCCTCTTCCTATTGTGGGGAGACGTGCAGGGCCAGATTTTTGAAAGAGCTCAGTAGCTGGCAACTCCCAATGACAATTCTGCCCATAAGGACCTGCTGCAGAAGTGTCTCCAGCCACTGAAGTGGAGCAGCTTCTGGGGAATGCCTCTGCAGTTGCTTTATATTCCCAGGGGAAGGTTCCCCATTCTACACTCCCTCTGCTCATTTGTCCAGCACCCAGACCAGCTATGCTGCCTCTGAACAACGCTGAAGATTTAGCCTTAAAAACACAATGGGGGTTTTACTAAGGGAAGGGCAAAATTTGGCTACTGCTGTCTTTTGCCTATATTTTAGCTTCTCCTTTGACCAGCTTGCCTTGTTTGGGGATTTGGTTTTCTTTAATGCTGAAATATGCTCTTATGATAATAGAATAAAACACCTCTGTTTTAGGAACATTAGAGGGTTTTTTTGTATTGGGATTTTTTTGTGCACTGTATTCTACCTAATGGAAAAAAACACATTTGTTAAAGTCCATTAAACCCTTCTCCAAATTTTCATCACCAAAAATAAACAAACATGTATATGTAGCTTGCTGCTCTGTGTGCGCATTTGTTTTCATTCTTTAAAATACCAAGGTGAGAATACAGCAATTAAAATCAGTCTGCATCTGTCTCTGACCATTTAATGAACAATATGCAATCAGAGATCAATGCAAGCAGCCTAGAGAGTGACTGACTGCTCATATTTGGAAGTAATCAGCATTAATTGGATGGCTGACTGCATTTCAGGGGCAGGAGCGTGCTTTCTGATTGCAGATCTTCAACATCATTGTGGAACAACATGCCTCTAGGGGGACATTTCCTAACCCCTGTCAGTTAGTAGATGGCTTATTCCCAGAAGCATTGGGATTTATATCCCTCATGTTAAAAACACAGTAACTTAGTGGTTTTGGAGGTTCTCATTATCCACATAAATGTCTAAAGCTTTTTTGGGTCTTTCTAATATCTTGGCCTCAATGACATCTTGTGGCAGTGAGTTCCACATGTAAATTATATGATGGGTGGTGGTGGGGAGAAATATACTTTTGTCACTTTTATATCTGTTGCGGCCTATTTATTATTTTTATGGGAAAGGGGGATGAAGACTGCCTGGTGTACCTTCTCTGCACCACTGGCTATTTATAGGAATCCTTATTGTCCCCATTTGTCCTGTCCCCTTTAAACTAAACAGTCCTACTCTTGTAAATCTTGTCTCATATGAAAACTCTCTAGGCCTCTAGTAATTTTCTTTGCCTGGTCCTGATACTTCCTTTTGCTGCTCTCTTTTGAGATGGGGTGCTCAGAACTGAGCATGGTATTCCATCTGGAGGCTGATACTGTTGACTTATATAAATGCATTCTAATATTTTCAGGACTATTGAATTACTCAAGATGGCAGGTTCTGTGACACAGGCTCTGCAGGTAAGAAACAAAGTTAAGGTCAGCCAGCTTTTTTTTATCTTAGCCAACAGGGCCTGCTAGCCCCCTTGGAGGACCAGATCTCTGTAATTTCCAAAATGGCTGCTCTGGAGAGTTCTCTCTAGGCAATCTTGGAGGACCCACCTTTGCTGCTATTTTCCTCCTAGCTGGTTGCTTCCTGAGATGGAGTGTAATAGGACCCAGGGGCCTCCTGTAGGGAGCCACCTGGTCATACCGTGGTTTGGAAAATTTTAGGTAACCATGGAAAAAATGTAAAATAAAAATATATACATTTCAAAAACTTCAAAATAGAAACATTTTTGAAATTTTTCACAAATGTAAAGGAAAAATTTCAGCCAACTCTAGTTATAGCCTCTCTCCATAAGTCTAGATTATTTATTTAACTGTATGCAGTTTTTCTCTTTAGGCTCCACATCAATACATACGATGTGTGTGTGTATATAAGGTAAGCTGGTTTAATTGAGAATTTTAGAGGGCAAGCAAATTGCATTTCTCTGCTGAATTTTAAGAGTATATTTGTCCTGCCAGAAAATCATTCTTTAAATGCCTCCAAATGAGAAATCATGTTTAGCCTTTATAGGACTTGCCATTACTAACCATAGGCTCTGAAAATAACAGCCTTTGCTACAGATATCTGCTCATGTGACATCTATAATTTATAGTACTTGTAAATATAAACAAACCTAATGCCAGGTTTAGGTTTCCAAAGGGCCTGGGAATGGAATATGCTTTAAAAATGATCATTGACCAAGAATCACAGACTAATCTGTTTAATGGATAAGCCTGCTGCTTGATCCTGCAAACACTTAGTCACGTGAGTAGCTGTGTTGGACTCGGTGAGTTTACATGCACGAGTAAGCGTTGGCAGAATCATGGCCTTGGTTCCTTCCATTTTATTTTATTTTTTGTTTAATTTTGCACAGACCTGTCTAGATGGATGTGAATAGCTCTAAGTGCGTCTGATTTTTTATTTTGTTCATGCCAGTCAAAATATTACAGGACTTGGGACATTAGCACGTCTGTTATCTTATTTTCCAAACATTGTAATCATTACAGAATAGAAAAGAGATCAGCTGTCCCCAAATTAACTCAAATACCGTTTCCTGTGTTGGTTTCTTTGCTGATGCTAAAATCTTTTGCCCTCTTATTTAACTCTGCAACTCGTTATGGCCTATTGGCATTGCATGAGTGTATCTTACATTGCCATGATAATAGTAAGACTGAAACTGTTGTCTGTAATCCACCTGCTTTAAGCTGATGCTGCTGAATTACATTGGTTTAAGCGAGAGAAGGGAGTCCTAACAAGCTTGCTCGGTTTTTACTCACTTATATAGTGCCATAAGTTTTACGGGCATACAGCAAGCTATAGTCCTTACCTGAAATAACTCTCAGTTTAAGATATATAAATGTGGCATAGGCCTTACATTGGTTTGGGGACCTGTTGTACCCATACAGGATAGTTTTGCAGGAAATAAGAGTGACCCAACAATGAACAAGACAAGACCGGAAATCCCCAGGAAGGGTGGCAGCCTAATTTAATATAGGAACATAGTACTAGTCATTCAGTCTAGTCTCCAGCTATTTGCAGGCAATCCCATGGTATCATCCTGTTCATAAACTTATCAAGCTAAACTAATTAGGTTGTTTGTCCCGCACTATTCTTCTTGGAAGGCTGTTCCAGAACCTCACTCCTCTGATGGTTAGAAACCTTCTACTTTCCAGCCTAAATATATTCACAGACAGTTTATACCCATTTGTTCTTGTGCCAACATTGCCTGTTAGCTTAAATAGCTCTTATCTCTCCACTGTGTTTACCCCCAGCATATTTATAGTGGGCAATCATATCTCCTCTCAGCCTCCTTTTTCCTAGGCTAAACAAGCCAAGCTCTTCTAGTCTCCTAACAAAAACTACTAGTGTATTGGTTATTGGCTGAATAGTGTAAAAGCCTCTTATCTAACAGTGAGCAGAATTAGAATATAGAATATAATAGAATCATAGAATATTAGGGTTGGAAGGCACCTCAGGAGGTCATCTAGTCCAATCCCCTGCTCAAAGCAGGATCAACACCAACTAAATCATCCCAGCCAGGGCTTTGTCAAGCCGGGCCTTAAAAACCTCTAAGGATGGAGATTCCACCACTTATTAAAGACAAACTTTCACTTTCTGCAGACTAAATAAGCCCAGTTCCCTCAGCCTCTCCTCATAAGTGATGTGCCCCAGCCCTCTAATCATTTTCATTGCCCTCCGCTGGACTCTTTCCAATTTGCCCACATCCTTTCTGTAGTGGGGGGCCCAAAACTGGACGCAATACTCCAGATGGGGCCTCACCAGTGCCGAATAGAGGGGAATAATCACGACTCTCGATCTGCTGGCAATGCTCCTACTAATACAGCCCAATATGCCGTTGGCCTTCTTGGCAACAAGGGCACACTGTTGACTCATATCCAGCTTCTCGTCCACTGTAATCCCCAGGTCCTTTTCTGCAAAACTGCCGCTTAGCCAGTCAGTCCCCAGCCTGTAGCAGTGCCTGGGATTCTTCCGTCCTAAGTGCAGGACTCTGCACTTGTCCTTGTTGAACTTCATCAGATTTCTTTGGCCCAATCCTCGAATTTATCTAGGTCACTTTGGACCCTATCCCTACCCTCCAGCATATCTAACTCTCCTCCCAGCTTAGTGTCATCCATGAACTTGCTGAGGATGCAATCCATCCCATCATCCAGATCATTAATAAAAATGTTGAACAAAACTCATCCCAAGACTGACCCCTGGGGCACTCCGCTTGATACCGGCTGCTAACAAGACATTGAGCTATTGATCACTACCCATTCAGCCCGGCGATCCAGACAGCTTTCTAGCCACCTTATACTCCAGCCATCCAATCAATACTTCTTTAACATGCTGGCAAGAATACTGTGGGAAATCGTATCAAAAGCCTAGCTAAAGTCAAGGTATATCACGTCCACCGCTTTCCCCATATCCACAGAGCCAGTTATCTCATCGTAGAAGGCAATTAGATTGGTCATGCATGACTTGCCCTTAGTAAATCTATGTTGACTGTTCCTGATCACCTTCCTTTCCTCCAAGTGCTTCAAAATGGTTTCCTTGAAGACGTGCGCCATGATTTTTCCGGGGACTGAGGTGAGGCTGACTGGTCTGTAGTTCCCGGGATTTTCCTTCTTCCCGTTTTTAAGATGGGCACTGTTTGCCTTTTTTCCAATCATCCGGGACCTCCCCCAATCGCCACGAGTTTTCAAAGATAATGGCCAATGCAATCACATCAGCCAACTCCCTCAGCATCCTTGGATGCATTGCATCCGGCCCCATGGACTTGTGCATATCCAGTTTTTCTAAATAGTCCTTAACCTGTTCTTTCACCACTGGGGGCTGCTCACCACCTCCCCATACTGTGCTGCCCAGTGCAGCAGTCTGGGAGCTGACCTTGTCTGTGAAGACCAAGGCAAAAAAAGCATTGAGTACTTCAGCTTTTTCCACATCATCTGTCACTAGGTTACCTTCCCCATTCAGTAAGGGTCCCACACTTTCCCTGACCAACTTCTTGTTGCTAACATACCTGTAAAAACCCTTCTTGTTACCCTTCACATCCCTTGCTAGCTGCAACTCCAATTGTGCTTTGGCCTTCCAGATTACACCCCTGCATGCTCAAGCAATATTTTTATACTCCTCCCTAGTCATCTGTCCAAGTTTCCACTTCTTGTAAGCTTCCTTTTTCTGTTCAAGCTCACCGAAGATTTCTCTGTTAAGCCAAGCTGGTCACCTGCCATATTTGTTATTCTTTCTGCACATCTGGATGGTTTGTTCCTGCGCCCTCAATAAGGCTTCTTTAAAATACAGCCAGTTCTCCTGGACTCCTTTCCCCCTCATATTAGCCTCCCAGGGGATCCTGCCCATCAGTTCTTTGAGGGAGTCAGTCTGCTTTTCTGAAGTCCAGGGTCTGTATTCTGCTACTCTCCTTTCTTTCTTTTGTCAGTTTCCTGAACTCGACAATCTCATGGTCACTGCTGCCCAGGTTGCCACCCGCTGCTACTTCCCCTACCAATTCTTCCCTGTTTGTGAGCAGCAGGTCAATAGGAGCACGGCCCCTAGTTGGTTCCTCCAGCACTTGCACCAGGAAGTTGTCCCCAACACTCTCCAAAAACGTCCTGGATTGTCTGTGCGCTGCTGTATTGCTCTCCCAGCAGATGTCAGGGTGATTGAAGTCCCCCATTAGAACCAGGGCCTGTGATCTGGAAACTTCTGTTAGTTGTCCCAAGAAAGCCTCATCTACCTCATCCTCATGGTCCAGTGGTCTATAGCAGATGCCCACCATGACATCACCCTTGTTGCTCTCGCCTCTAAACTTAACCCAAAGACTCTCAACAGGCTTTTCTCCAGTTTCATACTGGAGCTCTGAGCAATCATACTGCTCTCTTACATACAGTGCAACTCCTCCACCTTTTCTCCCCCGCATGTCCTTCTTAACAGTTTATACCATCCATGACAGTGCTCCAGTCATGTGAGTTACCCCACCAAGTCTCTTATTCCAATCACATCATAGTTCCTTGACTGTGCCAGGACTTACAATTCTTCCTGCTTGTTTCCCAGGCTTCTTGCATTCGTGTACAGGCACCTAAGATAACTAGCCGATTGTCCTACTTTCTCAGTATGAATCAGGAGGCCTCCCCTGTTGCACCCTCCTCCTTGTGTTTCCTCCTGGTATCCCACTTCCCCACTTACCTAGTTTAAAGCCTTCCTCACTAGGTTAGCAAGCCTGCCTGCAAAGATGCTCTTCCCTCTCTTTGTTAGATGGATCCCATCTCTTCCTAGCAATCCTTCTTCATGGAACAACATCCCCTGGTTGAAGAATCCAAAGCCCTCTCTCCGACGCCACCTGCATAACCACGCATTTACTTCCACAATTCGATGGTCCCTACCTGGGCCTTTTCCTTCAACAGGGAGGATGGATGAGAACACGACTTGCACCTCAAACTCCTTTATCCTTCTTCCCAGAGCTACATAACCTGAAGTGACCCGCTGAAGGTCATTCTTGGCAGTATCATTGGTGCCCACGTGGAGAAGTAGGAAGGGGTAGCAGTCCAAGGTTTTGATCAGATTCGGCAGACACTCCGTCACATCCTGAATTCTAGCTCCAGGCAAGCAGCACACTTCTCGAGTCTCCCAGTCTGGTCGGCAGACAGATGACTTCGTCCCCCTTAGGAGGGAGTCACTGACCACCACCACCCATCTCCTCCTCTTGGGAGTGGTGGTCATGGAACCCCCCCATCCCTAGGACAATGCATCCCATGCCTTCCGGTCAATGGGGTCTCCTTCTGATCCCTTCCCTCAGATGACTCTTCCAAACCATTCTCCGCCGTAGTACCTGCAGAGAGCCTGAAAACAGTTTCTTACCTCTATCTGCATAGGAGGTACATGGGTTCTCCTCTTTCTTCTTCTGGAGGTCACATGCTGACAATTTTCTTCCCCGTTTTGCACTGCCTTCTCTGATTCTTCAGCATGCTGTGTCTGCAGTACCAAACGCTGATTTCTATCCAGTAAGTCTTCGTTTTCTCTGATGCAACGCAGGGTTGATACTTGGGTCTCTAGTACTTTAACCTTCTCTTCCAATATGGAGACAAAGTCGCTTCTATCCTCTGGGAGAAAGCCAAACATGGCACATCCTGTGCAGGTCACAACAACTGATCGCTCACTCTCCATATTGTCTTCCTTCTAAGAGCCTCTTCACATGTTGTATTTACTGCTCACAGAAGCCTGAAAGGCAAAAATCTCTGTGGGAATTCCTCCCAGGCAAACTTCCTCTGTTTTGCTTCTCTCCTTCTGTTCACAGCTCACTCAGTTTGCAACTGGCTGCTTTTTTTTTTTTTTTTTTTTTAAATAAGGCTGCTGGCTCAAAGCAGTTGCCCTGGCTCAAAGCCTTTCTTCTAATCAACCACTCAAGGCCCACCTGGAACAAAGCACTCCCAATTCACACTTTTCACACAAACACACGGTCAAACAGTCCCTGCAACTAGCACAAATCAAACAAATTGCCATAGCAAGCAGACACTCCAATATTCACCCCACCAGCTCACAACACAGCCCCCCTAATGCAGCACTCACCGTAGCTCCTCTCGGACGGTTCCCAGGCAAACTCCTGCTGTTTTTCTCCTTTGGAGCTTGAATCGATCTTTTAAGTATCCTGGGCTGAGGCCATGGAGCACCTGGAAGAGGAGGGACGAGACCTTGAACCAGATTCAAACTTCTATGGGAAGCCAGTGTAGCGAGTGGAGGACAGAGTGCTCAGAGTAGCCTGTTAGGGAACTCTCCAGTTCTGCTCAGCCAAAGTGCTGAAGGCTTCACCCAGGTATTTTGCATTGCTGTAGTCCAGACAGGAGGTGGCTAAGGTGTGGATAACTGAGACCAGGCCACTATCTTCCAGGATAGGATGGAGTCTACTAGCCAGCTGGAGATGGTAGATTATTTTATCTCCTAACTTGGCACTGGTGCAACTGCTGCTGGAATCCTGTGTCCAGTTCTGGTGCCCCCAATTCAAGAAGGATGTTGATAAATTGAAGAGGATTCAGAGAAGAGCCCTGAGAATGACTAAAGGATTAGAAAACATGCTTCATAGTGATAGACTCCAGGGAGCTCCATCTATTTAGCTTTACGAAGAGAAGGTTAAGGGGTGACTTGATTAGTCTAGAAGTACCCATATGAGGAACAAATATTTAATAATGGGCTCTTCAATCTAGCAGAGAAAAGCATAACACAATCTAATGGCTGGAAGCTGAAGCTAGATAAATTCATACTGGAAATAAGGCTTACGTTTTCATCTGAGAGGGTAATTAAATATTGGAACAATTTACCAAGGGTTGTGGTGGATTCTCCATTACTGATGATTTTTAAATCAAGATTAGATGTTCTTCAGAAAGATCTGCTCTAGGAATTATTTTGAGAAAGTTCTATGCTCTGTGTTCTACAAGAGGTCAGATCCCAATGGTCTCTTCTGGCCTGGGACTCTATTAAAGTGTTATTTGTGGATGCTGCTATGTGAGCGTTTAGTGTCAATGATTAATCCAAGAGCACGCCTAGACTACAGACTGAATTGGCCAAGTGTGGGCATGTGTCTCCAACCAAATAAGACTGAACTCTGGCTGCAAGCTCTTCAAAATACTTTCCTCTGCTCACCAACATCTGTCTTGCTTGAGTTCAGCCACAGACAGCTGTTCTGCATCCATGAACTGATATTGTTCAAGGACTAGGCCAAATTGGTGGTAGTGGTGAGATTGTGTATGGCGAAGGGTAGGTCGAGCTGTCTATCATCAGCATATTGGTGGCACTTGAGTCCAAGTCATCTCATTAGTTCACATTGTGGTGATGTAGATGTAGATGTCAAAAGGACCAGAGAAAGAATTGATCCTTCTGGAACCCCACAAGTCAGGAGTCTAGTGATGGAGGTGTAGTTTCCCATCCCTTCCCATATGGGTTCATTGCTCCAGAAAGGGCCTTTTAGACTTGAAATGGGATCATATCACCTGTCACCTTTGTGGGAACTTTCTCCATGTTGAAATCCAATTCCTAATGACCCTCCTCCTTTCAATGTAAACTCCTACCTATTTTTGGATCCACATGCCTAAGGTAAGGGACTGTGCTGGGGTGTTGTGTGCTAGGCCCTACACCTTTCATGCTTTCTTTTCCCCACTTGGTCTGCAACTGCTCAAGAACGTTAACCTTTCAGACGGAGGCTCATCTCTCCTTCCTGGCTTGTGGGAGGCAGGGAGAGGAGAGAGGTTGGCAAGGCACACTGGTAGTGGTTCTCTCAGTGGGGTTTATTAACCTTGGGTTTCTCTGTCTTGCCGCCACGGTGCCGTTCTCTGTGGGTAATTACTGTAGCAGGGTTATTTTAGGAGATGACCTTTTAAACATTTCCCGAAGGCACTTGGAGCTTGGGCTGGGCTCTCCTTTGTTTCCTGTCATACACATTTAAATAAATAAAGACCTATTCCCCCAGCCAGGGCCGGCGCAACCCATTAGGCGACCTAGGCGGTCGCCTAGGGCACTACTATTTGGGGGGCGCCGGCGCCCCGGTCGTCAGTGGAATTTTGGGGGCGGGACCTTCCACCACCGCTGTCGGGGGCGGCATTTCGGGGGTGGGACCTTCCGCCGCCTAGGGCGCCGAAAAAGCTGGCGGCGCTCCTGCCCCCAGCCAAAGCCATTCAGGTCAGCACCCTAAACCCAGCTTATCTTTATTCTCTGCCTTCAACTCCTCAGGGCTGGGGGGAGGGAGTAGGGCCACCCTTTCAGCAGTGCTGCACCATCTACTGGATCTGGATCTCTCCCTTTACACCCTCCTCTTGAGCCAGTTTTCCCTCTTCAGCTTGCACATGAATATGTCTCGTGCATTTATCCCAGACTGTCTCTGAGATGCATGTTGTAACACAGGCTAGAGGAAGGAAGAGAACACTATAATATATATAACTTGACAACAGCCAGGCAGCTGAGGCCACGGCCCATTAAGCTGGCTAATATTGTCTCATTGTTTACTTGTTCACCCCGATCTGTCTTCGGGACAGGCACTGACTTTTTTTGTTTTGGGTTTGTTCACCCCCTAGAGCAGTGGGGTCTTGATCAATGATCAGGACTCCCGCTTGCTACCACAAGAAGCATACCATAACCTAATACAAATCAATATAGGCGTCAATGATGAGCAAGCCAGGAAGGATTGGCAGATGCAGGATCGTTTGGATAAACCTCTCAGTATTTGTCACACCTGGTGAAGCACCCTCAGCACCAGCCANCCCAGCTTGTCTTTATTCTCTGCCTTCAACTCCTCAGGGCTGGGGGGAGGGAGTAGGGCCACCCTTTCAGCAGTGCTGCACCATCTACTGGATCTGGATCTCTCCCTTTACACCCTCCTCTTGAGCCAGTTTTCCCTCTTCAGCTTGCACATGAATATGTCTCGTGCATTTATCCCAGACTGTCTCTGAGATGCATGTTGTAACACAGGCTAGAGGAAGGAAGAGAACACTATAATATATATAACTTGACAACAGCCAGGCAGCTGAGGCCACGGCCCATTAAGCTGGCTAATATTGTCTCATTGTTTACTTGTTCACCCCGATCTGTCTTCGGGACAGGCACTGACTTTTTTTGTTTTGGGTTTGTTCACCCCCTAGAGCAGTGGGGTCTTGATCAATGATCAGGACTCCCGCTTGCTACCACAAGAAGCATACCATAACCTACTACAAATCAATATAGGCATCAATGATGAGCAAGCCAGGAAGGATTGGCAGATGCAGGATCGTTTGGATAAACCTCTCAGTATTTGTCACACCTGGTGAAGCACCCTCAGCACCAGCCAAATGTGCCCCAGGAAGCAAAACTTTGGCTCCTGCTGTCCTCACTAAGCAGCCATCATTGCCATTCACTATCGTTAGGTTAAACTGGTTCCTGGGGAGATGTTCCCACTGAGTTAATTCCCCAACTGAGTATATTCTAGTTAACCAAAGCCTGCTGTATTGACAACATAACTTGGAAGGACATGAGCCTTGTTCTAGGAAATGGTTGAGCAAGTGGAATCCTCCCTCCGAGCCTGTGTGGTTCATTAAACATTTGGTAAAATGAGTGAATCATGCGAGCGCTAAATCATTCCTTGTCCAAACGTCCCTCTTTGCCAGCTGCCTGTAGATCAGTATCTCTTACTGTTGTTTTATTTCCTGAGAATTTTACTAACATCAGAGCTGATTTAAAAGCCCTTCACACTTGTTTCTACTGGTGAATTCACTCTGTCTTATTACTCCAGCTATGAATACCTAAACTAGGATTTGAGCAAGATATACCATGACATTCATACCACGTCAGCCTCACTTTTCCAGACAAGGATAAAGATAAGGTATAAAGACAGATGTATGGCTTGACCCAATTCCCATTGAAGTCTTTCAGCTGACGTTAATGGCAGTTGGTTTGGCCCTCTAAGGCAGTGGTTCTCAACCAGGGGTACATGTACCCCTGGGGGTACACAGAGGTCTTCCATGGGGGACATCAACTCATCTAGATATTAGCCTAGTTTTACAACAGGCTACATAAAATGCACTAGTGAAGTCAGTACAAACTAAAATTTCAGAGAGACAATTACTTGTTTATACTGCGCTATATACTATACACTGAAATGTACGTACAATATTTATATTCCAATTGATTTATTTTATAATTGTATGGTAAAAATGAGAAAGTCAGCAATTTTTCAGTAATAGTGTGCTGTGACACTTTTGTATTATGTCTGATTTTGTAAGCAAGAAGTTTTTAAGTGAGGTGAAACTTGAGGGGTATGCAAGACAAATCAGACTCCTGAAAGGGGTACAGTAGTCTAGAAAGGGGGAGAGCCACTGTTCTAAAGAAAGAGTCAATACACACACACAGTAACACAACCACAAAGATGTGAACCAGGAATTTCAATGAGGGTTGATTTATTGTAACCTTTGTCCACACACACACACACCTTTTTTTTTGTTTATTACTGTAATTTGTGTCATATCTCAGCTTGTAAATGAGGTGAGGTGATGTAGTGGAGTAGGCATCTGATTGGGGCTCAGGAGACCTGAGCGTTAATCCTAGTTCTGCCACTGACCTGCTGTGAGACCTTGGGCAAGTCACTTTACCTCTGTTTCCCTTCACACCATTTGTCTTGTCTGTTTAGATTGTTAGCTCTTTGAGGACTCTATCTCACTATGGTGCAATGCCTACCTCAGTGGTTCTCAAACTTTTGTATTGGCGTCCCCTTTCACACAGCAAGCCTCTGAGTGCGAACCCCTTATCAATTAAAAAAATGTTTTTATCTATTTAACACCATTATAAATGCTGGATGAAAAGCGGGGTTTGGGATAGAGGCTGACAGCTCGCGACCCCCATGTAATAACCAGGGCCGGCTCCAGGCACCAGCGCAGGAAGCAGGTGCTTGGGGCGGCCAATGGAAAGGGGCGGCACGTCCGGGTCTTCGGCGGCAAATCGGTGGCGGGTCCTTCCGTCCCTCTCGGAGGGAAGGACCGGCTGCCGAATTGCCGCCGAAGAATGAAGCGGTGCAGTAGAGCTGCTGCTGAAGTGCCACCGATCGCTGCTTTATCTTTTTTTTTTTTTGCCACTTGGGGCGGCAAAAAAGCTGGAGCGGACCCTGGTAATAACCTCGCAACCCCCTGAGGGGTCCCGACCCCCAGTTTGAGAACCCCTGGCCTACCTCAATGGAGTCTTTATTCATAGATTCTAGGACTGGAAGGGACCTCGACAGGTCATCGAGTCCAGTCCCCTGCCCTCATGGCAGGACCAAATACTGTCTAGACCATCCCTGACAGACATTTATCTAACCTACTCTTAAATATCTCCAGAGATGGAGATTCCACAACCTCCCTAGGCAGTTTATTCCAGTGTTTAACCACCCTGACGGTTAGGAAGTTTTTCCTAACGTCCAACCTAAACCTCCCCTCCTGCAGTTTAAGCCCATTGTTTCTTGTTCTATCCTTAGAGGCTAAGGTGAACAAGTTCTCTCCCTCCTCCTTATGACACCCTTTTAGATACCTGAAAACTGCTATCATGTCCCCTCTCAGTCTTCTCTTTTCCAAACTAAACAAACCCAATTCTTTCAGCCTTCCTTCATAGGTCATGTTCTCTTATTTGTGTAGCAGCTTCTAGTCGCACTGTAATAATAATGTAAGCCCAATGGCCCAAAGCCCTGGAGAAGACATTCATTGGTGAATAAGGAGAAGAGTAGCCCAGAGCTACTTGAGAACTCCAGATCGACAGGGGCTCAACTGGAGAGGGAGCTCTCTGTTGGCACCTGGTGGTGAGCAAAAAGAAAAGACTGAATGGACCTGGCCTCATTTGCATTTCAGTTATGTGACAGTCTGGGACACTGGTTAAAATACAGTTAAATTTTGAGTTTGGGGGCAATAAAATGTTATGGTCTCTGTTGAGAAAATGAAAGGGTTAGAAACTGCACCAGATATGTTTGGAGTGAAGGGGTCACCCTGTCTGAAGCTGCAGTCAGGCATTGGGTAGGGGAGCCTGGACCTGGCTAGAGAAAAGGGGGAAGAGGTTCCCATCTTTTGGGGCAGGGGATATATCCTTAAGTGATCCTATATGCTACAAATCTCTCTGGACACTTGGTACAGAGGCAGCATCAAGGCAGCACACTGAGCTGAGATCGCTTGTGCTGAAGCCACAGAGAGCGACAGTCTACCTGAGGGATTCTGGTGTGGGCTTCCTTATGTAGCAATCAAAGCTGAAATCACTTCAGCTGGGTTAGCTGATAGAGCCCACACACCAATTCCCTTAGGGGTGCAGACTGATCTGCCTGAGTCCTTGGACTCCATCAGCCCTGAACAACAAAGTCTGAGTGGAGAGCTGGGGAGGACTATAACAGGGTTCAAAAAAGAACTAGATACATTCATGGAGGATAGGTCCATCAATGGCTATTAGCCAGGATGGGCAGGGATGGTGTCCCTAGCCTCTGTTTGCCAGAAGCTGGGAATGGGTGATGGGATGGATCACTTGATGATTACCTGTTCTATTCTTTCCCTCTGGGGCACCTGGCATTGGCCACTGTCAGCAAACAGGATATTGGGCTAGATGGACCTTTGGTCTGACCCAGTATGGCCATTCTTATAAGGAGGGAAGTGACTAGAAGGCATCAGCCACTCACAACTCTAAGATGATGCCTGAGGTTAGGACTATTTTTAAGACACCCTATGGGGGCGATAGTCTTACCTAATAAATATTAATTTATTGTTAGCCCATTAAAGGTACCCAGGATGCTATATACAGTTTCCCAGGCTTCTAGGTGGGAGCTCCACCAGTGTTTAAGTTTTCAGAAGGAACCTCCTAAAAAATTGAACCCAGCCCTTTTTGCTGCCAACAATACCTGGCTGAGACGTTACAAAAATAAGTAAGCGGTCAAGGCAGGGACTTTGTTCTACAGAGCGGCAAGCACCTTGCACGCTTGGTGTTGTAAATAAAAATAAATAATAAAGTCCTTAGCTTACAATCTAAATAGACACACACCCATCTCCAGAGGCCTCAATACTTTTAACTGTACTTCACATACAGGGGATTCGTAGGCCTTTTGGAAGAGGAGGAGGCAGTTGAAAGAGGAGAGGATTTAGGCCTGGTAGACTAGATCAGGAAGGAGTTCCAGGCCCATTCCCTTACAATTTCTGGTCATTAATTATTAAACTAGCAAAGATTGGGCACAGGGGATGTGCCAAAGTTTACTTTTATAATCAAACACTCCATGGGCAACCTCCTCTTTGTTTGAGCTGTGGACAATTTGATCTCTGAACTAGAGCCATTTGTTCTCTCCTCTCTATTCAAGAAGGGCCTGATCCAAAGCCCATTGAAGTCAATGGGATCAGGTCCTAAAACATCTTCTTAAGAACATAAGAATGGCTGTACTGGGGCAGACCAATGATCCATTTAGCCCGGTATCCTGTTTTCCAATAGGGGCTGGTACCAGATGCTTCAGCAGTCATGAACAGAACATGGCAATTATCAAGTAATCCATCCCTGGTCGTCCAGTCATAGCTTCTGGCAATCAGAGACTTAGGGACACCCAGAAGATGGGGTTGCATCCCTGACCATCTTGGCTAACAGCCACTGAGAGACCTATCCTCCATGAACTTCTCTAATTCTTTTTGGAACCCAGTTATACTTTTGGCCTTCACAATATCCTCTGGCAATGAGTTGACAGGTTGACTGAGTGATGTGTGAAGAAATACTTCATTTTGTTTGTTGTAAACCTGCTACCTATTAACATCATTGAGTGCCTCCTAGTTCTTGTGTTATATGAAAGGGTAAATAACACTTCCCTATTCATTTTCTCCACACCACTCATTATTTTATAAACTTTTATCATATCCCCTCTTAGTCATCTGGTTTCTAAACTGAACGGTCCCAGTCTTTTTAATTTCTCCTTATATGGAAGGTGGTCCGTAGTTCTGAAAGTATTTACTAGAATTCATACCACTCTCCTGTCCTTTCTTGCTTATGTTAAGGTTCTCCCATTCAGCTTTCTCAGCCAGTGGAATTGTCTGGATTTACAAGGCTAATTGTGCCCTATATTGAGAACCTGGATTTATTTATCTGGTGCTAGTATTAAGAAGACAACTACCATACAAAGTTGTGTCAGTGCCTGGGTGCTCTTTGGGGTTCCTTGTTTCCCCACCACATTGATAATTATATGCTGAGAAATGGGTGTATTCCCAATAAGACAAAACAGCATTTATTTCCTTCTTTGCCATTCCCATCCAATAAAAACAATCCTTGAACTTGAACTGATTTTTTTAAATTACATTATTGATGTTTGTGAAATCCACATTTTCATTCCGTAGCAAAGCGGCAGTAGAAAGTACTAATCTCTAATTACAATAATTTCCAGGACACTGAAAAACTGTTGTCAAAATGTGGGATTCACTGGCTGCTAAACCACCTGTCCTGGATTATGGTAATTCTCTGATTGCTATGCCAATACAAGCTGTGATCAACACAACACTAAGCTAGGAATTGGGCAGTATGCAGATGCCAACTTCAGAAGGTCCCTTAGCTTCTCAGTCTAGAAGGCCTCCTACAAACTTCCTATCCAGAACTCAAGCTTTTATTAATGCATCCTCTTCCAAACCCTACACAACATATAGTATATCTAAATTCTTCCTAGGGATAAGGACTGTCTAGTCACCCCACCACTGGCCTAGGACTTGGGAAGTCAGAGCAATTCTTACCTCTGCCATAAACTCTGTCATCTTGGGCAAATCCTCAATTTCTAATCCTCTGCAGGCTGTACCTTTTTCTCCCACTGTCTGTTTACACTGTAAGCTCTTCTGGGCAGGGCGTGTGTATCTTAACGCTGTGTGTACAGTGTCTATCAGATTAGGGCTTCTTGATGCCACTAAACATAATAGTAATAATTAACTGAGCTCTAGTTGATCCAACCGAGCTGTTTTTCCTGCCAATGCAGGGATGATATTGTCTTCTCGGAAATAGTTTCCGTGAGTCATTTGGAAGGAGCGCTTGTGCCTGATTGACTCATTAGCTTCTGAGATCCTCGTTAGCCAAAATTAGAAAGATAGAGTCAGATAATGCCTTTCAGGGCATGTCAGCTCTGATTTTCTCCTGACAGTCATGCACAGGGACCCTCTGGAGTTCAGCCCAGCTGCATGCATTCCCACAGCAGGTGTGCTGATGCTTTTATTGCTACCTGGCTGGCATTTTGACAAGCAGCTGCATTTTCACCAGCTTTTAGTGTCGCTGTTGTACAGACCGTCTGATCCCAAACATCTTTAAAAGAAAAGGTGTGTTAGAATAGGGACAGCATGGCCATCGAATGAGGTGAGAGCCACAGGAAAACAAGCTTATTAAAAAGTTAGCCATTTACACAGTGTAATCGTTAGACTTTTAACAGATATAGGTAAACACAGACAAATACACTTAGTACCTATTCTTTTATTCTTACCAATACAAAGTGAATGAGTTGGGGAGTGCTAGCCTAATTAACATGTCTTTGATACCCATGCATAAGTGGATTGTCTTGATTACAATTGTAATGCCTCTTGTTAAGTTGTTATGGGTCATACACAGGTTGGCTGGTCTGCCAGTGTCACAAGTATCTCCATGGAGAAGAAATATTTGATCATGGGCTCTTCAATCTAGCTGAGAAAAGCAGATTCGATGGATAGAAGTTGAAGCCAGACAAATTCAGATTGGAAGTAAGGTGTACGTTTTTAACAGTGAGGGTAATTAACCATTGGAAATGTCACCTTTCTGTCGTGTGGAGGCAGCAGCAACAAGGGCCAAGTTCAATATCTGGGGGCTCCTCTTAATGCTACAAAACAGAACCGGCTCGAGTCCCCCCACCCCACCCCCAGTAATCTGGGAACATTAAACACACGCATTGGGTGCCTCTAAGAGGCAATACTTCCCCTCTCAAAAGCACAGCCTGTGAATAGCGAAGAAAACCTTTAATAAGAAAGGAAAAGGAACCTAGTATTCATTTGGGGAAAACACCACACCCACAATTCAAAAGCATATCGCCATGAGCAAAAACCCAGCATACATTCAGCAGCGTCCATTGCCTCAGTTTCTCACCGTGCAGTGTGAAAGTCAGACCACCAAATGTTCCTTTAACCAGGAGCGCCACCAGCTTTTTCGGCGCCCTAGGCGACGGAAGGTCCCGCCCCCGAAATGCCGCCCCCGACAGCGGCGGCGGAAGGTCCCGCCCCCAAAATTCCGCGGATGGTCGGGGACCGCCTAGGTCGCCTAATGGGTTGCGCCGACCCTGCCTTTAACGCGCTGCACCCCACTCGCAGTTGCTGTCCGTGGCCAGTGAAGACCCAGAGTTCACGGGGGCGGGGCAGAAGACTTCAAGCAGTGCCGTGGCCACTGCTGCACTGGCTCACAGCTGGTGCCATTCATTCTGCCGTCGCTGCTGGCTGACATTGCCGCCGCTCTCTGCTACTGCGGTCTCTCTGCTGCAGCCTCACGTTCTGAGGTCCCACCACTAACGCAGCTCTCGGTGATTGCAGCAGACAGTGGGGAACCTCGCTGCGAGTGCAGGCTGTGCAGTCTCTTTCACTGCAACACGGTCCCACAGTGGGTATAAGGCTCAGCACCTGGTTATCAGTGATTTCCGCTCTCGAGATCACTGAACAAAACTAGGACTCTCAAATGAGGCTTATCAGCTCTATCTTTAAACAATGGATAGGGAAGGATCAAATGATGTCTAGGGATTCTTAGGCAGAAGCCACACCACCATGCAGGAACACCCATCCTCCACCCTTTCTTCCCTTCCCTGGGATTTGGCAGGCCTACTCTCTGCTTAGCAGATGAGGTTCAGTGTCGGGTGACCCCCTCAATCAGGGTAGGCTACATACAGTTCTGCTGCCCTTTACTCATTCAGTAAGGATACCAACGTTTCATTAACCCTGCACTCAATACTAAAGTGTTTTGTAACCCAGCACCAGCCAAAATTGATGACTTTGGCAAAGCGGTTCTATCATGCGGCGCACATAGGCAGAGTAGGTGTGTTTACGCAAATATGGTCTGTTCCTGAAATCTTTCCCCCCCCAGTGCATTACTAGATGTCAGGGGAGAGCTCATTCAGACCCTGCTTCCAGAACAATTTACTAAGGGTTGTGGGGAATTCTCCATCACTGGCAATTTTTAAACGAGGAGAGGATGTTTAAAAATTGGAAGAGAGGATGTTTTTCTAAAAGCTCTGCTCTAGGGATTATCTTGGGGAAGCTCTCTGGCCTGTGTTATACAGGAGGTCAGACTAGATGATCACAATGGTCCCTCTGGCCTTGGAATCTGTGAATCTATAACACGGTCTGCTAAATTAATTACCAGTGTAACTTCAGTAGGATTACCCCAGGGATATCTGGCCCAGTGTGTTTGTATATGGCTCAATTCTTCTTTTTATAACTTTGTTTTTTTACACTTTTTTTTTTTTTTGGCTTTAGAAAAGTGATGATAATGAATTAACCTGCAGTCACACTGAAGGGCAAAAGCTAATAGAGATTTTAGTGGAAACACCAGGAGCAGTTTTGGGAGACGTATGTGCCAACTAACAGCAGCCACTGGACACATCACTCTGTGACTTGGCGTTAACACAGGGAGAACTGACGGGTTAAATTAAGTGAGCAGAGGATTCCTAGAGCGGAAAATAGAAACACATTGGCTATTTAAAAGGGAAGAAAAGCTCCTGTAGTGGCTAAGGCATTGAACTGGGAATGAGGAGATGCGAGTATAAGTCTCACTTCTACCAGATGTCTTCTGCAGCCTCAAGATCACATTCATAGAATATCAGGCTTGGAAGGGACCTCAGAAGGTCATCTAGTCCAACCCCATATTCAAAGCAGGGCCAATCCCCAGACAGATTTTTGCCCCAATTCCTAAATGGCCCCCTCAAGGATTGAATTCACAACCCTGGGTTTAGCAGGCCAATGCTCAAACCACTGAGCTATCCCTCCCCCGCTCAGGGCCTCACTTTTCCTATCAGTAAAAATGGATAATAATGGGACTACTACCTCCTGAGGTCCCTTCCAACCCTGATATTCTATGATTCTACTCATGCCTCCCAACACACCTGTGAAGGAGGTTTTTCATTAATATTTGAAAAGCACTTTTGAGATTTTGAAACAGAAGGCCTGACATCCCTAATCCTGTATACACTGACTTCAATAGAGCAAGAGCCATAGAAATGCAAAACTTTGCCATTGTTCTGAAATATCCATAGCTTGGATTAGAAGCAGTTTGGTGAACCAGGAACGAAGATTGGGTTGTGTTTATGGGTCATCATTAGCGGTAAGAATACCTGATAAACTTAGGAGTCTTTTAGATTTGTAAAATACAAACACTGTTAGTGCCGCAACCTGCATGAAACTTGCAGGGCGGAGCACAGGTTGGAGGAGGGAAGAATTTGGAGGAGGTGTTGGGAAGTCAGCCTGTGGGCACATGGCTAGAATGCTAGTTACAATTGCAGCATCTCTGTAAATAGTTCTCTTAAGAAAGAGCCAGTTTAGTTTTACAAGCACGGAATCCTTTATATCACTTCCCAGCATGTGGTACAAGAAACAGATCCTCAGCAGGTCTAAATTAGCATAACTCCATTGATTTCAACAGGAGTAAGGAGAGCAGAATCTGGTCCCAAGAGAGGCCAGTAGAAACCATCGGAAGGATTCTAGTGGAGTCTCCTGGGATTTCCATTGAGGATAGCCACTTATTGTTGGTATTATGAGCAGCAAGAGTAATATATGATGCTTTAGTGGTGTCTGAAAAGCAATGTCATGATAGAGATCCAGGTAACTCCACTGTAACTTGCACCAAGGCAATATTTGACTCACATCATTTTTAATGGCTATGACATTAAATGGAAAGGACAGAGATGAAGGGGGAAGATAGTAACAAAAGTGGTGAATAGTGCTATTAATGCAGGACAGTTTTCACTTTGGGTCAGAACCCTATTCACAGTGAGTACTGCCTTACTCCATGAGTGCCCCATTGAAATGGGTGCAGCTAGTTGCCAAATCAGAGTGAGAAGGACAGCGTCTGGCCCTTTGTGACCAAAGAAAGCAGGCTTTGCCCCTCGTCAGCATGGCTGTGGCCAAGGCAATCCATTCAGTCCAGGCAGGGGCCTTAATGCTGCTCGGAGGCTGTAGTGGGGAGGAGGTACAGCCTGCAATTGTGGTTAACAAGACCACAGGAGCTGTGTTTTCTGATCACGCTGACAGTTACCTTCAAACAGTTTCACTCCATTATTTCCTGTTGGCTGCTAATTCGTTTGATCAGCAGCTACACCTTCCCCTGCCTATTCTTTGCCAGCCTGCTCTGTGTCAATACCGCTCTGGTGGAAACTCTATGAGTAGCCTGAAAACATTCTCCTTTCCCCGGCCTTGTGTACATTTTCCATCGTCCAGCTCTTCAGACCTTGGGATGCAGACTCATCTGTACACAGGACAGGACCACTGAAATATTATCTTCATCAGCACTGCCTAGTACGTTAGGGCTTACGCTGACTTACACCTCTATGGCTGCATTAGCTTCAGTGGGCTTCCATCAGTTATAACTCAGCAGAGAATTTGGCCCTNCTAGACCTTCCCCTGCCTATTCTTTGCCAGCCTGTTCTGTGTCAATACCGCTCTGGTGGAAACTCTATGAGTAGCTTGAAAACATTCTCCTTTCCCCGGCCTTGTGTACATTTTCCATCGTCCAGCTCTTCAGACCTTGGGATGCAGACTCATCTGTACACAGGACAGGACCACTGAAATATTATCTTCATCAGCACTGCCTAGTACGTTAGGGCTTACGCTGACTTACACCTCTATGGCTGCATTAGCTTCAGTGGGCTTCCATCAGTTATAACTCAGCAGAGAATTTGGCCCTAATTCGCTAATAGTTTAGCCAAGTTCTACTGAATATCTGCATATTTCTTTTGCAATGGAGGTAAAACCAAAAAGGAAACCCAGACATCTCTTTTTCCCAGGGTGGACTGATCAGAATTTTGACCCATCATAGGATAAGGGTAGAGTTAATTTTGCTTACTCGTAGAAGAAAGGACAGCAAATGTACAGAATCCAGATTGCGGTGGGTAATTATAGCCTAGGTCTGTGCCACCTGTTTTCATGCTGTTCGTTTACGTGTGTTTGCATCTAATGTGTGTTACATTAAATATTCGCCATCTGAAATATCCTTATGTCTTCATGAGGAAGTGAAAATAAGCTAAGGGAGCATGTAAAATGTACACAAGACAGCTTTATTTTAGGTAGGGTCTATGATGCAAACTGTATCTCCAAATGTCTTAGGGCCCAATCTAAAACCCATTAAAGTCAATGAAATGACTCCCGTTGACTGCATCGGGCTTTGGATCGGGGACTTAAAGAGCTAGAAAAATCCATGGCAGTTTTGCCCATGACGTTAACAGAATCAGGATCATTGTCCCTTTAAATAATGGCACGAAGGAAAAGAAATGAAGAGTTGGAGGCAAGGAAGCAAGGGAGAGAAGACGGGGTTTCAGCGGAGACTTGAAATAAGCTGCACAGGCAGAACCAAACAGGGAGGCTGTACTGGCAGCAGGAGCTGTCCAGAAAGCAGCTGTCCCATCGACAGACTGCCCAAAAGGGCCGAGAGGAAGCCGGGTATTAGAAGAGTGGAGGGGACAAGGAGGGAGTAGAGGTTGGTAACAGAAGCTGGAGCAAGTTCAAGGACGATTTTGGACTGGATCCAGAAATGAGGGAGCCATGGGAGCTGGCTGAGGCTTGGAACAATCCATGCCTGTCACAGAGGAGGGCGATATCGTTTTTCCTCCATCGCCATTGGTTGCTGGTCCACTTTTGTCCCATCCTGTCCCAACAATGCAACCCCTCCACTGCTCCTCCTCACTCTCCTGTCCTGCACATTAGCTTCTCTCCCTCCTCCTCTCCCACTTTCCTCTTGTCTAATTTTCTCCCTTTCCCCCTTTTATCCCCACAAAACCTTCCCCTTCCTACCGTTCCCCTCCCCACTTCCATCCCAGCAAGCGCTCACCCAAAAAAACCCCAAACTAAACATACAATTGGTTGTAACCTACATATCACATTAGCTAAGACACACTGACTCCAATGCCTATTCAGACATTGGCATTCCTCTCTTAACAACCACACCGTCTGATAACCATTATCCTTCTTTCATCCTCCCTACCCTTTATATTCACTGATATCCATTTGCAGTCTCATGTCTTTATTTAGATGGTAAGATTTTGGGAACTTTGAATGCTGTGAAGCAATGATGCCATTACTATTCCAGAGCCATAATGCAAGTACTGCTATCTCTGGGCCAGATTCTGATTCAGCATCTTTTCTCAAAGCCTAAGGCTATAGCACTGATTTTGGTGCAGACTGTTAAAGGTAGAAGGGCCAGCCATGAGCTTTCCAAAGTCCAAGAGTGTTCAAGATCCAGGCTTCTACGGTATCTATCCATTAGAGCGGGTCAAATCTCCAAACTTCCCAAGAAACAAGCATTTCAACCTTCTGAAAACTAAAACAGAACTCATTCTGAATTGGAACAAAAGGCCAAGCTTTTGAAATTTCCTGTGAAACGAAATTTCTGAAAGAAATGGTTTCAGGTCAATCATTTCCAATTTGGACAAATATCAAACGTCAAAATAGAAATGATTGACCTGAAACCATTTCCTTCAGAAATTTCGTTTCACAGGAAATTTCAAAAGCTTGACCTTTTGTTCCACTTATTCTACTTGGTAATTAGTAATTGGTACTGTAAATAATGTAATATATGATTTTTGAAACAAGGCATTTCAAAACATTACTGCTTTATTTCTATTATTTTCTATAGAATATTTTGTGAAAATCAGCATGTTCCTGTGAAACATTTTGATTCCAACAAATCGTCATTTTCAAATGGAAAAGTTTTCCGTTGGAAAATTTTCAGCCAGCTCTACTATTCATTTTATCTATCTCAGCACTGATATGACACTCATCCCTGCATTGTGTGAGCTTCTTACGGAAACCCTAAAAACACACCAGTAGATCCTAATTTCTTGGTTCTCTTCCATTCTAGAGCATATTCAAGGTTTTAGGTTTGGGGTTGGTCGTTTTCCCTACACTAGACTCTATCCCACCTATAGCAACAGCTGATGATTTCCAACATAGCCACACTTAAATTTGGTTTATGTTACTTATTGGACAAGCTGAGTTCAGAAGCCTCTTTGCAAACTAATCCTGTGCTGTGCGGTGTCATGTTGCTGTCCTGGTTGTTTTATCCAAACTAATTCCTACTCAAGAGTATCTTAACTGTTAGTCCAGAGCTGGCTTAATACCACAGTCTTCTAGGCTACACTAAGAATGCAGCTTGAAAGTGTAATACCTCCATAGGTGCCGACTCCATTGGTGCTGGAGCACCCACGGAAAAAAATGAGCGGGTGCTTAGCACCCACTGGCAGCCAAGCGCCCTCCCTCCCCCCAGTGCCTCCTGCCCACCGGCAGCCCTGCTGATCAACTCCTCCCCTCCCTCCCAGCACCTCCTGCACGCTGCGGAACAGCTGTTCTGTTCCCCAGCATGCAGGAGGCACTGGGAGGGGAGGGGTAGGAGAGGGGACGGGGTGTGCTTGGTGGAAGAGGTGGGACAGGGACGGGAAGAGGCAGGGCGGGGGTGGAGCCTGGGGGGGTGGAGTGGGGGCAAGGGCGGAGCAAGGGGGGAAGGGCGGGGTGGGGGCTTGGAGGAAGGGGTGGATTGAGGGCAGGCCTGGGGCGGAGGGGAGGTCGAGCACCCCCCAGGTAGAGAGGAAGACGGCGCCTGTGAATACCTCCAATGCTTGTTAGCCTTTTCTTCATTGGTTTTCCTTTTCTTGAGTTTCTGCTTTTCCTTCTCAGTAATATTACTGTGGCTACTGAACTTAACTCAAATCCACGAGATCATAGCCCCGCTGGGAAAAGCAGCACGCTCCAGCCACTCCCTTTGCATTGTCCAAGCAACGCAAAGGGGTTCTGTCTTTAAGGTAACTTGAGTTATAGCTTGAGTGTTACCTTGCACTCAGACTCATGTCCACACACACAAACCCCTCACTGGAGTTGGTTGATGCTGTTAACTCCAGTTGGCTGGCACAAGAGGGAGCACAGGTGGAAGCCTGAGTTAGTACCACTCCTTAACTGTACTAAGTCTACAAGTCCGTAGTGTGGACACAGGCAAGTATAGCTTGGTGCCGCAGTCCTCCAATGCCTTCCCAGAATTCCCCCTGTGTTGGTGGTGGCCCTTTCAACCTTCCTGAAATAATATGTTCGGCCATAAGGTTGAGAAGTTTAGACACCACTGACATAAGCTACCATTGTGGCTTTTGGAAACATCTAATGCATAAAACATAGAATCATAGGACTGGAAGGGACCTTGAGAGGTCATCTAGTCCAGTCCTCTGCACTCATGGCAGGACTAAGTATTCTCTAGACCATTCCTGACAGGTGTTTGTCTAACCTGCTCTCAAAAATCTCCAATGACGGAGATTCCACAAACTCCCTGGGCAATTTATTCCAGTGCTTAACCACCCTGACAGTTAGGAAGTTTTTCTTAATGTCCAACCTAAACCTCCCTTGCTGCAGTTTAAGCCCATTGCTTCTTTTCCTATCCTCAGAGGTTAAGAAAAAAAAATTTCTCCCTCCTCCTTATAACAACCTTTTATGTACTTGAAAACTGTTATCGTGTCCCCTCTCAGTCTTCTCTATTCCAGACTAAAAAAACCCAATTTTTTCAATCTTCCCTCATAGGTCATGTTTTCTAGACCTTTAATCATTTTTGTTGCTCTTCTCTGGACTCTCTCCAATTTGTCCACATCCTTCCTGAAATGTGGCGCCCAGAACTAGACACAATACTTTGAAGGGTTGGGTCACAGAAACCCCTTGGGACTGTCACCTGATGTGCTGAGACTACCTCTGAGCCTGTTTTCTCTGCCACTTTGGGCCTCCAGAACCCTGCCTTGTTGAGCCAGACATGCCAGTCTGCTCCAACACAGACCCAGGGTCTGAGCCACGCACCCCAAAGCTGCAGACTTAACTGAAAACGGCTTAGCAAGTGTTCCTGTCTCTAGCACCCAGACACCCAGCTCCCAATGGGATCCAAACCCCAAATAAATCTGTTTTATTCTGTATAAAGCTTATACAGCATAAACTCATAAATTGTCCACCCTCTATAACACTGATAGAGATGCACAGCTGTTTGCTCCCCCAGGTATTAATTGCTTACTCTGGGTTAATTAATAAGCAAAAGTGATTTTATTAAGTATAAAAAGTAGAATTTAAGTGGTTCCAAGTAATAGAACAAAGTAAGTTACCAAACAAAATAAAATAAAACACGCAAGTCTAGGCCTAATACAGTAGGAAACTGAATACAGATGAAATCTCACCCACAGAGATGTTCCAGTAAGCTTCTTTCACAGACTGGACTCCTTCCTCTTCTGGGTCCAGCAATCACTCACACCCCCATAGTTACTGTCCTTTATTCCAGTTTCTTTCAGGCATCTCTTTGAGGTGGAGAGGCCATCTCTTAAGCCAGCTGAAGACAAAATGGAGGGGTTTCCAGGGCCTTTTATATTCTTTCTCTTGTGGGCAGAAACCCCTTTGTTCTCCTGTGCAAAATCACAGCAACAAGATGGAGTTTGTAACCACCTGTGCAAGTCACATGCCCATGAATGATTCAGCTTTTTGCAGGCCAACGCCATTGTTTACATGTTAGTTTGAACGTTACCAGGAAAGCTCAGATGTGGATTGGCATCTCCCAAAGTCCATTGTCAGTTAAGTGTTTCTTGATTGGGCACTTATTGAGAATAGTCCTTTCTCAAGAAGCTGACCAAATGCTTCACTGAGGCTACTTAGAATCAAACACATTGAGATACAAGTACATGGCCAATATGCATAACTTCAAATACAAAAATGATACACACATACAGACAGCATAATCATAACCAGCAAACTACAACCTTCCCATAGACACCCCACTTGACCTCCTCTGTACAAGACCTGGTGCAACCATAGGACCCTGGTTGCAACAATGATCTATATGGTCACAGTTCATGTCAATAACATCACAAATACAATACATGTTCAGCCCTGGTATTGTACATAGAAAAAATTGTATTCTCTTTTCAAAAATGTGTCTACTTTGTTTCCTCCTGTGGTGTAACTACAATACTAATGTTAATAGCAAATAATACCAATCACTTGGTGGTTTTAAATTTCTTATTTTAATTTTAAAAGTTACCCTGTGCTCAAGAGTGCATTTAGCACTATGTCTCCATAAAATTCCAAATGTTATCAACAAAGTCAATAGAAAGCTAGAGGAGGCTGAGGAAATGTGAGACAACAGCCTTAAATGTCAAAAGGGGAAGCATTTGTCATTAAAATTGGTCAAAACTCAGAATTTCTGTTTCACGGGATATTCTGACATTTCAGAATTTGTTTTCGTTAATTTCATCCATTCGCAATCA
Source organism: Platysternon megacephalum (assembly GCA_003942145.1). Lineage (NCBI taxonomy): Eukaryota > Metazoa > Chordata > Testudines > Platysternidae > Platysternon > Platysternon megacephalum. Next base: position 614,718 of record QXTE01000386.1, on the reverse strand, counting down.
AAATGAAAACACATATTTTCAAATTTCCTGCAAAATAGAAATTCCAAAAAAAAGTTTGTTTAGAAAATTTTATTTTGGAAAAAGCTCAAAATTTTGTTTCAAAATGAAATGTTTGTTTCCATTTTTATTTAATTTTTTAATTTTTCCATTATTTTACATTATTTTATGTCATGTGAGTAATAGTAGTGAATGATGTCATATCATAATATGGCATAATACAGTAGCTGAAATATTTTATTTATTTTGTATTTTATTTTTATTTAATTTCATTTAAATTAAGGGAAACAGCTATTTAATACAGATTGAAATATCTTAATTTCTAGATCAAAGTATCTTCTGTTTGTGTTATAATGAAACAATTTGACACTTTCGATAAGCACTCAATGTATTAATTAGCTGAGCTGCTGTTTTCAAGGTCCTTGTGTTAGCCTGAAATCATTTTTTTCTAAGATAAAAACAGCTGCTCCTCTATAATGTAATACATATATTACATACATTTCAAAATGTTTTGGAGCAGGACATTTGATCATACCTGTACGATGTTGCAGAAAAAATCAGTTTAATTGATACAGCATTTTCTGACAGAAAACTGTTTCAACAAAAATTTTCCAACCAGCTGTAGTTGCAACTCCTTTGAATTCTTAAACTGAACAGATTGACTTGCACAGTGTTATCTACACACAAAGTGGCACCTGTTTAGTTAAACCAATTGAGTTTAACCAGTGCAAAACCAAATGTAGACACTCTTTTCTCTGCTAAAGAGTGGTTTATTTGGTTTTAGCTCAAACCTGTTGCTAATCAATTTAAATTAAACCAAATAATCCTGGTTTAAATTGAAATAAGTGGCCACACAGCCATTTGCACCCGTTTAACTAACTTAGTTTTAAATCAAACATTCAGTTTAACCATTGCAACTCTGTATAACAACAAGCACCAAAGCCCAGATCTACAAAGGTATTTAGGCTCCTAAAGTCCATACCTTTGTAGATCAGGGCCAAAAAATCCAGAAAATTAAATACTTTTAGGGTAAAGATTTAGTGTAATTCTGATTGTGAGCAACATTCTATTCTATTCTGTTCTATGTAGGTTTTTATACCACACCCACCACCATAGTATCAGAGCACTGTCCAGTAGTGCATTAAGCAATCTGTCTACACATTAAAAAGGAAATGTAAATACTGCTTTACACAGTAGCGGCGCCAGCTTTGCCGGCGCCCTAGGCAGCGGAAGGTCCCGCCCCCGAAATCCCGCCCCCAACAGCGGCGGCTGAAGGGCCCGCCCCCAAATTTCTACGGGGGGCTGCGGCGCCGGCGCCCCCAAAATAGCAGCGCCCTAGGCAACCGCCTAGGTCGCCTAATGGGTTGCGCCGGCCCTGGCTTTACATAAAAAGTCAACTCCTCCTTAACTATGGGAAAATGTAGGTTTTCCGTCTCTGTGTGCGCACATAGATTAGATTAGATATATTTATCAGAGCGATAGACACAGTGTGATCTATCTAAAGCTGTACAGATATAGCTACAAAATTTGTTGGGCTAAGATGATAGCAAACTGAACTTGGCTTCCCAGGAAGAAACAAAAATAAATAGGGCAGGTTGAAATGTTTTCCTCAAAACATTTTCTTTGAATGAAAATGGCTTTTTGGCAAGAACAGAAAATTGTCATTTTGCTTGAAACGTTTTATTCTTACCGAATAAATAAATAACTTGTTAAATAAAAATCAGTTTGGGCATCTTTGAGGGTTTTTTCAGGTTTTTGCCCTTGCCCCCTTCTTCTCCATTGGGCAAAAAAAAGCTGGAACCTAAAGGAAGGAGGATGAAAATCTCCCTTTCAAAAATAAAACGTACACACACAACATTCAAAGGGAAGGAATTGTTGTTGTTGGTTTTTTTTTCATTTCATTCAGAAAAATACACAACATTTTTGACCAGTTCTGCTCATAACATGAATCAGCAGCCTCCGCTCAGGCTGCAGTTAAATCACTTCGCTGCAAATGTTTGCGGCCACTGGGGGGGGGGAAATAGTTGTTAAAATGCAAGATAATAATAATATATATCTATATTATAAATGTTTGCGGCCACTGGGGGGGGGGGGGGGGAAAAAGTTGTTAAAATGCAAGATAATAATAAATATCTATCTCATAGAGCTGCTGGAAGGGACCCCGAAGGGTCATTGAGTCCAGCCCCTTGCCTTCACTAGCAGGACCAATTTTGCCCCAGATCCCTAAGTGGCCCCCTCACGGATTGAACTCACAACCCTGGGTTTAGCAAGCCAATGCTCAAACCATTGAGCTATCCCTCCCCACTAAAGATAATTGACAGCAAATATTTCCTGTGTACAGTAGGAACTAGCTTCGGACCCATTCCAGCGAAACATACCGGTCACTGCCCTGCCATAATGCATGGAGGCAGGAGGGGAAGAAGGCTCGTTAGAAACAAATCACTGGAAACGGGTTTATCCGTGGGGAAAGTGACTGTATAAAGAAGCCCCCACGCAATGCCTAGACATTTTCACCACATGCTGTCTTGCAAAAAGCTCACCGCGCCGGGGGCGATGTCCTGGTCGCGCAATAGCCCTGCCCAAGTGCCTTTCTCCTGCCCTATACTTTTGGGGGGTTGGCGCTTTGAAGGCAGTGCTGCCTACGGAGGCTGCGCTCCAGCGCCTGGCTGCAGCGGGAGGGCGGGCGCTCCTGGGGGGTTGGCTAAAGGAAGGCTGGACAATACCTGGGGGGCAAGGGGAGTGGTGGATGGGGGGCAGCCGGGCTGGGAGCTCCCGGCAGGATGGGGAGGAGATGAGAGAAGCAGGGGGCGGTGGCAGTGCTGGCGATGCCAGGTAGGGAGCTGCCTGGCGGAGGGGGCTAAGGGAGGGGGCTGCTGGATCGAGGCTAATGGGCTGGGGGCGCTAGCTGGAGGAGGCAGCGATGCTTGGGGCAGGAAGGGGAGCAGCAGGAGAGGGCAGAAGCCAAGCCTGAGTCAGTAGCCCTCCCCCGGGGGGAGGGGGGGTGTTCCTCCCCCAAAGGGGCTCGGGACCGCTCTGCAGCGCGCCACGGGCACCGCTTGTGCCCAAGGAGACTGGGGCAGGCCCCGGGAGGCAACCCCCTGCAGGAGCCTGGCGCTGGGCTCGATCCTGCGACTCCCTCCCTCCCCTGGAGTCTGAGCCCACGTGGCTCTGGCGGGCGAGGATTCCAGCCATTTGCTGCCCCCTAGCGTTGGACCCGGGGCCTCGGTAAGCGGTGCCGCTGCAGCGGGGGGTAGCGGTATATATTTAGCGGTGTGGGCGCGTCTTTCTTTCAAAATGCCCCGGAGTGGCTCCTTCCCCCGCAACGCTGGCCCTGCAGAGAAGGAGCTTTTTGCCTCCTCCTGGCGTGGAGCTGGACTGGATGCCCGGCTCTGGGATCCCTTTTCTTTCCAAAGTAACAACTCCCTCCTGCTCCCCCAGCATCCCCCCGCCCCGATCAGCCAGGGAATGCAACAGAAGCGTTAGGAGGAGTTTGGAGAACTGAGGTGGCGAGGCACCGATCTCGCTCCCTCTCCGCCGTGCCACCAATTGAATGCAAAGTTTGAGCATCCGAGGAGCTGGTACTTTCCGCCCCTCCCTCTCCCTGAGAGCTGGGTTTTCCTTTCTGCATCCTGGACGGGGAAGGGACGGGCGTGAGATTGACAAGCGGTCTCTTGTTGCATCCGTCCGGCCCAACTCCTGCATCCTCAGCCGAGGCATCTTCTTGGATGAAGGCGAGCAAAGGGCACCCCATGCGCTTCCTTTCCTTTCGCTCCCCCCGTCGCTTCCCGGGAGACTTGCCCGTGTGGGGTGGGCTGGAAGCGGGGGGTGGCTGAGACACAACCTCCCGGCTGGGGAGCTGAGTGGGGGAGGAAGAAACGCCTTGCGGTGCACGGGAGGGCGGCGGGGGGAGCATGCCCGCCGTCCCTTTCACAGCGGAGCCATCCTCCATGGAGACCGGACCCTTTTAAAATGACTTTCCCTGATCTGATCAACGCCAGCTTGAATGGGAACCGGACGGGACAGGGCAGCGCTAACCGGTCCTGGAGGGAGTGGGGGCTGCCGGGGGAGGACGCGGAGACCAATGGCACCTCCCTGCCGTCGGCCCTGGATCTCCAGGCGGTGGGCGTGGGGGTCTTCCTGGCCCTCTTCATCCTCTCGGCCATCGTGGGCAACATCCTGGTCATCCTCTCGGTGGCCTGCAACCGGCACCTGCAGACGGTCACCAACTACTTCATCGTCAACCTGGCCATCGCGGACCTGCTGCTCAGCACCACCGTGCTGCCCTTCTCGGCCACCCTGGAGGTGCTGGGCTCGTGGGCCTTCGGGCGCATCTTCTGCGACATCTGGGCGGCGGTGGATGTCCTGTGCTGCTCCGCCTCCATCATGAGCCTGTGCATCATCTCGGTGGACAGGTACATCGGGGTCAAGTACTCCCTCAAGTACCCCACCATCATGACCGAGAAGAAGGCGGTGGTCATCCTCGGGGTGGTCTGGCTCTCCTCCATGGTCATCTCCATCGGGCCCCTGCTGGGATGGAAGGAGCCGCCCCCCCCGGACGAGAGCATCTGCAGCATCACCGAGGAGCCGGGCTATGCCCTCTTCTCCTCCCTCTTCTCCTTCTACCTGCCCCTCATGGTCATCCTGGTGATGTACTTCAGGGTCTACGTGGTGGCCCGGCGGACCACCAAGAGCCTGGAGGCGGGGGTCAAGAAGGAGAGGGGCAAGTCCATGGAAGTGGTGCTGAGAATCCACTGCCGCAGCGTGGTGGAGGACTCGCTCTCCAGCGCCCGGAGCAAAGGGCAGAACTTCAGGAGCTCGCTTTCCGTGCGCCTCCTGAAGTTCTCCCGGGAGAAGAAAGCGGCCAAGACCCTGGCCATCGTCGTGGGGGTTTTCATTCTCTGCTGGTTCCCTTTCTTTTTCGTCCTGCCTTTCGGTAAGTGAACTCCCCCCCTCCACCCCCCACCCACCACCCCCCACCACACACACACACACACACACACACCGCTGTCGTGTCCTCCCCAGCGAGGTGGAGGAGCGCGACCCCTCTCGCTTTGCGGTTGCTCTCTGCCATGAGTAAACTTCCAGGCTTCATTTCAAGCGCTGGTTGCAATTAAATGGGGGGGGGGGCGGGGTCCTTCTCAAGGGCGGAATAATAATGATAATCTCCAAAGAACTTCGCAATATCTGCGCGCCCTGTTCCCCACCGCGGTGGAATGTCCATCAGCAGCTGGCGCTAATCTGGGTCAGACATTGATTTAAGGTTGTGATAAAAAGGGGGAAGGGGGAGGATAACACGTGTATAATGCTGCGATCCTTCTGAAACTGCCCAAACTGCCCTGAGAGCGAGGGATCATTTTGGCAAAGAGACACTGAGAGAGAGAGAGGGAAGGAATCAAGTTGTTTAAACATGGTCTGGTCAGGAGCATCAGTGGTTACTTTGGTGTATTTCTCCCAAGTTCTGTGCTCTTGGATTGGGTTGTCCTGGTGTAAAGCCGTCCAGGATCAAACCTAGGACCTCTGAAGCTAAATGCATGAGCCTCTATTGCATGAGCTAAAAGCCATATGGCCCTGAGCTAAGGCTGTAGCAGACTCATTTAACTCTAAGTGGTCTCGGTGCCACTAGATGGGACAGAACACCACACCCAGGAGCTGTGTGGGTTACACTGGTCCTTTCTCAATTCCCCATGAGTCAGGCTCCTGATTGGCAGCCCTGAGCCTCATCACAATAAATTGCCAAAGATTAGAGGCCCTGAGCCAATGTCCGCATAGGTCAATGGGAAGCCTCTCCTTGACTTGGCTGGGCTTTGGATCGGGCAGACATGGGCAGAAGGCATCCTCCTCTTGACTATGGCTGCAAAAATATTGGGCTAAACCCGTGTCTGGTGTAACTCCATTGCCTTCAATGGAATGTGATGCCAGGAGTGTATTTTGGACCATGAGCCAAAGTCTTCTCTAGAATGGTAGCATTTTTCTGGGTGATTTCCCATGGCTGCTACCAATCTCTATGCTGATTGCTGAGAGACGAAACTCTTGTTTTGTCTGCATTTCGCTGAGACCTTGTGATGTGCCATACTATTTATCAGGGCCTATTGATTTCCTCATTCTCTAGCCTAGTGGTAGGAACTCCTAGATTCTATTCCTGAGTCTGCTTCTGGCTTATTCTGGTGCATTTGGCAAGTGATTTCACCTTTCTGTGCCTCAGTTTACCCATCTGTAAAATGAATACAGTATAGACCCACCTACCTTACACGGAAGATGTGAGGCTTAGTTCTGAGTGTCCGGGAAGCACTTTGAAATCCTCCAATGAAAGGTGCTGTAAAATGCAAAGCAGTATTAAGATTATCATCCCCATGCTGCTTAATGCATTTCCCCCAGCCAGTATTCTAAGGGTTAAAATCTTTGTGCCAATATTGCTCTGGCATGCAGGCAGCCTCTGTAGTTTTGGGAAGAAGAGCTGGCCACCCCCGGCTCCAAAGCCAGGTTTCATTACCTTGGTTAGAAACACAAGTACTAGTTCACAAGGTAGGACAGAGGCATCTAGGCCCATGCCAGCAGATCTTCCCCTTGGAGCAGCATAGCTAGTTCATAAAGAAAAGGGAGTTTAAATACCCCTTATTCTCTTTCAGACCCCCCAAAATAGAGTTAGTGGGACAGATCCTTCAGCTGGTGGAAATCAAAATAGCTCCTAGAAGTCAGTGTAGACTATCTACACCAGCTGAGATCTGACGCCGCATCGTCAACCATCCCTCTCCAGTCACAGACAACTCATTAAATAAACAGCTTTAGGGAAGTCCTGTGGTCCAGGAAATCTTACAGCCATTCTGCATGGGATTTTCTCATGCCCTTAGTTATTGTTGAGGGGGTACTGGAGGGGTCAGAATGCATCCTCTTGACACTAGCCAGGCCTTTTTCCCATCCTGTTGTCATCTGAGCCTACAGGGAGGTGTCACGTGATCAAAGGCCGTGTATCTGAGATTTAGCTTACATGAAACGCCTCATTGCTTATTGTAGGCAGCAAAATAGCCAGATTTGTTTAGTCCATTGGAAAAATCAATTACAAAACGCATGCAGGGACACAGCCGCTCTGTCGGAACACTTTTAGAAGATATTTGTTGTGGTGGGTTTGTCCCTTTTAAAAATCATTTCTGGACTTACCGTTCCTAACAACACTTTGAAAAATTGAGATTTACTTGAGTAACTCATGGTTTAAGGTCATAGCAGGGAGCCAAGAACTTGTGAGTTCTAATCCTGCCTCTGGCCATGTGGCCTTGGCCAAGTCACTTATCTGCTTTGCCTCAGTTTCTCTTTCGTGATGATGATGGTGCTATTTTCTCTACCTCATCAGGATGTTGTAAGGATTAATTAGCTATATTTAAGAGCCAGTTCTCACCCTAAGTAAAAGAGGAAGTATAAGAACATAAGAACAGCCATATTGGGTCAGACCAATGGTCCATTTAGCCCAGTATCCTGTCTTCCAACAGTGGCCAGTGCCAGATGCTTCAGAGGAAATGAACAGAAAAGGGAAATTCGAGAGATCCATCCCCTGTCATCCAGTTCCAGATTCTGACAATCAAAGATTTAGCATGGGGTTGTGTCCCTGACCATCTTGGCTAATAGCCATTGACAGACCTATCCTCCATGAACTTACCTAATTCTTTTTTGAACCCACTTTTGTCCTTCACAACATCCCCTGGCAAGGGAGTTCCACAGGTTGACTGTGCGTTGTGTGAAGAAATACTTCCTTTGGTTTGTTTTAAACCTGCTGCCTCGTGATTTCATTGGGTGGCCACCAGTTCTTATATTATGTGAAGGGGCAAATAGCACTTCCCTATTCACTTTCTCTGCACTATTCATGATTTTACAGATCTCTATCATATCTCCCCTTAGTCACATTTTGCATGTTGCTCAGTGCGTGGCACTGGGAGCCAGGATTCTCATTCACTGTGTGACTTTAAGTAAGCCACTTAACCCGCTCTGTGCCTCAGTTTTCTATTGCACTAAATGGATATAATCAGGGCTGGCTCTATGTATTTTGCTGCCCCAAGCACGGCAGTCAGGCGGCTTTCGGCGGCGCGCCTGCGGGAGGTCTGCCAGTCCCGCGGCTTCGGTGTACCCACCGCCGAATTGCCGCTGAAGCCGAGGGACCGGCGGACCTCCCGCAGGCATGCCGCCAAAGGCTGCCTGACTGCTGCCCTCACAGCGACCGGCAGGCCGCCCCCCGTGGCTTGCCACCCCAGGCACGCGCTTGGTGCGCTGGTGCCTGGAGCCGCCCCTGGATATAATGTTATTGACCTACCTCCTGGGGAGTATTGTGAGGCTTAGTAGTTTGTAAAGAGCTTTGAGATCATTGGACTTAGTGTGCTATGGAAATGAAAAGTTTGATTATAGAAACACGAGTGGAATAAATTCAATCTCTTTCATCAGCTTTGTATTTGACATGTGGTCAGGGCCGGCTCCAGGCACCAGCTTAACAAGCAGGTGCTTGGGGCAGCCACTCGGGAGAGGGGCGGCATGTCCAGGTATTCAGCGGCAATTCGGCAGAGGGTCCCTCACTCCCGCTCGGAGCGAAGGACCTCCTGCCGAATTGCTGCCACAGATCGCGATTGCGGCTTTTTTTTTTGTTTGTTTTTGGTTTTTGGCTGCCTGGGGCGGCAAAAACCCTGGAGCCGGCGCTGCATGTGGTCACACCCTTATGCATGCCCCTTAGAAGGGCCCGGATGATCAAAACTCCAGCGTTAAATCCTACCCCAACTCTTTTGCATGCTGTTAATGAGCCTAGGAGTTCGGAAGCTCTACTACAGAGTTATTTCAAATAGGAAAGAGAGGGGAAAGATTGTCCAACAATATCTCTTTTTAATAAACATGTTTTCTGTTTCCAGTTGGAAAGTTGGGCTAGATCCTCAGCGGGTGTAAATCATTGTCATTCCATTGAAATCAACAGCTGATGCCAATTTACACCCGCTGAAATTCTGGCCCTTCTCCTGGGAGCGTATTTCCTAACTACGTTTTTCTTTCTCCGTTTGTACAATTTGACAGTTTCAGTGTAAAAACGACTTCGATGTCAGCTTCCCGGTGGCTTTTAGGATGTTTTTCTAAATTGCACACGTTCATTTACGGTTTGACTTTCAAAAAAACAACCCAGGCTGCCTTTGATTTCTTTTCATTGCATTGCACCATTTCAAATGTGTGAATGCCTAAACAGTGCTTAGCAGGAGAGCTTTTGCACACATACTGTGTGGCTTTACAGACACAAATACAGCTCCTCGGCGGATATAAATCAGTAGAGCTCCACCGCAATCAGAGAAGCTACATCATTTCCCACCAGCTGAGGATCTGTCCTCTGTGGAAAAGAGCAATTCTTAGTGATTAGCAGGAACCTAGAAATTAGGACTCTGGGGTTCTATTTTTAACTTCCTGTGTGACCCTGGACATGTCACTTGACCCCACTGCTTACCCACCAGTGAAACAGGGATAATAGTTACCTGATTTGTTGGGGTTGGGGAGCTTAACTAATTAATATTTTAAAAGCACTGTGAGGTCTTTGATAAGTCTGCATATAAGTGCAGTGGTGTTATTCATTTTTTTGGTCCTAGACCGATCTGCAAAAATATTGCTTGAAATCTAAATGTATTCCCTAGTGCCTCCGTGGAGTTTTATCAGCTGAGTAACCTACACCCTTCCTGGCATTGTGATACATATCGCCAAGCATACAATGCAATCGTCAAGAGTATTGGTGCAATTAATAAGAATATGTTTGCCTGGCTAATAAGGCACTTTAGGAAGCTGTTTGCTTAGCAAGGGACAAAACCCTAATCACACCCGGAGTGTATGCTTCCCTTTCTGGGCATGTGCAGCTCCTGTTGATAGTAATAGGAGTTCTACGTTCTGATGGAGAAGAGAATGCATGGACTCTGTGAAGTAAATCACTGGAGTTAAACTTACTCCCTGGCTGGATATGCCATAGCACCTTTCCCATTAGCAGGGATCCAGGTGAATGCCTTTTGAGGCTAGGGGCTGGATTTCTAAAGGTGTTTAGGTATCTAAAGATTCAGATAGGCCCCTAAATACCTTTAAAACTCCAGGCCATAATCTGTATCTGATCTCAGGCCACCTGTGTAGTGCTGTATAGTTGTGATGCTCCCCGGGAGTTGGTTGGGGGGAGGCACCTCGCTACCTCCTACCCTTAGCGTGAGGGAGCCTTAGCTGCGTCTGGCAGAGGTCAGTTCCCTGACACCTCTGGGCACAGGCCGCACAAGCACGCCCCTCTGCAGATAAGCAAGAGATACGCTCCATGCCCCCCAGCCCTCCAGCGTTCCCCTAGAGTGTAAGTATTGCTCACCTGCAGCCGGGACCATGGAGCCGGCCGGGGCTGAGAGGGGAAGGCTTCTGTTCCTGTGGCAGGGAGCTGACCCTGGGGTAGGCCCAGACAAGGCTCCTACAGGGCAGGTAGGACATTAGGCTCACATTACTTATCCTGCTTAAAGGGCAGCGTAGCCAGCTACCTTATCCTTCATGCGTGGAGAGGGCCCATTCCTGCTGTGTTTGTTTTCTAAAAGGAATGTCCCAAAATCAGTTGCAGGGTAGAGGTTAGAAATGGGACCAAACGGAACACAGGATCCAGTCGTCGGCCCCCACTCCAGGCCAGAGCAGAACGTGTCAACTGGGCCGATGTCTGTTTTTACCAGTAAAGGGCTAGATTCTTACTCTAGCTATGCCCCCATTCAGGGGAGAGTAAGAATACCCCTGCCCCCTTAGACCCCTGCTCTATCTGGACCTTGGGTCTCTGTGCATAGGAGTAAATGGGGCCTGTCACCTGCTTACTCCGGCCCCGGGGCACGTGGGCAGAGAGGGAGGGAATGGGCGGAGCCTTGCCTCCTACTCATTGGGCAGACTGGCTGATCCAGCACAGGTACTCTGCCAGCAGTACATTGCTACCTCCTGAGATCAAGGAGGGAGCAGGGTCGGGATCAGAGGCGTGTCTCTGAGGGCTTGGCTACACTTGCGAGTTACAGCGCATTAAAGCAGGCCCGGGCGCACTAGCTCACTCCCCGTCCACACTGGCAAGGCACGTAGAGCGCTCTGACTCCGCGGCTACAGCGCTCCTGGTACTCCACCTCGGCGAGTAGAATGACGTTTGATGTGCCCCCGCTGGAGCGCCCCAGCGTCAGTGTGAACGAGGTGTTGCATTACTGTGCTCTGATCGGCCTCCGGAAACGTCCCATAATCCCCTTAAGTCAAGTGGCCACTCTGGTCATTGGTTTGGATATGCCCTTTGAAAGCTCCGTTTGACAGCCGGCTGCTTATCTGCTCTGAGACAAAGCAACCATTACTGTGGAATGCTGTGTGTGAGAGAGAGAGACGGGGTGAGGGGGAGGTGGAAGGGGGTCTGTTGCTATCTGAACTTACAAGACAGCATGCTGACATGCTCTCAGCCCCCCAAAAACCTACTCTCTCTCCCCCCACATACACACAACACACTCCCTGTCACACCCACCCATTTGAAAAGCATGTTGCAGCCACTTGCATACTGGGATAGCTACCACAATGCACTGCTCTCTGTGGCCATTGCAAGAGCTGCTAATGTGGCCACGCCAGTGCGCTGTCAGCTGTCAGTGTGGACAGACTACAGCGCTTTTCAGGGCCGGGCCGGCTTTAGGAAGTGCGGGGCCCGATTCGAATACCCGGTGGCGGTCTGGGTCTTCGGCGGCACTTCGGCGGTGGGTCCTTCACTCGCTCCGGGTCTTCCGCGGCACTGAAGGACCCACCACCGAAATGCCGCTGAAGACCCGGAACGAGTGAAGGACCCGCCGCCGAAGTGCCGCCGAAGACCCGGACCGCCACCGGGTGAGTAAAAATTAAAAAGGCGCCTAAGTTAGGCACTCTTCTTTAGGGCGTGGGGCCCTCTTAGGCGCGGGGCCTGATTCGGGGGAATCGGCCTAAAGCCAGCCCTGGCGCTTTCCCTACTGCGCTCTACGAAGGCTGGTTTAACTCAAAGTGCTCTACAGCTGCAAGTGTAGCCATGCCCTGAGTCACAAAGCTTCCAGGTGCTGCTTGTAGGCTGTGTCTACCCTTACGGCAGCATTTAGAGTACAGGCACTACACATGGAGCTAAACACTGCAGGGAAAGACTCCAGCAGCAGAGAGGTAGCAGGACGCTGTACTGCTAAAAATAGCACAGTAGACATGGGAGGTGCTGCTTGGGTGTGTAGAGAGCCCATGTAAGCGTTGGCCCTGGGCATTCAGGCATGTAGGGCACTGTACTCTACTCACCTAACCTGCACCTCAACGTCTTTATACCCGTGCTCGCTGGGCTTGCCGTATCTGTACTCTACGCACAGCTGTAAAAGTACAGTAGACGTACCTCTAGCATGATGCACATTATTCACTCTGCATTGCTCAAATCTGTGCCTAGAGCCACAGTCTAGCCCTAAATTTTAAACCATCTCAGTCCAAGTCAGGTTGTAGATTGTCATTTGTATTCTTTGGGTTGTTTCTCGATGGATTAAAAATCTACATATGTATATTAGACTGCTTTCCCAAGGGGGTTTGCAGAAAATCCAGGCTTATGGCACCACGACTGTGGCTCTGACTTCAGTGATTACATCATTTGTAAATTATGTGACAGGGAAAGGGTATTTGTTTTGCAGCAAATCTGAGAAGGAGCTGCAGTCAGTTCTGTCATGAAGGGGGAACGTAAATCTATATTGGATGCATGGAGGATTGTTTTAAATGGGGTTCAGGAAGGCTATGTGAAAGGATGTATAGTTAGTATCATTAAGTATTACTCCGGTTTTATTCCCTTTTTTATAAGGTGGTCATCAGTCCTAGAGATGGCAGAACTGGTATGCAAAACACAATGCACTAAGCTGAACCCTGGTGTAAATCAACTGGGCCAAATACATCAGTGGTGTAACTCCACTGGCTGAATTGGGTTTATACCTGGGAAGAATTTGGACTGATCCTTTGTCTAAATTAGAATCAAACCATTTTATGGACGCTATTGTAACTTACAGTCAAGTCTGCTATATGACCTCTTCCATGCCTGATCCAGGGAGGATATAAGTCTGCTAGAGATACAGCTGGGGACTTAAGGTGCATCTATACTGCAAAAAAAGGCCCCCAGCAACGAGTCTCAGAGCCCGAGTCAAGTGATTCAGGTTCACACGATGGAGCTAAAAATAACGGTATAGATGTTCCCACTCAGGCAAGGTGGGGCGGGTCTCAGAGCCCAGGCTCCAGCCCAAGTGGGAATGACTACACTGCTATTTTTAGCCCCCAAAGCCTGAGTCCCCGAACCCACATCAGTTGACCCAGCCGCTGGGACTCTCTGCTGCGGGCTTTTGGTTTTTGCAGTATAGATGTACCCTTAGTCCTTCAACTCACGCTGTTGAAGTTCATACTTTAGCCCTCGGTTCGGTCCCTGATGAGGATCGAGGTGATGTTTGTTACAGCAGATCACTTGGACTTTTATTTATGTATTTTGTTCCTGAAGGGGGGCTCCAAAGAGGATGGCGCTAGGTTGTTCTCAGTGGTGGCAGATGACAGAACAAGGAGTAATGGTCTCAAGTTGCAGTGGGGAAGGTCTAGGTTGGATATTAGGAAACACTATTTCACTAGGAGGGTGGTGAAGCACTGGAATGGGTTACCTAGGGAGGTGGTGGAATCTCCATCCTTAGAGGTTTTTAAGGCCCAGCTTGACAAAGCCCTGGCTGGGATGATTTAGTTGGGGTTGGTCCTGCTTTGAGCAGGAGGTTGGACTAGATGACCTCCTGATGTCTCTTCGCCCCCTAATCTTCTATGATTCTATGATCATGAGAACAGCCATTGAGTCACAGGGTATTTCTGCCTGGGAGCGGAAGAGGAGATGCCGAGAAGCCCATGAGAAACCCCCTTCTCTTGAGTTTTCCTGCTCCATTTTTCAGAAGCAGGAGGCTCGGATAGTATGACTCAGCTCTAGACCTCTGAAGTCTGATCTGAACCAACCCCCTCAAGACCTTGTAAACTTCTTGGAGGCTCATCCCACAATAAGGGCCTGCTGGTATAAGGCGTTGAACGTCCTTGATTCCCATTGACTTCAGTGGGAACTGAGGGCAAAGCTGGGTGAATAACTGATTGTTCAGTTCACTGGCCATTCAGAAAAATTGAAAAACAGTCTTTTTCAGGTCAACATGAAAATGTGGTTGTTGTTTTTTCAAATTTCTGGAAGATCGAAAAGTTTAAAAAAATAGTTTTGGGTCGAATTAAATGTTTCATTTGACCCGACGCAAAACATCCTGGTTTGATTTGAGCAGGGTTTTTTGAACGTTTAGGGCTTTTTTTACATAAAATTGAGGGAAATTTCTAAACATAAAGTCATCTTAAACAAAATGTTGCATTTAAAAATGTCAAAATGAAACATTTTTTCAGAACTTTTTAAAAGTTTGTTTTTTTTCCAACCAAAAACAAATTGGCAAAATCAACACAAAGTCACAAAAAGTTTACGCAAACCCGAATAGGCATTTTTGCCAGAAAAAAAGTTTAGGTTGAAAAATTTTACCTAGCTCTAATTGAGGGTGCTCAACACTTTATGGGATCAGTTCCTAAAAGAGATACACCCAAGCCCTAAAAGCCTGGATCTGAACATACCTACCCAGTGCTTGAAACCTAAACTGAATGTTGCAAATAGACCTATTAATTCCATACCCAAAATCTGACAAACTTGAGGATGTTTGAAATCTGGAACAGAATCCCCCTCTTTCCTTCAGTTTCACTGAGTTCTCCAGGCTGAAGCTGAGGATTGGCCCTGCATGTATGTCTTACACTTCACTTTTGAAACGGCAAATTGCCCTTTGTCCTTTTAGTAACTCATTTGGGCCTTCCCAAATAAAGAACCAACCCACTGAAAATCACCAGGCTTATTTCATATCTCCTGGCTGAAGGTTGGGAAAGAAAGAGCACCAGATGTTCTTGCTGGGGTTAGAACAGTCTGGGATACATTTCCCATGTGAAAACTCCCTGGTAGTATTAAAAAAACAAAAGGGTTGTCATATATTTAATTATAGGAGTTTTGATAGTAAGGCATTAGTAAATGGGTTTTTTTAAATTTCCTTTTAGAGGGGAGGAGTATATAGCACATAAGAACTGAGTATCATCTCTTTAAATAGTTTGGGGTCCATCCAGTGGTCCTCTGTTGTCTTCTGTCACGTAAGCCACCAGAATCTAACAGAGCGGTAGTGTATATATATTTAGTTATGTTTGTTTATGGTTAGTAACAATTATATATTGTAAACCAGCTGTATCTGTGTGCTTTCCTCCTAATCATAATGTTGTGTAGAGCAGTGGGTCTCAGCCTTTTTTTCATTTGAGGACCCCCCTACAAAATTTCAAATGGAGCTGTGGGCCCCTTTGGAAATCTATTGTCTCTATAGATAGTTGAATTCTGTTCATTCAGTTTTCAGTCTAAGTCTTTTGCGGACCCCTTAGACATAGGGTCTGTGGACCACAGGTTGAGAGCTACTGGTGTAGAGAGCAAAGCTACAGCAAGGGTCCTAGTGGTTTTTATGGTCTCTGATTCTGCATAAAGGACTTGGCATTTAGGTGCCTAAAATGGACATTTATAATTTTGCCCAACTCTAGTTGGAACCAGGCTGGGTTGGAGACCCTGATAACAAGAATCCAGTGACTATGAACTATTTATAGTCCCTGTGCCCTGTCTAGTCCTGTGAACCATAGGGTGGTAGCCATTTTGCCTGTGGACATGGCTTTGATCTAATTGAAAACAGTGGGAGATAGCAGCCAACTTTATTAAGGGCAGCCTCACTTCCACATGCAGAGAGACTGTAAGGAAATGGCGGCCATCTTGCTGGCTTGAGACCCATTGACAGTAATAGGAGATGGTGGCCATCTTGAATTTGGGAAAATTCATGAGTTGGCAACTTTCATCATTTTTTCTTGAGGCAGATAAATAAATACCACAAAATTCCTAGAGTTGTGAGGAAATCACAAGAGTTGGCAATAAACTCTATCAGATGGCATCCACTGGGGTCCCACTCCCCCCTGCAGGCCACTGGCTGGAAGAGCAGCAGTAGAAGGGCTGGGGAAATTGTAGTCTCTCTCTCCCAAATATCCAATTTATGCACCCCAGGTTGAACATTGGGTCTGCTTTGGCTTGCCCTAAGTGAGGCACTGAGGCAGTGACAGAGCTGGGCATGGAAACCATTGAGTTACTCTGCCACCAGACCACAGCAGCCGATTGCCAAACTGTCCCAAAGAGAGACAGTTAAAACCAAATGGCTGTTTTAGGTTGGTGCCTGTCACTGACTCTGAATACAATTTCTGTAATGGGAAATGTCATACAAACAGGGGAAAATATACAACCTGAAAGATTTAAAATGACTGTGATTCAGTGAGCAAAATCCTATAAACCTCTAGACCAGGGGTAGGCAACCTATGGCACGTGTGCCGCAGGCGGCACGCGAGCTGATTTTCAGTGGCACTCACACGGCCCGGGTCCTGGCCACCGGTCTGGGGGGCTCTGCATTTTAATTTAATTTTAAATGAAGCTTCTTAAACATTTTAAAAACCTTATTTACTTTACATACAACAATAGTTTAGTTATGTATTATAGACATATAGAAAGAGACCTTCTAAAAACGTTAAAATGTATTACTGGCACGCGAAACCTTAAATTAGAGTGAATAAATGAAGACTCGGCACACCACTTCTGAAAGGTTGCCGACCCCTGCTCTAGACAAACTCTATGAAACCATGGAAAAATGTATTCTGTTAAATAAACTATCTGAAGCCTGGATCATGCAGCACTCTGCACTCAACAAGCAGCAATTGGAGGTTTTGCAGTATATAGGGTTATATGGGCATATATCAATTTAATTCATTTCTACACCGGAATCTATAATGTCAGGTAACACACAGTTTCGATAGGTAGTATATTTTTTTCAGCAGGGTGTATTGGTTAACATTATCACATGTAATAGTATCAAGGGCAAGGGCTAATTTGTAAATAATATGAAGTAAGAGCAAGACATGGGGCTGAAGCCTTAGCTGTGTATATTAAAGGCCCATCTGAGATAGGAAAGGTGGCTTTAAGTCACTTTTACATTGCCAGATCCTGGGACTGTCCAGGAGCCAGTCTGGTCCCTTTGTAATCTAGAGCAGCCTCAAGACTGTATCAGGCTGTTCTAAATTATGTCCAGCTGCCTTATGGACTGCTGCCATATGGACACCCTGTCAATGTTGTCTTTCTCCTGGGAAATCCCCATGTAGAGGAGTCTGGAAGAGGGTGGCATACAGCCACAAGGGGGCTGCTCGGGGACCCACTGAAGCTGGCTTTCTGGCTTCTTTTTGCTGACAGAGTGTTGCAGAGAAGCTGGAGTAGACCTGAGAATCAGACCAATAGCTGAGTGAACTGTACACACGATTGGAAGTGATAAATTTTCATTTTGCTTCGCAGACCTCAGCTAACCTCCCAGGAGTGTTTTGTGGATATATTTATTAATGCCTGTGATGTGCTTTGAAAATAAGGGTTGCTATTATTGGGCCAGACTCTCTGTTGACGTACAGATAGTGATGCTGTGACAGTTTACAGCAACAGAGACTTTTGCCCAGGGTAGCTAGTTTGACATTTTGCAGGGGAATTGCTTTGACACTTCACATTTCTTTGTTCCTGATCTTTCACCCTAAATATTTTGGATTTCTTATAAGGGGCAAAAACTGATGGAATTAAAACCAAACTGTGCTGCATAATAAATAGATTTTTTTTAAACCGGCCCCAGGGCCTTGTTATATTCAAATGCATAGAATTTTGTCCCAGAGTTCATGGGCAACCGGTGACCCGGCCGCCCAGGGAGACTAGCCCCTGGCCCATCCCCTTCTGCCTGAGGCCCTGCCCCTTCCCTTCTGCCCCTCCCCATCTATCCCCCTCCCCCACAGGAGCCCAAAGCACCCCCACCGCAACCACCTGGCCCAGTGCTGCAGGCAGCATGGCTGCAGTACCCCCAGCCCCATGGTTCCGAGCGGCCAGTCCCAGGGCGGCCAGCTCTGGAGCACCGGGCGGGCAGCGCGGCCCCAGAACCAGCCACTCTGAGTCCCTGCAGGAGGCAGGCCGGCCAGCCCCAGCCAACCTGGCCCAGCCAGGACAGAGCGTTGGGAACAGCAGGAGGGGGCCTGGCCTGAGGGTGGAGCATGGGCGGGGCCACAATAGGCTGTTTGAGGAGGCACAGCCTCTCCCTGCCTACGATTCCCGCTGCCCATGCCAGAGTTCTAGAATGGAGCCTTTAATGACTTGTTCCTTTTCCATTAACCCAAATTTGGGCCAATATTTGCTGATCACATCTTGTAATGTGGTTAATGAGACATAATATAAACTGGATGCGAAGTTAAACCTGGGTGCGGATGCAGTTTTGAATGATATTACAGTGCAGCGACTTAATCATCTTTTATCAGCTTGTTTTGAATTGATTCTGCCAGAACAAATAGAATTATCTACAGCTACTAACAATGGTGTGGTGATAACAAGCCATCTAATAAAGGCATCCAGCGATGCTGTCTATAGAGCTGTAATTTTGGAAAAATTCAGCTAGCATGGCTAAAATTGCTCAGCCATTTTTGAGAATGAGGCTAGGAAAAATTTACATTGTTTTGTCCATGTTAAATTCTGGTGACTTTAAAAAAAAAAAAAAAAGACTCCAGTGCTACCATGCTTTGGCGCAGGGACTTGACATTTTGCAGAGGGGCGGTTGTTATGTCAGGGATGTGCCTTTTGCCATCCCCATGAAAATCCACTCAATTGTAGCCAGATTACAAGCCTTTGAAAAATTGCATTGTGCACTTGTTCAGTAAAGGCTTCTTAGAGCGAAAATCTCGGAAGAGTCCATGTGCACTACGCGTACTCCCGGGGGTGAGCAGGACTTTCCCAGCAATTGCTCATCTGGAATGTTTTGGGTTGTGCTGGTTCTGAGTCCCGGCACCAGAACTGAAGACCGGGAGTCTTTCTCTCCTTTGCTTTCAATGACTCCCTTGCTGGGCCCAGGCAGCACAGAGGAGGAAGCTGCCTGATTTGACTGCAGAGTGGACAAGAGACAGACTTATAGGGCAGATGGAATAGATTGAGACAAGGAACTGAGGAAAGTGGGTGGGGACACTGAGGCTGGACAAGGAAGCGAGGGAGGGAGACAGGGACTGGGAACCAGTGGGACTGAGAAGTATGGGCAGGGCACAACTGGGGGCGAGGGGGAAAGCAGAGAGACAGATCAGATGAGGAGCTGAGAGATGGGAAACTGGGACTAGACTGGGACTGGCTGCGTGAAGGGGGAAGTCTGGGATAGCAGGGTGGGAATTGAGGCTTGGACGACTTGTCTGGAGAGGGAGATTAGGACTGGCTGGGCAAGGAGACTGGAACTGGGTTAAGAAATTTAATTTAAGGGGAATGGGACTGGCTAGGTGAAGAGAATGGGAGTTGGATGAGGAGCAATGGGTGGGGAAGACACAAGACTCTCATAGGCAGGTTGGAGGGGACACAACAGAAGGGGACAAGTTTGGGGGAAGGAGCAGAAGAGGTTGTGCCTAGTAGAGAATATTCCCCTCTAAAGCCTAAAATGGAATCCAAGATTCCAGAGTCTCATCATTCCTCTGCGGTCAGCAATTATCTGTGAAACCTACTGGAAGTGTGTGTCTCATCCCCCTCTAGTGCTGGTCCACATAGAGGATAACAACTTACTACTGCTTTCCGTTACTCCCTAAGCTCAAGTGGCAGGTGTCTGTGAGGTAGATCTAAAGGTTTCAAACTTGCTGTTGATCCACGTGGGCATGGGTTTGCTTTTTTAAACACCTAGGAAATTATACACACAAAAAGCTACACAAAGAGAACTTTATTAAGGTTGCAAAGTTGAGCACTCAGAAGTTAGGACATGTCAGAATTAATGTTTCCCAAGTAACCTTGGAAAGGGGAAAGTGGTGCATCATGGAAGTCTCTGGCTGTGGTGCATCATGGGAGGTGTAGTCCAATTGGGGAGCCCATTCTATAGAAGAGAATGAGGAGTATGAGGCACTCAAACCACAGCTCTCATAAGGCACCATGGCAGAATTTCCAGATTGAACCATTGAAGCTGTTTGGGAAAATATCGACATTTTCGCAGAAAGTGGACACTTTTCATACAAAATTTCACTTTTGACAGAAACCCAATTTTCTGTCAAATACAAGTTTCGATGGGAAGTTTTTGACCAGCCCTAGTAAGCATGTCCCAGTCTTCCCCTCTCCACCCCTTTCACGCAAAATTCAGTCACCTTCTACCTCGGTAAGCTGCAGCAATTGACAAAGGCCCCAATTCAGCAAGGCACGTAACCTTGTCTTCGCTTCAGTGGGGCTGCTGGCATGCTGAAAGTTGGGAACGTGCTTAATTACTTTGCTGAATCAGGGCCCAGATGGAGTGAGTTGTCATTAATATGATTTCTACTGCTGAGAAAACAAGCAGGCTTGATTTTCCCTTGCCTGGCGTCTTGTGTCACCACGTGAATATAAAATGCTCCCATCGTTGTAAATGAGTGGAGAATTCTCACTGGGTGGGTAATGCTAGCAGAGCAGGTGCCAACTCATGCCAAGGCCCATCCTCACTGAACACTGACAAATGCATAGCTGGGAACCAGTCTGGCTCACCTGTTGGTGAGTATGGTTAAAATGGATATTAGCGTTATAAGAATGTGTTTAGTTAGACTTTATGGAATGCTTGGAGGATGCTGCATATATGAATCTCACTTATTGTGGTATCGCAGGGTATAAAGTTATATTGAGCATTTGCATTGTAAACCTCTGTAACTGTGTAACTCACCAAACAGGAAAAGAAGCATTGGCCTGCTAAACCCAGGGTTGTGAGTTCAATCCTTGAGGGGGCAATTTGGGGATTTAGTTGGGGATTGGTCCTGCTTTGAGCAGGGGGTTGGACTAGATGACCTCCTGAGGTCCCTTCCAACCTTGATATTCTATGATTCTAAGCATTGATTAAGGTAAAGTGCTCATCCTGCACACAAGATGGCCCATTGAAGGCAAACGAGGCATTGTGTAGCATCAAAGGACAGAGACCTTGTTGATTGTATTCTGAACTCCCTCCAGGAAGGGGAGAGCTGCTCATAAACTCATCCCATTGTCTTGGATTCTGCAGTGAAGGGAATTTAAAATCCCTGACAAGGAGAAACTGAGATCTTTATGCTGTCTGGACTCTGAGGGGGCAAAGATTCCTGAACGTAAGCAAGAGATCCCCCAGCTGCTTGGCATGGGTCAGCCCTAAAGGACATATAGAGCTGCTAATTATATAAGCTTATATTACCTTTGTAAATCTAACATTGTAACTCATTTGTGTGTGTATGCTTCCTGTTTTAACATTGTAAATAACTCTCATTCCTTTTCTTAGTTAATAAATCTTTCATTAGTTTATTGCAGGAGTGGCTACGGGTATTGTCTTTGGTTTGAGACCTGACTACATAGTGCCTGGTCCTTTGGGACTGGGAGTAACCTGAATATTGTTGTGATTTTTGGTGTCAAAAGTGGCCATTTATCCCATAGTCCAGCTTGCCCCGGTGGCAAGATAGACTGGAACGCCCAAGGGGACTGTCTGTGACGCCAAGACTGTTGCAGTGCTTTAGGAGTTCACACTTACACTGGGTTGGTGAAATCTAATGATAGAACATACAACCAGTTTGGAGTGTCTGCCCTGCTTTTTGACAGTCTGCCTCAGGTTAAAAGAACAGGAGTACTTGTGGCACCTTAGAGACTAACAAATGTATTTGAGCATAAGCTTTCGTGGGCTACAGCCCACTTCATCGGATGCATAGAATGGAACATATAGTAAGGAGATATATATACACATACAGAGAACATGAAAAGGTGGGAGTTGCCCTACCCACTCTAAGAGGTTAATTAATTAAGATGAGCTATTATCAGCAGGAGAAAAAAACAAACTTTTGTAGTGATAATCAAGATAGCCCATTTCAGACAATTTGACAAGAAGGTGTGAGGATACTTAACATAGGGAAATAGATACAGACAGGAGCACCGCCAGCTTTTTCGGCGCCCTAGGCGGCGGAAGGTCCCGTCCCCGAAATGCCGCCCCCGACAGCGGTGGCGGAAGGTCCCGCCCCCAAAATTACGCTGACGACCGGGGCGCCGGCGCCCCCCAAATAGTAGCGCCCTAGGCGACCACCTAGGTCGCCTAATGGGTTGCGCCGGCCCTGGATACAGACTAACACGGCGGCTACTCTGAAACCTACCCTCAGGTTGGCAGTCACGGTCTACTTCCGACAGCGTGACAGGGGTGGTGTGTTGTGAGTGGAGAATTCTCATTGGGTGGTGTTTTGTGACTGGAGAATTCTCATTGGGTGGTGTTTTGTGTTGACTCTGCGTAGATGTAGATGACCACATGAGGTACAAAGGCAGTGGAGAATCAGGTCCGTTCTGTCTGTGTCTACATCTGTAAAACAGTGATGAGGATACCAAAACACCTCTCTAGCAGGGTGGGAGATGCTGGGGGGAGGGGAGGAGTTGATCAGGGGGCTGCTGGTGGGTGCTCAGCACCCACCCTTTTTTCCCCATGGGTGCTCCAGTCCCAGAGCACCCATGGAGTCGGCACCTATGTCTCCAAGCCCTTAACAGATATTAATGAATTATTAAGCTTCTCAGACATCCCTAGAAACTTCACTATTGTCACTTCGCAACTTGAAGTCTTTATGTGATCATGGATTTGTTGCAACATTTAACTGCCTTGCAGGGATGTTGTTGTAGCGGTGTGGGTCCCAGGATATTAGAGAGACAAGGTGGGTGAGCTCATATCTTTTACTCGACCAACTTCTGTTGGTGAAAGAGACACGCTTTTGAGCTTGCACAGAGCTCTTCAAAACCCACTCTAAGAGGTTAATTAATTAAGATGAGCTATTATCAGCAGGAGAAAAAAAACACTTTTTTTTTTTGTCTCTTTCACCAACAGAAGTCAGTCCAATAAAAAAATATTACATCACTCACCTTGTCTCTCTTACAGGGAGGTTGTCAGGCTGTTCTGAACTTCATGGTGATAGAATTCAAATCTTCCTGCTCACAAAGAGTGGGGCTTTACGGTTTGCGTTGAAGAAGAACTTCTGCTAGTGGGACCGGTTCTAGGATTAAAAGCATGCAGCACAAGGAAGAGGTACACATGCGAACCAGCCAGGTCATTACAGCTTTTACTATACATTGTTTGCAGCGGGGGGGAAACTGAGGCATGGCAAGATTATTAGGTCACTGACAAAGTCAGCAGCAGAGCTGGGGCTAGGCCACAGCTCAGCAACCTCACATTCCCATGCCTTAACCACAAAGCGGTTCCCATATAAAAGCTGCCCTGCTGACACAGAATGCTGTATTTTATCATGTCCAATATTCATTGGCATGGTTAGTGCAAGAATGGAATTACTGGAGTGGCTGGAGGATATGGGTCTTTAGCTAATCCTAATGGATAGCTTTTTGTTGATAAGAGTCCTTTGCTAGTGCATTTGGTATGAAGCCAGAAAGCCGTAGGCTCCCATAGCAAAAATGTCCCTGCCAGCTCACAGAAGAGAGGTCATTTCTGATGCCTGTGATGTCCTAAATGGGCTGCCTGTCACAGATGAGGCATTAGAGGCTTGAACTGATCCTTTTTGCACTGTGAGAAAAATCCCAGCTGCTTTTAGAGCATTTTAGGGGAAGATTTACAACAGCACAATGAGCAGGTAGGGACACAATTCCCGCTGCCTTTGAAAATTTACCCCTTAAACATTGGGATGGCACAATACAAGACTGGGAGTCAAGAAGCAAGGGTTCTAGTCCCAGGTCTTCCCCTCACATGATGTTGAGCAAGTCATTTTGCCACTCTGTGCCTCAGTTTCCCCCTATATAAAATGCAGATAATGAGACTCATCTTTGTAAAGCGCTGTAAGGTCTATGGATTCAGCTAGTGAACAGGAGCAGCGAACAGGGGAGTTTGGCGACGCAGTTCTCTGGGGGAAGGAGAAGCGACTATGTGACCCTTGTGGTGAGTTTGTTGTCTGTTGTTGTGTGCTTCTTTGCATGTCCTCTGCCTGCTTGTTGAAGTATATAGTGTGGTCTGCTAGGGGCATAGGCGCCGGCTTCCTCCAGGCCCAGGGGGTGGTCAACCTCCTGCTCTGCCCCACCTGACCCCTTCTCCCAAGCCCCCGACCCGCCTCTTCCCTGCCTCTTCCCACTCAGTTCCACCTCCTCCCCTGAGTGTGCCTCGTCCCTGCTCCTACCACTTCCTCCCAGAGCCTCCTGCATGCCGTGCACCAGCTAATCACGGCAGCCGGGAGGTCCAGGAAGGGAGGCGGAGGAGTTGTTCAGCGGGGCCGCCGATGGGCATGAGGTGCTGGAGGGGAGAGGGGAATGCTGGCAATTCTTAATTTAGTCATAAGTGGAGCACAGGATCTGGTCCAAGAGGTGGATATAACTGAACAGGTCGGTAATAACAACCGTAATGTAATTAAATTTAACATCCTTATAGAAACCCACCACAGTAGCATTTAACTTCAAAAAGGGGACTTACACAAGATGAGAAGGCTAGTTAAACAGAAATTAAAAGGAACAGTCACAAGAGTAAAATGCCTGCAAGCTTCATGGAACCTAATTAAAAACAACATAATAGAGACTCAAACTATATATATATACCTCAAATCAAATAAACAGCAAGAGGACCAAAAAAATCCGTCATGGCTAAACAACAGATTAAAAAAGAACATAAGAACGGACATACTGGGTCAGACCAAAGGTCCATCGAGCCCAGTATCCTGTCTTCTGACAGTGGCCAATGCCAGGTGCCCCAGAGGGAATGAACAGAACAGGTAATCATCAAATAATCCATCCTCTGTTGCCCATTCCCAGCTTCTGGCAAACAGAGGCTAGGGACACCATCCCTGCCCATCCTGGCTAATAGCCATTCATGGACCTATCCTCCATGAATTTATCTAGTTCTTTTTTGAACCCTGTTATAGTCTTGGCCTTCACAACATCCTCTGGCAAGGAGTTCCACAGGTTGACTGTGCGTTGTGTGAAAAAATACTTCCTTTTGTTTATTTTAAACCTGCTGCCTATTAATTTTAAACCTGCTGCCTATTAAAGAGGCCTCAGTGGGGCCTGGATTTCACTCATAGACTTTAAGATCTGCAGGGACCATTATGATCATACAATCTGACCTCCTCCATCACACAAGCCGGCAGCTATGGTCTCATCCTAGGGGTGGTAACTCGATGGGGACGGGGCGGGAGATGCAGCAGCACAGGACTGTAGGTATTCAGTATTGCTATTGTTAAAGAGTGACTGGTTGGGCTACCTCAAATGTCACAATCCTGCCACCCATTATAGATTCACAGATTATACGGCCAGAAGGGACCACTGTGATCATCCAGTCTGACCCGCTGAGTAAAGGCCATAGGACTTCCCTGAATTAATTACTGCTTGACCCAGAGCAGATCTTTTAGAAAAAACATTCAACCTTGATTTTAAAATGTCCAGTGATGGGTAATCAACCCTGACCCTTGGTAAGTAGTTCCAAATACTTGACTAGTAGCCACATTAGAAGAATAAATCATCCACTTGTGCTGTCTTTCCATTTTTCCTTATGGGCTTCATACAACATACTACAAAAAATTACAAAGCCAGAGTGATATTTTTCATCTGATTTTAATATTCAAAAATGTTTTTTCCCTCATTAAAATGTAGGGCTATTGTTTAAATATATAAAGTATGAATGTGACAATGGCGCGGGACATACAGTGAGCTCTGTAAAGGAATTTAGCTAAAATCTTAGAATCATAGAGTCACAGAAATGTAGGGCTGGAAGGGACCTCAGGAGGTCATCTAGTCTGGCCCCCTGCACTGAGGCAGGATCAAGTAAACCCAGACCATCCCTGACAGGTGTTTGTCCAACCTGTTCTTAAAAACCTCCAATGACGGGGATTCCACAACCTGCCTTGGAAGCCTGTCCCAGCCCTTATCTACCCTTTTAGTTAGAAAACTTTTCCTAATATCTAACCTAAAGATTCCTTGCTGCAGATTAAGCCCATTACTTCTTGCCCTACCTTCAGTGGACCTAGAGAACATCTGATCACAGTCCTCTTTATAACAGCCCTTAACATATTTGAAGACTGTTAAAATCTTCTTTTCAAGACTAAACAGACCCCGTTTTTTCAACTTTCCTCATAGGTCAGGTTCTCTCAAACTTTTATCATTTTTGTTGCTCGCCTCTGGACACTCTCCAATATGTCCACATCTTTATTAAAGCAGGACCCCCCAAACTGGGCACAATACTCCTGTGGCCTCACTAGTCCTGACGAAAGTGGGACAATTACCTCCCATGCTTTACATACAATTCTCCCATTAATATATCTTTAGCCTTTTTTGCAACTGTGTCATATGATTGACTCATATTCAATTTGTGATCTACTATAACCTCCTGATCCTTTTCACCAGTACAACCACCTAGCCAGTTAATCCCCATTTTGTAGCGGTGCATCTGATTTTTCCTTCCTAAGTGTAGTACTTTGCACTTGTCTTTATTGAATTTCATCTTCTATATTTCAGACCAATTCTCCAATTTTTCAAGGTCGTTTTGAATTCTTATCCTGTCCTCCAAATTGCTAGCAACCCCGCGCAGACTGGTGTGATCCATACATTTTATAAGCATTCTCTCCACTCCATGATCTAAGTCATTAATGAAAATATTCAATGGTGTCTTCTATTATTATTATTCTATGTATTGTAATAGCGCCTAGGAGCCTCAATCATGGACCAGGACCCCATTAGGCTCGATCCTGTACAAACACAGAACAACAAATGGTCCCTGCCCCCAAAGAGCTTGCAATGTAAATATACGGCAAGAGGCAACAAGTGGAGACAGACCGACTAACAGGGGAGTACCAGGAAACAAAGAGATCGTTCTAACTTTCCCCTCTGGCAATTTGCTCCTGGTTGATGCAATCTCAGGCTTTGTGCTTCCGTAACCCAAAGGCTGGGGGTTGGGGGGCTCTAGTACCAACATCAGTACTAAAAATAAACGTGGGGGGGGGGGCGGGCCTCGGCTTGGAGTTACTCCCCAAAGTAGTTAGATGGTCTGATCCTTTGTGTAAAGGGATCCAGACACAACAGTGATGGGCACGCAAGGAATAGGCAAATAAAGATGCAACAATGATTTTGTAATGGCAGCAGTTATAGCCCTACCCAGCAAAGTACTTAGGATGGAAGAATCCCATGCACGGCTACAGACTAGGGACCGAATGGCTAGGCAGCAGTTCTGCAGAAAAGGACCTAGGGCAGGGGTCGGCAACCTTTCAGAAGTGCTGTGCCGAGTCTTCATTTATTCACTCTAATTTAAGGTTTCGCGTGCCAGTCATACATTTTAATGTTTTTAGAAGGTCTCTTTCTATAAGTCTATAATATAGAACTAAACTATTGTTGTATGTAAAGTAAATAAGGTTTTTAAAACGTTTAAGAAGCTTCATTTAAAATTAAATTAAAAGGCAGAGCCCCCCGGACCGGTGGCCAGGACCCGGGCAATGTGAGTGCCACTGAAAATCAGCTCGCGTGCCGCCTTCGGCACCCGTGCCATAGGTTGCCTACCCCTGACCTAGGGGTTACAGTGGACGAGAAGCTGGATATGACAAAGCCCTGGCTGGGATGATTTAGTTGGGGATTGGTCCTGCTTTGAGCAGGGGGTTGGACTAGATACCTCCTGAGGTCCCTTCTAACCCTGATATTCTATGATTCTATGTGCTTAATACAAGTCATACATCACCATTGTGATAACATAAAGCACTGCAGGAAGGGTCTGGATGAGGAGATGAAAGGTGCATTGTAAATGTAGGATATCATCTCCAGGTAATGAAAGTAACTGAGAAAAATGAATCTGACCCATATCAGGAATGGGATGCAAACTTTTGCCTGTGCGTTATCAGCTCTCAGGCAAAGAGCTGTCCCTGCTGGTTAGTGCCAGAATCAGGTCTGGGTGCCACAGGGATGAATTTTAAAAGCTATAGCTCAGGTCTCATTTCTGCCATGTACAATGGAGTCCAGTGGTTAGAGCACTAGGCTTGGTTGTGGGAGACCTGGGCTCAAATCTTGCTTTGCCACAGACATCCTGTGTGACCTTGGCCAAGTCACTTAGCCTCTCTGTGCCTTAGTTCCTCGTCTGTAACAATAGTAGTGCCCTACCCCGCAGCTTTTGTTGTTTTCCAAAGATCTGTAACTCTCTAGTGTGCTTTGTTACGAGTGAACAGCCTGTGGCTAACAAACTCCTTTGCTAGGCCTGTATCCCTTGCTTTCCTGCCATGTTGTCACTGAAGGGGTTACTTGAGAAACCAGAGTTCCCCCAGGCGGATGGACTCTGGGGAAGTGTGTATGAGTGACAGGGGGCTTAGGAGGACTGTGGCACTGGTTTTGGGAGCTAGACAGCTGGACGGTGGGATCTCGCTGCCCAAGGAAGGTGTCAGATACAGGATCTGCACCTGAGAATGCATCTGAGAGACCCAAAACTTAGGAACAGTGACCAGTCACTGCTCAGGCCTAGGGGGCTTAGAAGCATGTGAGATCTAGTCCACTCACAACGGATGGGTGTCTGTCCAGACAGGGGCACCAGGCCAGGTTGTGACAGGGGCTATATAAGTACCTTAGATCGATGGATAGCTATAGACACTTGGACATATTTCCTGTGTGATCTGGTCTCTCCTATTGGGGCGGGTTGATTAGAAACAAAAAGCTGCAGCGTGGTTCCGTGGCATGAGATTCCATGTCAGAGGGACTTCCAGTATTTGCAGGCAACATCGGCTTTCCTGTAAGGGAAAAGAGACCCTGCTATGGCAGATCTATGCAGCTTCCGCAGGCTTGCGTCAGAAATCAGTTGACGCTCCGTTCTGAGTGACAGTCCTTTGTACATGTGTGATGTTTTCCCTCTGCGTCTGTTAATAGGCTCTAGCCCCTTCAGACACACCCAGATTGAGTCTCACAACACCCCTGTGAGGCAGGTGCATTGCTCTCCCTATTTTACAGATGGGGAAACTGAGACACCAGGCGTTTCCCTCCATGCTGACTGAGACAGCGTCCCAGGGGCAGTACGACTGTTGGAAGGGAGAGTGCAGTGGCACAGGGCACCTGCAGCCCCCACTCCACTAGGGGGTCGAGAAGCAGCCAGTGCAGCCCAAAAAGTGGGCGGTGCTGGCTGGAGAAGGCTTGTGACCAGTGTACCAGACATAGGCACTGATTCATCCCTGGCTGCCTTCATCAGTAGCTTTTCAGAGCTGAATGAAGTCAAGGGAGATCTGTTCATTGACTTCAGTGGGTTTGGGATCAGGCCACTCTAAAGCCCCAGCTATACATCCAGGCTTCTGGGGCCTGATCCTAAACCCACTGAAGTCAATGAATAGACGTTCATCAGCTTTCAGTCCCCACTCTCTCATCGCTACCCCATGGGGACGACTCAGGCTGAGACAGATTAATTGACTTGTCCAAGTCACACAATAATTCAGCAGCAGAGCTGGGATTTGAACCTAGGAGACCTGACCCCTAAATCCCCGGTTTCACTAGGCCTCCCCGTCTCACTTATGCTTAGAGAAACATTGCAGGGTTAGACAGGGAATGCTCAAGGCACCAAAGAAAAAAAAAAGACACCTCAGAAATGAAGAAGACTGTCAGCTGCTCGGTCTTGAGGCCCTATCTGAGCACAGCCTGTGGAGGTCTTGGGTTCAAACCCCAGCAGGCAGCTGCCAAGGAATCCATGTTTTTAAAGTGAAATTAATTAGGAGCCACATTTACAAAATGCACCAGGAAAGTTCTCTGAACTCCTGCTATTTCTGTACCTGGGGTCCTTTCTGTAGGAATTATCTTGAAGGCTGCGAGGCAGTGTTGTGAAGTCGGGCTGGCACACCGCCACAGGCTTGCCTGCCTTCTTTGCTAACAAGATCGGACGGCGGATTTGGGAAACGAAATCCGTTAAGATATAGTGTTTCCCTTCAACGTGCTTGTCGCTGAGACCAGAATACGCCGAGGCTGTGGGACGGAGTTCATCGTGAGTCATGTCAAATCTGCTTCAGTGCTGGCTCCTCTCTGCCACCGCTCTGTACTGGAAAAGCCAGGATGTTCTAAAGTCAGTCAGACACAGGGCCTCATTTCAAGATATACTGTGCTACTTTAGCACCAGATCTTGCACACCCTCACGTGAGTAGCCCTTACTGCCTGTGGGCCTGATCTATCTATCTCAGGTAATTATAGGACCCCCATGACAGAAGTCCTTGTACGCCACACACTTTTTAGTGTATTTATCCTCACGATGTCTCTGTGAGGAAGGGCAGTGCTATTCTCCCCAGTGTAAAACAGGCTATAGAGCAGGGGCGGGCAAACTTTTTGGCCTGAGGGCCACATCGGGTTTCCAAAATTGAATGGAGGGCCGGTTAGGGGAGACTGTGCCTCCCCAAACAGCCAGGCGTGACCCGGCCCCTGACCCATATCCGACCCCCCCTTGCTTCTCGCCCACTGGGACTCCTATGCCATCCAACCCGCCCTGTTCCCTGTCCCCTGATGGCCCCCCGGGACTCCTGTCCCATCCACCAGCCCCTGCTCCCTGACCGCTCCTGGACCCCCCGCCCCTGACTGCCCCCCGCCACTCTATCTAACCCCCCCTCTCCTTCCTGACTGCCCCCCGCCACCCCATCTAACCCCCCCTCTCC
>QXTE01000386.1:506942-583545 GCA_003942145.1 Platysternon megacephalum | reverse complement strand
CCCCGCCCTCTGACCGCCCCGCCCCCTATCCACCCCCCCACCCCCTGACCACCACCCCAAACTCTCCTGCCCTCTTACCGCGCTGCCTGGAGCACCAGTGGCTGGTGGCACTGCAACCACACTACCCAGAGCACCGGCTCAGGCCGCGGCTCTGCAGCTGCGCTCTCCTTGCAAGTACATGCCAACCACTAAACCATCTTTGATCCCCTCAGCAGCGCTAGCTCCCATTGAGATGAATAGGGGTACACGTTTGTGGGGTAAGTTATTGATGATAGTTATTATTGTTAATGCTTTGTATTACAATAGCAACCAAAAGTGGGGCCCCCACTGTGCTAGGCCCTGTACATACACACAGGAAGGGACGGCCCTGCCCCCAAAGAATTTAGGCGCTAATCTCTCTAGCGCATGAGCTGCAGAAGTGTGTGAAATATTTCCAACAAGATGGAACATATTTTAAAAATAATATTGGGATTTCATTATGAATGCAAAATTGCCCCATTGTTTTGAAAATGTTCACAAGGTTGGGGCACTCCTTTTCAAGGTGGAGCAAAGAGTTCTAGCTACCTACTGACACGCTCTGGTTACCCCCACAGTATTTGAGCACTTCAAAGTTTCATCCTCACACACTCCCGCGAGGTAGAGAAGTATTATTGTTAGCCCCATTTTACAGATACACAGAGAGATTAGGTGACTTGCCTGAGGTCCTACAGGAAGCCTGTACCAGAGCCAGCCCAAATATTTTGAGAGCCCCACCTGTGTCTTTCCTCTCTGAGCTCTTCCACATCCCAACTTCCACTCATGATGCAAGATTCCCAAGGGATCTAGTGAAACAGGTGTGGAAATCAGGCAATAAAACAGAAGGCTTGAGCCTTGTCTCACCAGCACTTCTATAAATCAGGAGTAAATCCACTAGATAATTACAAGCAAGACCAGACACCCTACAAGAGGCATTTATGGGATAGCTTTCCCACAGGGAAAGCTTCTTTCAAATCTCCCATTAGTTACATGTTGTTTGTGCCCTAAAGCATGAGATCTTGGTACCTGAATAATATCCTGTGACAATGAGTCCCACGGGTTAATTTTGGAGCCGAGTCATGAACAGCCTGAAGGCATAACTGCTGCTTTCCTGCCAGACTGCTTAAATCGTTACACTTGTACCGCTGTGAAAGGAAAAAGCACTAGGACTAACGTCTTGATGTACTTAGCAGCATGACTTCAAATACAATGCCAGTATGCTTTAATCTGTGCTTGAAGATACAGATGTGTATGGGGAGGGGGGGAATAAGAAAGGAAGAGAAAACCATGCGTGATAATTTCCCTGGAGCTTGAATTCTGTCGGTCAGATCCTCAGCTGGTGGTGTTCTAGTGGGGCTGGGTTGAGTCACATCGGCTGAGGCTCTGTGTTTAGCAATATTGTTTTCTTTGCTGAGAAATGGTACTGGAGCACAACACTAGCAAGTGCACGTCCTTTGAAATAAGATTGTATTCCGCAGAGTCCAACTATCTTGCCCCATTTACAGCTTTCCTGCGCTCTGCACCTGGTAGCATTGAGATGTGGAAACTGGGCCAGGAACCAGAGGCAGCAAAGTGGGGCCCAAGTGTGCTTCTCTGGTTCCATCAGCATCACTGCACTCGCGACACACAAGGCAAATCACTCGGATTGCACACTGCTCGGTTACTTTGTGTCTCTCTACGTAGAGATGGGTTCAGGGGAGGTCCCATTCTGAACAGCCTCAAAGCTCAGGGGTGTTGGAATTTGGGGGTTTTGTTCAGCCCATTGCAGTCACAGGGGAGAGAGACAAAGTTTGTGTTCAGATCAGAGCTCCCCCAAAGTTTGGTGCTGTTTGGACTGGGGCAGGGGAGGGGAGTTAATTCAAATCTCTCTCTATTATACTGAATATGCTATTCACTACTTAAAGAATTATTCTGCATTTTCAACTGGAAAAGGTCTGCTCCCTCATGTTCTCTCCTGCACTGTTGTGTGGTATTGCTGTTGTAATGCATGTGAGACCACATATTTAAAGACATTGTGGTCACCAGCTAAACCACCCACCTGGAGCATGGGTGATAAA
Source organism: Platysternon megacephalum (assembly GCA_003942145.1). NCBI lineage: Eukaryota > Metazoa > Chordata > Testudines > Platysternidae > Platysternon > Platysternon megacephalum. The sequence continues at coordinate 581,473 of QXTE01000386.1, read as the reverse complement.
ACCATCCAGCTCCAAAATCACAGGCATCTGCCTCTTGATCTAAAGGAGAAGCTCTTTAAATGGTAATAGTATTAAGACTAGCCTCTAGCAGCTGACATAACCACAAACACTTGGTGAGGTCTGATATTCCACCATGTAGAGGACAGCAAGTAGAAACATGTACACACTAGCAATATATTACACAGGGCACTGGTAAAAAGCAGCAGCCTTCCACCCCAGAGATGGCTGCATTTCAGTGCTGCATGAAGCGATTCCTTTGTAACTCGTTGGTAGAGCGAGTGCTTTGGGATCATTGAGAATGAAAGGCCCAATGAACAAACAAATATTATCCTCTTAGCTAGCAAAGTGGATAGAGACATCGCCAGCTGTGTTTTTGACTCTGACACAGCTGTTGTCACTCATTTTCATTCTGCACACCACTTCCTACAAGCCAGCCTCTCATGGTCCTCGCCTCTTAACCCACCAGCCCCTCACTGATCCTTGCTCCTCCACGTGCTAACCGGCAGATCGCTGCTGCTCTGGCATACAGATACCACTGGAAATCTTTAATTTGAGACTCAGTGCCTTTGTAAAAGGGATGCTGTCGGTCAACCATACATTTTGGGGGCTCACTTGTGTAGGAAGGGAGGCCAGTTCATGGGGTGGGGTTGTAAGGCTTGCGTTCTGCCAGAGGTCAGAGTAGATGTCCATAATGGTCCCTTCTGGCCTTACATTCTATGAATCTGTTCAGCCAAAGAGTTTTGACGACCTCTGGAACCTGGGGCTGTAAGGGAGAACAGTCCGTCATGCTCTTGTTATGATGATTAGAGGAACGACTACGCTTGCCCTCCTGAAGAGGGCAGTGAATTATGGCATTGAGCCAGCTGTGAGGAATGGACAATTCCCCACAACTCAATATAAAAGGCACTCTGGTATTTCAAGCTTGATGCTTGGCCAACACCGGCTTCTGGCTCCTGAGAGTGTCATCAGCTCACCCACAAAGCCAGTTACAAATCCCAGGGTAGAGTCCCTCCAAAAACGCATGCCACCGCCTACCCCCAACATATGTGCTTGGAGGGAGGGCTTCAGATTGTTTATTTCATATGATTGCCTTTCCTTCCTAGAGTCTACCTGCTTACTGGGACCGAGGCTTGTCCAGTCAGCAGCATTCTGCCTCCCTCCAAAGCCAGATTTAAAATAGCTCTGCAAATCACACAACTGAAAACACATGTCGGGGGCTTTTTAAAGCCTTCCGACTCCACAGCAGCCAACTGTGACGTGCAGTTCATGAGGGGGAGGTGGATGGGGGGGGGAATACTTCTCTGTGTCTGCCTCCTGATGCCGCATCAGAAAGCTGCCAGATGGGCGTCATCTTGTCTCCAAATCTCATGGGTACAATCACCATGGTGACTGGGTCAAGTGGGTTGGAATTCTGAGCTGGGAAAGTCAATTTTATTTTCTCCTGATTTGTTTGTTTATTGTCACTTTCACGTCTCTTTTTCTTTCTCTTCCTCTTGGGAGTGCCCCATCCACCAAGGATTGAGGTGCGTTTAATCCTTTTGGAAATGCACTCGCTGATTTGCCATTCTCTGCTGCTCACATTCTCAATACCTGTTGCCTTCCAGAGAGCATCATAAGCAATTTGCTTCTGAAGGACAGAGTGGCAGAGGAATTGAGAGCGCAGGAGAGATCATCTCCCCCAGATTCTGTCCTTCTTAGCCCTCAGACGCACTTGCGATACATTTGCCAGGTTGCAGATAGGATGTGCCACACTAGGTGGATCCACCTAGGCTCATATCCTGCCTCTCCCACCGTCCAAGCTCCGAAGTATCAAGGAAAAGCAGACACGCTCACAGAATGCACCAAGACAATTTGTCCAAAGGTGTGCATGGAGGAGATAGCAGCCTGCAGCTTTAGGACTGACACCCTGAAGATTGATGGGCATCCTGCCATTGTTGATGGCACCTTAATAAAAAAGGACCCCTCTGTTTCAGCTTCAAAACAGTGATGAGACAAAAGCAGGGTGGGAGGGATGCTTTTGTGGCTAAGGCACTGGCTTGGCATTCAGGAGGGACAGGGTCAGTTCTCAGCTCTGCCACAGATTCCCCGAATGAGTTTGATCAAGTCACTCAATCTCTCTGTGCGTGGAGGTTCCCTATATGTAAAATGGGGATGCGAATACTCCCATCCCTCACAAGAATGAGATGAGGCGAAATCCATTAATGCCTGTGAGGCGCTTACGTGACCGCCGCCATCTTGGCTGAGGCGATGCAGATTAGACTGGGGATGTGGAGAGCTAAAAGCATGAGCCGTTAAAGCACCAAGATTCAGTAGATGGGTCTGTAACAGAGTCATATCCCCTGCAGATCAGGCACCTGTAAAACAAGTGGTTTCCCCTTACATACGTCAGCCAGGAGGCTCATAGGAAAACCTATCAATAAAAAACAAAACCATCTGTAAAATGAGGGAAGGGCGGTCTTGGCTAGTTAGACTAAACTCCTCGAGGCAGGGACTGTCTCTTACTATGGCTGTGCAATGTCTAGCTCAATGGGACCTGATCTCAGTCAGAGGCTGTCCTCTAGGTACTGTAACATAAGATATAACCCTGCATGTGTAATGCCGTTTGATAGGGTTTGTTGGCTTGACTTCAGATCCCTGCCGGTGTGATTTTGGTCACTGATGGAGGTGAATTCTGAAGGTGCCCTTTCCCTGTGCTGGTTCAAATGCAGCTGACATCTTTCCAACCCAGGAAAGGGGGAATCTCATGCAAACAGCTGATTTCATGACAGCTCTACTACTCAAGGGGGTGGAAATCTGGTGAGAACAGACTGCAAGATTTCAGCGCCATTCAATCCAAGTCCTGATTTGGCCTGAACTCTGAACTTGACTGGATCTGGGCCCATTTGTAGCTTAAAGTGATACAGTATTGATAGTACTGGCATTTCTTTTTCATTCATTTAAACATAATGATAAGTGTTGGACTCCTAATCACAGAAACAGTGATGGAAAAGACCGATTAGGCCATCTCATCCTGCCGCCACAAGGTCGTTCTTAACCGTACATTCTCCTTCCAGTTTTAAACATCCCAAGCAATGAGGCTTACACGACTTCCCTCGGGAGACTATTCTGCAGTTTAGAAAGTTTCACAGTTAGGAAGTTTTTCCCTGATTTTCTTTTTAATTATTCAATTTCATCTCTTGAACTTAATTTCTAGTGCAGAACAAGTTGTTGTCCCTTTGCAGCTTTTGTACAGACCTTAGAATTTGGATTCGGCACATTTTACGAGCTCCTGCTATCAGTGTAAATCTGGAGCGCCTCCCCTGACTTTACTTTATTTAGCACTGATTTCACTGAGAGCACAATTTGTCCCTAGGCAAACGTTTGAGCTAAGCACCGGAATGGTGGCAAAAGCAAGGTAAAAAGGTCTAAGCGGGTGAAAGAAGGAAAAGGAATTTAGCAATGATCATCCATTATTAGAACACTGAGAGTGTGAAAAGGCTGATCATTTGAGAGTATTACAGTATTATTATTGTTATTATTTACTTGTAGTGTGGTAGTAGTGCCCAGGAGTCCCAGTCATTGACCAGCCCCCATGACGTGCAAGGTGCTGTACAAAGAGAACAGAAAGATAGTTCCTGCCCAAAAGAGTTTACAATCTGAGGCCTGGTCTACACTAAAAAGTTACATTGACCCAACTATATCACTCCAGGGTGTGAAAAATCCACACCCCTGAGTGAGATAGATAGAGAACCCAGCAGTTCTCAACCAAGGGTCCGGGGCCCCCTGAGGGGCCACGAGGAAGTTTCAGGGGATCCTCCAAGCAAGGATGGCATTAGACTCACTGAGGCCCAGTGCAGAAAGCTGAAGCCCCACCGCGCAGGGCTGAAGCCCAGAGCCCCGAGCACTGCCACCTGGGACTGAAGCCGAAGCCTGAGCAACTTAGCTTCATGGGACCCTCTGTGGCAGGCGTCCCCAGGCAATTGCCCTGCTTGCTGCCCCCTAACACTGGCCCTAGCTTTTATAGGCACAGGTGGGCCATGGAGTTTTTATAGCCTTTTGGGGGGAAGGGCTCAGAAAGAAAAAGGTGGAGAACCCCTGAGTTAAGCCAACAGCTGCCCCAGTGTAGACAGCACTAGGGCGATGGAAGAATTCTTCCCTAGACACAGCTACCGTCTCTCGGGGAGATGGAGTAACTACGCTGACAGAAGAGCCCTTCCCGTCACTGCCGTGAGTGGCTACATTGAAGTGCTACTGTGATTTAAGTGTAGACACAGTGTAGGTAATCCGGAGTAGTCTCTGTCTCTGCCAAGCGGTGTGAAGAGGTGATCTCTCTGTACACACCCGTCTGTAAAGCTCTCGGTATTCCTTCTGAGTAAAAGGTGCTGTGCAAACGCCTATGATGCAGTATTGTTGCAAAATTTTAAAAGTCCCTTCCCATTGACCAGGCTGGGGAGCAGCCTTAGGGCTCGTAACCTGTCAGGGCTAGAGGACAAGTTGATGAGATCTCCAGACTCTGAAGTCACAGGGGAAACGAGCGGTTTGAGCCTATCCCATGCTGATTGGCCATGGCATTTCATGAGAGGGAGGAGCATGGGGGAGGGGGGGTGATACTTATCTGCATTTGCCTCCTGACACCACACCAGAAAGCTGCCAGATGGGCATCATCTTGCATTTGCACGCTCTGCTGCAAATCCAAACCTAGGAGCTGAAGGAGGGTTGTGAGCAATCATAAGAGGGTCTCTCGGCTTTTAGAGTGAAATCCGTGCGCCATCCTGTTTGGAGGGGTCAATGTGACATTCTTGGCCTGTGATGTATCTGCCGTCTTGGCTGTAAGAGCCATGAGAAAAGCCAAGAAAAGCAGCAGCAGCAAGCTCTGTAGCAGTAACAGCAAAGGCCTGGGGCTACGTACGATTCCAAGCTATCTGCCTCAGCCTCATGCGTGCTGGATGGAGAGAGATAGGGCTAGATCCTAGATCCTTTGCGTACATGGCTGAAATCAATAGAGCTACGTAAATGGAGCTTAGCTGGCCACTGGCGATTCCCCCTTCATAGTGCCACGACAGCTGCTCCTTTGCCATCCGCCCTTCAGCCATTGGTATAGGGGACCTGACTTACAGGGAAAGAAGGGAAAGGGTCATAGCTGGGGTGTCTGGACACCCTGCCAATCCCCAGCTGCTGGAATACCCTCAGGAATCCTCCAGCAGCAGCTGACATAAATTAGAGCAGCTCTCAGGTTGCTCTAGTTTATGCCAATGACCAGCCAGTTCAGGATCAGGGAGCTGGAAAGAGGACATTTGTGTCGTCTGTCCTCCCGCACACACAGCTGTAACAAGCACTCCCAAGCCACAGCTGGGGGGTCAGGATATTCTTGTTGTCCATAGTATGTCTAATTCCTTTTTGAATCCTGCTTAGCCCTCGGTTTCAATGATATATTGGGGAAAGGCTTTCAAAAAAGGAGCATGGCTGGTGTGGAGTTCCGGGGCCTAACCCTGTGTGGTGCAAGACAATTCAAGACCTTGTACAGGACTGGCCTCTAAAGGGGAGAGACCAGACCAACTCTCATCCTCTTCTCAAAGCCACGGATGGATGGATTGTACAGAGAGCTTTGACACACACACACACACCCTGCCTCCATATCACTTTATCGCAATTGAGTTGTTCCTTGTGTCTGATTGAGGAAAACAAGGCTCTTCTGTACAACAATTTCTTCTTTTAGAGCCTTTCTTTCCATTTTCCATTCATGGTAACACAAACTAAGGCTGTGCATTAGGCATGATCTCGGATTCATACTGTAAAAAGAAAGATTTGGGGGGGTTCTTTTCATTCTATTTTCCATTTTCAGAGAAGGTCTGTTTTCTTTCCAGGAATAGGAGGAAGTGATTCAGTTTGAATCTATAATTATGTGTGATGTGTAAGTCTGGGCCCATATGTTACGTTGACAGTTTGGTGCGGGAGGGGAGGTGGCATTTTTATTTTTGTAATGAAAAGGGCCTATTGAATGTTGTGCCTTATAAATGTGTTTCAGTTGTGGGCACTCAAACATAAGCGGTCATTACGGTATGCCAGCCAAGGGATTGTTGCGTCACCAGTTTAACTGTTGTACCAAAACTTCTCCACATTGTAAAGCATGATACTTATTATCTCCTGTGGAGGAGAGTGTATGGTCCAGGACAGCAGTTTACGAATGCTCTGAGATGCTCAATGCCCATTAAATTCAGCTGGCATTGAGGATGCTCATCCCCTTGCAAAATTAGTCCCTCAGGGTTTTACACAATCTGATCCACCTGTCACCACTTGCATCCTCAGTCCGCTGACGGCATGGTGCAAAGAGAGTCAGCCTGCAAGCTCTTTGGGGCGGGGAATGGCTTTCCATGTGTGGGGACAGTGGCCAGCACATTGCAGGGTATGAAAGATAATGGTAACGGGCTGAGCAAAGAGAGGTCCCATGCTCAGCTCAATGGTATTTCTCTTGGGAGGGTTGGATGGAGTAGTGGGGGGTGGGGCGAGGGGCTTGGTTGGGGGGGGTGGATGGAGTGTGGGAAAAGCTGGGGGGAGCTGGTCAGAGGGACCTTGCTGGTGGGGGCAGGGAAGCTGACTGGTGGGAGGGGCTGCTTGGAGTGGGGTTTGAGCCCTTGGTGGAGCTGGATTGATCTCTGGTAAGCTTATTATCACGCATGTAAGTTCTTTTATTGTTTTTACTATGTTGTCTCTGTAGTGCTTTTACCTTAGAATAAAAGTGCTTGCTTAGAAAGAGCCGTGTGGTAACTTAAAAGTGACAACTACGCTGTTTAGCTATTTAAGTGGAGTCCAGTGAACAAGCCATTTTGTGCAACTTGGCACATTCTAAAGTCAAAAATTACATATTGCTCAGAAATATTTATATTACTATTATATTCTATGCTAGCATCATCTGGGTATATCTCACTAAATCAGTTCCCTGTCATTGAAGGGGTCTTGGGCATTGATGGACCTGGGTCCCTCCTTTTCTCTACCTGTGGTACTATAATCTCCTGAGGGCTGTAATACTTTGATCTAATTCTGGTTGTTGGGCTAGGTCTGGGGGTGGCTGGGTGGTGTTGGTGGCTTGTGATCTCAGGAGCTCAAACTAGATGACCTGGTGGTCCTTCTGCCCTTCAACTCCTTGACTCTGCGTCTAAACTGGGCTAATTTGTATGGGACCTCCTCCTTATAGACTCCCTCCATCTGGGAAATATCTGGTTTGGTAACACATTGCCCTCTTGTACATGACCTCACAAGGTGCAGAGCAATGGGTATAGTCTCTTGTTTTGAAACCTTTAGGACCGTTCAAGACTGAGCAGTATTCAGGTGCTCATGGCAGCATGTATCACGTGGACAGGATATGCCTTTTGTCTTGCCTGATGCAATGTCCTGGGAATGTCACCAGATTCCTGAGCAGGACTTGGGAACAATCCAAGGCATGACAGTCCCCAAGCAATCCTTCTAGAGATGTACCTTTGGCCCAGTGCTTAGGGAGCTAGTACTGGGTGGATACTCAATCAACACAGACACATCCAGTGAAGCAGATAGTCTCTTACTTCACCATTGAGCTGCAGTTCAAGAATCTCAGTTACTTAGGTCCCATAACCCATCTCTCTCTCTCTCTCTCGCTCTTTCTCTCTCTCTCCTATTTCTGCTTGAAACAATTTTACTCAGGCTCTGGATGAGAATTTCCAAAATCTAGGACGGTGTAAATACCTTTTCCTAACCTTGCTGCGTTGTGACCTGAGTGTATTCCACCAGCAACACAGTTGATCAACTCCCATGCCTGTGCCTGTTGAATACTGTCTAGCTATCAGGTTTTGGGCCTCTACTCTTTGAGTACCTGAAAGACTTCTCTCTCTCGGGCCGATGCAGTCGCAGTTGCGATCGGTAGAAGTGCTAGCCCCTTGTTCAATTGGCAGGACATTCTCAGGGAAGGACACTCAACCCTGAACTCACACCTCCGCCCCCTACCATCCCCTCTTTGGCCAGACAGAGGCTAGATCATTTGACCTTCAGAGCCCGCTGAAGGGCCTGGCAGCTTTCCCTGAGAAGGTGGAACAAAGCGATATATGTGGGGGCCTTAGGGGAGGATCTGCCTCTTGGTGGGTTAGGGAGAGCTTATTTTGTGGATATAGATGCAGCTGATGCTCGCATAAAATTACAATGTCTAGCGTGCTAGATGGGCAAGTAATACATTTAGAACACGAGCCGGGAAAGCAGTGGGTGGTAATAGTTTGGCATCCAAAAATCATCTCCCTGTCTCCTCTTCTGTACAGCTCGTAGTTTTGCTTTTCAAGAGGAAGGCTTAGAGCTGTTCATGCCGATTGGTCCCTGATTAGCGAAACCTGGATTAAGCAGCCATCTCAGGGGCCAGCAAAGGTCGCCTGACCCCACACACACACTAGGGTGACCAGACAGCAAGTGTGAAAAATCAGGACAGGGGATGTGAGGGCAATCGGAGCCTATATAAGAAAAAGCCCCAAATATCGGGACTGTCCCTATAAAATCAGGACATCTGGTCACCCTACCCCCACCCCCCCACACACACACACATAACCTGCACCATAGTGGCATACAAGGAATGTGATGGGGGGAGGGGGAAGAGGGAGGGGACTTGGCTGAAATACAGTGTGTTCTGGCCCTTCGGGGCTTCGGTGGCCCATAGACCCTCCTCCCCTAACAGAACAGGGTTTGGATCAACGGTTCTGGTCTCAGCATCATGCTGGAGTAAAAGCAAGTAGGTTGTGAACAGAGTCGCTCAGACTTTCCCAGAGACCATGTGAATCATATTGCTGGCTCACAAGCCCTTTGTGAGGAGGCCCCTCTGACCGTGGTGAGCACACCTACTGAAGTCACCTTCGCCAGGAGCTGCTCAACAGTGTCACTAAGGGGGTCGCAATCCGGCCCTTCATTTCTAGCTGGACAGCCTCCTTTAGACACTTTGGGCCCGTGTCTCTCCTCACACCGATGTGTCATCCTTGTAACCCCATTGACGTCAGAGCAGCCACCCCTGTGAGAGGAGAGAATCAGACCCCGTTTCCCCCCACAGACAAAGGATCAGTTAGCTTGCCCTTTCTCCTGGTTGGTGGGAGTGATGCCAGTAGCACGGTTACCTGGGGGTTCGTTCATGAAGCACACGCAGCAGCACTTCAGCATTTCAAATACTGTTGGTTGTGTCTGTAATTGAAAGTCATTAGCAAAAGGCTGGACCACTATCGCCTTCTTAATTTGTTACAGTAATAGCACTTCCTGGAGCTGATATGGATAGACACTGTGGCGGTGTCTCCATCCTGACATGGAATTTCTAGTCCTGAGCCTCTTAAGTTACGTCTACACAGCAAGCAGCAGCGAGTCTCAGAACTCATAGGCTTTCAGGCCAGAAGGGACCACTGAGATCATCTAGTCTGACCTGTACATTGCAGGCCACAGTACTTCACCCACCCATTCCTGTAATAGACCCATAACCTCTGGCTGGGTTACTGAAGTCCTCAAATCATGATTTAAAGACTTCAAGTTATAGAGAATCCACCATTCATTCTAGTTCAAACCAGCAAGTGACCCGTGCTGCAAAGGAAGGCAAACAAACTCAGGGTCTCTGCCAGTCTGACTACAGGGAAAATTCCTTCCAGCCCCCAAATATGGTGATTGGTTAGACCCTAAGCATGTGGGCAAGACCCACCAGCTAGTCACCTGGGAAACAATTCTCTGTAGTAACTCAGAGCCCTCCCCATCTAGTGTCCCCTCTCTGGCCACTGGGGATATTTGCTACTAGCAGTCACAGATGGGCCACATGCCTTTGTAGACAACCCCAATCACACCATTCCCCTCCACAAACTTATCAAGCTCAATCTTGAAACCAGTTAGGTTTTTTTGCCCCCATTGCTCCCTTTGGAAGGCTGGTCTACAGACTCAGGCTTGAGGGGCTTACACTACGGTGATAAGAATAGCGGTGTAGACATTCCGGCTCAGGCTGGAGCTTGGGCTCTGAAGCCCAGGGCAGGCAGGGGATGGGCTTCAGCGCCTGAGCCCAAATGTCTACACCGCTAGTTTTAGTGCCATAGCGCGAGCCCGGTGTGACGTTGTGCAGTCTATATGATTTTGTAAAAACATGATAATAAGTGAATATAATGTAATTGGAATAGTTTTATAAAAACATGATAATAAGTGAGTATAATGTAACTGGAATATGCTTCATGCAAAAGGTATCATCACAAAGCTTATAATCTACTGAGAGTGATCATCCTATTTGTATAAATGTACCACTCTTGTATCTAAAACTAGAAATATAAAATATAACTCTGAGGGCCTATTGTAATTATGCAAAGTGTGGGCCATTAATGGTGGTTTGGAATCTTGATGACTCCCATTAACCAGAGCCATTGTCTGCAGATGGCTGTATTTACCTGTGAGTCTTCCTGTATATGTGTGTGCTGGCAAGTGAGTAATGAAGTCTTGCAGTGACATGTGATCATGTCACCTGAACTGGAATCCATCTTTAACCTGGTGCTTTTCCAGTGAGGGGTGGGGGAACCCAGAGGGACAAAGGATTCCCGCTTTATGCAAAAGATATATAAAGGGGTGGAAGAGAACAGAGTGAGGAGAGGAGCCATCATGAAGAATCCCTTAGCTATCAACTGAGCTGGAACAAGAGCTGTACCAGGGGAAAGAATTGTGCCCAGGCCTGGAAGGTGTCCAGTCTGAGAAAAAACTTACTGAAGCATCTCTGAGGCTGAGATTATCTGTATTCAGTTTGATTAGACATAGATTTGTGCATTTTATTTTATTTTGCTGGGTAACTTACTTTGTTCTGTCTGTTACTACTTGGAACCACTTAAATCCTACTTTCTGTATTTAATAAAATCACTTTCTACTTATTAATTAACTCAGAGTATGTATTAATACCTGGGGGAGCAAACAACTGTGCATATCTCTCTATCAGTGTTATAGAGGGCGAACAATTTATGAGTTTAAGCTTTATACAAGGTAAAACGGATTTATCTGGGTTAAGACCCCATTGGGAGTTGGGCATCTGAGTGCTAAAGACAAGCACACTTCTGTGAGCTGTTTTCAGGTAAACCTGCAGCTTTGGGGCAGGTAATTCAGACCTTGGGTCTGTGTTGGAGCAGATGGGTGTGTCTGGCTTCCGCAAGACAGGGTGCTGGAGCCACTGAGCTGGCAGGGAAAACAGGAATAGAAGTAGTCTTGGTACATCAGGTGGCAGCTTCCAAGGGGATTTCTGTGATCCAGCCCGTCACACCCGGGTCTTAGGGTCTCAGGCTCTCAGACTTGCTACCTCAGGCTACTGCTTGCTGTCTAGACAAACCTTTGAGGCTGAAAGCCCTGGTGAGCTGTGGGTGATAGAGGGACTTGTGTACACAAACACAGGCTATTGGTGAGATATAGAGCTGCTTGAAAAATTTTCCAGAGAACGGTTTCCCATCGGAAGTTGCATTTTTGTCAAAATCAAAATAGTTCATGGAATCATGTCGATTCTGATTAAATTTTCAACGGGAAAGCGACGAAACCCATTGTTTTGACTTGCTCGTTTCAGTAACGTCGAAACATTTTGTTTCGACTTTATCATTTCAATTCATTTAGATTTGAATTTTATATTGTATTAAATTATTGATTTTAATAATATATTACATTTATCTATTTAATACTATATATATTGTATTTAATGTTTCACGTCAACATTATAATATAAAACAAGCAATACATGTTTACCTTATCAAAACAAAACAATGGATATTTCCGAATCAAACGTTTTTGGAATTTCTGTTCAGAGCTAAACCAAATTTTGAAAAGTCAGAATTTCACACAGAATGGAAATTCCATTTTCTGACCAGTTCTATTTATATATGCAGTAGGAACATTATAATTAAGGTCATTGATTTCATTTTGCCTTCGAATGTAAGGCAATATTCTATCCTCACATTTTATTAGGGGACCCATTGTGTAGACAGTTTATCTGAAGAGCTAACAGTCCAAATAGACAAGATAGACAAAGGGCAGGTCTACACTACGGGGTTAAATCGACCTAAGTTACACAACTCCGGATACATGAATAACGTAGCTGGAGTCAACATAGCTTAGGTCAACTTATTGCGGTGTCTACACTGCGCTGGGTCAATGGGAGAAACTCTCCCGTTGACTTACCTTATGCTTCTCATTCTGGTGGAGTACCAGAGTTGATGGGAGAGTGACCTGCGGTCGATTTAGCGGGTCTTCACTAGACCCACTAAATTGACACCCGAGGGATCGATCGCCACAGGGTCAATCCACAGTAGTGTAGACCTACCCTAAAGAGTGAGAGGAAGGAAGGCTATTTCCCAAAGAGATCAGCTCCCATCTGGGCACCCAAATATGTGGTCAAAATGTCAAAGGAGCCCAGCATGTCAAAGTAGACAGGATGCAATAAGAAGCCCCAAGGATGACGCTGGATGATTTGAGGTTTCCATAAGGGATGATCAAACAAGTGTCAAGGTTTTTCTAGGTGGTAGATGTGGTCTAGTGATATGTGCATATGGATGGGAACTACAAGCACCTGTATTTTAATTCTCATTTTTAATACTGACTACCTCAATCAACTTGAGTGGGTTCCTTAACATCTCCGCGACTCAGTTTCCCTATCTGTAGAGAACAGCACGAGGTGGTGGTATTTAAATAGTACCAACAAGTAAGAAGAAATTGAGAGAATGAGCCTGAAATAACCCTTCAGAGCTGAACATACCCAGACTTTGGGAATTTCACATCTCAGTTGGGGGTCTTATGCTTGGCCTCTCTCATTCTAAGAGATAGGGTCCAGAGTGACCTAGTTAAATTGGAAGATTGAGCCAAAAAAAATCTGATGAGATTCAACAAGGACAAGTGCAGAGTCCTGCACTTAGGACAGAAGAATCCCATGCACTGCTACAGGCTGGGGACCGACTGGCTAAGCGGCAGTACTACAGAAAAGGACCTGGGGATTACAGTGGACGAGAAACTGGATATGAGTCAACAGTGTGCCCTTGTTGCCAAGAAGGCTAACGGCATATTGGACTGCATTAAGAACATAAGAACATAAGAATGGCCGTACTGGGTCAAACCAAAGGTCCATCCAGCCCAGTATCTTGTATACAGACAGTGGCCAATGCCAGGTGCCCCAGAGGGAGTGAACCTAACAGGAAATGATCAAGTGATCTCTCTCCTGCCATCCATCACCACCCTCTGACAAACAGAGGCTAGGGACACCATTCCTTACCCATCCTGGCTAATAGCCATTAATGGACTTAACCTCCATGAATTTATCCAGTTCTCTTTTAAACCCTGTTATAGTCCTAGCCTTCACAACCTCCTCAGGCATGGAGTTCCACAAGTTGACTGTGTGCTGTGTGAAGAACTTCCTTTTATTTGTTTTAAACCTGCTGCCCATTAATTTCATTTGGTGGCCCCTAATTCTTATATTATGGGAACAAGTAAATAACTTTTCCTTATTCACTTTCTCCACATCACTCATGATTTAGTAGGAGCATTGCCAGCAGATCGAGAGAAATGATTATTCCCCTCTATTCGGCACTGGTGAGGCCACCTCTGGAATATTGCATCCAGTTTTGGGCCCCCCACTACAGAAAGGATGTGGACAAATTGGAGAGAGTCCAGCAGAGGGCAACAAAAATGATTAGGGGGCTGGGACACATGACTTACGAGGAGAGGCTGAGGGAACTGGGCTTATTTAGTCTGCAGAAGAGAAGAGTGAGGGGGGGGATTTGATAGCAGCCTTCAACTACCTGAAGGAGGGTTCCAAAGAGGATGGAGCTCGGCTATTCTCAGTGGTGGCAGATGACAGAACAAGAAGCAATGGTCTCAAGTTGCAGTGGGGGAGGTTTAGGTTGGATTTTAGGGAAAACTATTTCACTAGGAAGGTAGTGAAGCACTGGAATGGGTTACTTAGGGAGGTGGTGGAATCTCCATCCTTAGAGGTTTTTAAGGCCCGGCTTGACAAAGCCCTGGCTGGGATGATTTAGTTGGGGTTGGTCCTGCTTTGAGCAGGGGTTTGGACTAGATGACCTCCTGAGGTCTCTTCCAACCCTAATCTTCTATGATTCTATGATTCTTACAGGCTGAAACAAATATCCTATTGCACTTTAGGAAAGTCCAGATTTGCCTGTGCCCTCTGTGGCTTGGGCCAATCAATATTTTCTGAAGCCCCTCAGACATTTGGGTTATTTTATAAGGTCATTCCTCAGTCAGAAAAACAATTTTTTCAAAGTCAGAAGAACCATCTGACTGCAGCTTGTAATGACTGCACTGTGTCTGCTGCCTCGGGTCATGCCCTCTATCAGCTAGACACAAATAGGGAAAGGACCAAACCACCTGATTGTCTTCCAGTTACACACAAATGATGCTGCAGGAGATACCACATCTGAATGGCTGTGTTTGGAGAGCGGGGAATGTCTCTCTTCTCCCGGATGCAAATGCCAGCAGGTCACTTTGTGTGACATCACTGTATAACTCAACAGCACAGAAAGCACCAAGCCCAGGGCTGCCTGGAATAGAATCCATTTATTAAAGCATTCATCAGCCATAGCTACTTGGCAGGCTGTGTGAGCTACAGGGCCAAATGCACCCCTGGCATAACTCCAGAAGCTGGCTAGATCGTCGGGCTCAACGGGTAGTGATCAACAGCTCCATGTCTAGTTGGCAGCCGGTATCAAGCGGAGTACCCCAGGGGTCTATCCTGGGGCTGGTTTTGTTCAACATCTTCATTAATGAGCTGGATGATGGGATGGATTGCACCCTCAGCAAGTTCGCGGATGACACTAAGCTGGGGGGAGAGGTAGAGATGCTGGAGGGTAGGGAGAGGGTCCAGAGTGACCTAGACAAATTGGAGGATTGGGCCAAAAGAAATCTGATGAGGTTCAACAAGGAAAAGTGCAGAGTCCTGCACTTAGGGCAGAAGAATCCAATGCACTGCTACAGGCTGGGGACCGACTGGCTAAGCGGCAGTTCTTCAGAAAAGGACCTGGGGATTACAGTGGACAAGAAGCTGGGTATGAGTCAACAGTGTGCCCTTGTTGCCAAGAAGGCTAACGGCATATTGGGCTGCATTAGTAGGAGCATTGCCAGCAGATCGAGGGAAGTGATTATTCCCCACTATTCGGCACTGGTGAGGTCACATCTTCTATGATTCTGTGATTGCACAGAGGCCAGTGAAGTTATGCTATGGATGAATTCAGCACCTTAATATGATCTCATCTCCTCCCAAATGGGGTGCACAGCTAGGCCAAATAGGAGATTCTGGCTGTTCAGGCAAGTTTGGCTGATCCAGAGGCCACTGATGTCAAAGAAAAGATTCCCATTGACTTCAGTGGGCTTTGGACCAGGCCCATGGAGTTTAATATTGTGCAGAAATATGGGCAACAGGATTTTACAGCTCCCAGCCCTTTGTCCCACCTGCTTGGGGCCAGTCTAGCACCTCAGCAGTGATGCTAGGACCTCCTTCTCCCCCAGGGGCTGAGTGCCCTGTCTCGGCAACGCTCCCATGTCCCAAGGCATTAATGACGGTCTTACTCCATCCCCACTTTTGTTAACATCAGAGGTTGATTAGGGTATTGTGGGGCCCTGGGCCAGAGCAAGTGGGGCCTCCTCCCCAGCCCTGCCACCTGCAGTCCCCGCCCCCCAGTCACCTCACCGGCGCTCCTGCCGGGGAGTGGGGTTGGGGCACAGGGGCTTGCCCCACTCACTGGCAGGCGCGCCAGGCAAGCAAGTGGGGCAAGCCCTCCTGTCCCATCCCCACTCCCTGACAGGAGCTCTGGGCAGACGGGGGGAGTGGAGTTGGGACACGAGGGCGCCCATTTTTCCGGGGGCCCCCCAGTTGGCCAGGGACCCTGGGAACAGGCCCCATTGGCCCAGTGGCTAATCCACCATTGGTTAATATGATTCCTAGGCTGGCTTTCAGCACAAGCAACTGTTCTCTGAGACCCTTCCGTAGCCTCAGCAACTGACAGCCTTCCTTAGCTGCTGGAGTGAAGAAGGAAGGAGCACGTGGCCTAATTCACCCTCTCCCCGACCCACACACTTCTGGCAGTAGGTCTGGAGTAGGAGGCCATGTTTGGTAAGGAGGACCAGATGGGAAGACCTTCAAGGACCTACTCTGAAAGTGGGAATGGAGGAGGAGGCTTCTCACAGTCCTATTCCCCCACCTCCAGCAGAAGAATCGCAAGGTGGGGCATGGGAAAAGCCCTGCAAATCCTAAAGCCAATCTTGTTCAGGATTCCGACTCTGCTGACCAATGGGCAGCGTTTGCCAACTACTTGCACCAGCAGTGCCACCCTGGGATTGAGTTCCCTCATTGGGCTGTGGCCAGGAGCTAGCGTGTGTCCTTTGCCACATGTCCCTAGTGTGTGCGAGCAGCACCAGCAGCGAGGAACGAACCGACAGCAAAGGCTCGATGGGCATCTGAAGAGGCAGCCTGAGAAGGACACATGCAGAGAGCTCGCTGTCTCCTGCTAGGGCAGGGAACAGACTGTTCCCTCAGGATCCAAGCACAGATTCCACAGCCCTGAGCAAGCTCAGCCCCTCCGAGGCAGAATCTGAAAAATGTTGTGAAAGCCCCAAAGGAGAGAGGAGGAGATTTATGAGCTGTTTATTCCTGTTGCCATTATTGGTTTTAAGGGCGGGCAGGGAGAGCTCATGTCTGAACAGATGAGGGAGGAGATGGGAGTGTCTGGGATGGAGGGACATAACTCATGAAGGCCCTGTTCAGTAATCCTAACTCAGGCAAATCTCCCACTGATTTCATTAGCCCAGCCACCTCTCCTGCCTAGACCCTGGGTACAGTGCCCAGAGATGCAGGGCAGGCCTACGGCACAAGTAAAATAAGTGACTGGTTGGGTGGCCGTTCTTATGGGGGCGCCGCAACCCATTCAGCTCACATGCTCGCCCTCTCCTTCTACCTCCAAAGCAGGAGCATGCAGAGAGGAAACTGAGCTGGGCTCCCATAATCCCCTGCGGCAATAGTACAGGAGTGAGGAAGCAACTCAAGGCCTGGTTTCCCCCATTCCAGCAGCAAGAGCCATACTCTTGACCGGGGCCCATCAAGTTGTAACCCACCCTTGACACTACTCCTGTCTGCACCCTACCATGCTCAGTGCTAACATTCCCAGGACCTTCCCTACATACTGCATTGAGCCTGGTCCTGCATTCCTTATTCAGACAGAATTCCCTTGGATTTTGATGGTGAATTTTACGTGAACATGGATTCAGCATCAGGTCTATAGTGCCCCGGGGGAGTGGTCAGGAAGGTCAGTGACCCATTGCTGACTCTTAAAAGACCCACAGACGAACATCCCCGGTGATCATTACACGTGGGCATTCACAGGAGTGAATAAGTAAGATCGGGGGGGGGGGGGGGGGGAANTTGGCTTTGTGGGGAAGAACATGAGAATTTCTCCACAGAGTTTGGTTTGTTTACTGCTGGTATTTACTAGCAAACCAAAGGATATTTGCTCTCGACATGAGAGTGCAGAGTGAGTTCATGATTTCAAAAGCTAACATTAAATCTCACATGATCCCCAATGACCAAAACATTCATTATATGCAATTAAATCTCTTAGCAGGGACCCTTGATTCATTGTAATTTCTTGCTCACACAGAATACACCCTAGTGTAGGCACTGTGAAGAGAACACAGCGAAGGACCTTGTGGTGGATAATAAGGCTCTGTTGCTATATATAAGTAGAGCAGTTTCAGTAATTCACCAGTTGTGGTGAGCTAGAGTGATTGTACCACGTTGCTGTTTTCCACACAGGGGCGGCTCCAGGCACCAGCTCCCCAAGCGCGTGCCTGGGGCGGCAAGCCACGGGGGGCGCCCTACCGGTCGCCGTGAGGGCAGCAGAGTCAGGTAGCCTTCGGCGGCATGCCTGCGGGAGGTCCGCCGGTCCTGCGGCTTCGGCAGCAATTCGGCGGTGGGTACACCGAAGCCGCGGGACCGACAGACCTCCCACAGGCATGCTGCCGAGGGCTGCCTGACCACCGTGCTTGGGGCGGCAAAATACATAGAGCCGCCCCTGTTTCCACAACTACCTTCCACAGTTCTTTGAACTTTGAAGTCTTATCTGTACCAGTTCTGTTACTTCTGACCACTAGAAGGAGTGCTCTAGCCAAAGCCAGATTCATAGATTCAAGTATTTTGAGACCAGAAGGGACCATTATGATCATCTAGAACATAACATAAGAGCAGGCACACTGGGTCAGACCAAAGGTCCATCTAGCCCAGTACCCTGTCTTCTGACAGTGGCCAGTGCCAGGTGCCCCAGAGGGAATGAACAGAACAGGTAACCATCAAGTGATCCATTCTCTGTCGCTCATTCCCAGCTTCTGGAAAACAGAGACTAGAGACACCATCCCTATTCTCCATGAATTTATCTAGTTCTTTTTTTAACCCTGTTATAGTCTTGGCCTTCACAACATCCTCTGGCAAAGAGTTCCACAGCTTTACTGTGCGTTGTGTGAAAAAAATATTTCCTTTTGTTTGTTTTAAACCTGCTGCCTATTAATTTAATTTGGTGACCCCTAGTTCTTGTGTTATGAGAAGGAGTAAATAGCACTTCCTTATTTACTTTCTCCACACCAGTCATGATTTTATAGCCCTCTATCATATCCTCCCTTAGTTGCCTCTTTTCCAAGCTGAAAAGTCCCAGTCTTATTAATCTCTCCTCACATGGAAGCCGTTTCATACCCCTAATCATTTTTGTTGCCCTTTTCTGAGCCTTTTCCAATTCCAATATATCTTTTTTTGAGATGGGGCGCCCACATCTGCATGCAGTATTCAAGATGTGGGCGTACCATGGATTTTTATAGAGTCAATATGATATTTTCTGTCTCATTATCTATCCCTTTCTTAATGATTCCCAATCTAGTCTGACCTTCTACATAACACAGGCCAAAGAGCTTCACTCAATAATTTCTGCACCAAGCCCATAACTTCTGTGTGAGTTGTTTCATATCCTTTAGAAAGACATCCATCCAGTCTTGACTTAAAGACTTCAAGTGATCGTGAATCCGCCACATCTCTTAATAAGTTGCTCCAGTGGTTAATTACTGTCACTGTTAAAAATATGTGCTTTATTTCCAGTCTGAATTTGTCTAGCTTTAGCTTGCAGCCACTGGATCTCAATAAAGCATTATCTGCTATGTTCAAGAGCCATCTACTATCAGAAATCCCTTGTCTGTATAGGTACTCGTGCCCTGTGATCAAGCTCCCTCTTAATCTTCTCTTGGATAAACTAAATAGATTGAGCTTCTTTAGTCAGCCGCTATAAGGCAGGTTTTCCAAACTATGACTCAATCTCATGGCTCTTTTCTGAATCAATTCCAGTTGTTTAACCTCCGTTTCGAAGTGTGGGCTCTGAAATTGGACACCTATTCCAGATGAGGGGTTTCCATTTTGTCCTCTTCATTGATCCTGTTCATCTGTTCCCATTCTTGACTTGTTACATATTATTCTGTGCTTTGGTTGTTGTTATTTGCCTTATAGCTGTACCGTCTTTTATATGTGGATGTCAAAGAGCTTTTATGAACATTAGTTAGTTAAACATCACCAGTAGAGCTGGGCAAGAAAGAGTTTTTCCCGTACCATAAGTGTTTTTGAGATTTCACATTTTTTCCCATCCCCAAATGGGGCAAACGTCAAAAAATTTCGTGAATAAGCTGGGGGAAAAAATCAGATAGGGTCAATCCAAACATTTTGAAACATTCTATTTTGTTTTTGACCTTTTATATTTTTTTATCATTTTTTAAAAGTATAAATTAACATTTCAAAACAAAATGTTGTTTCAAAGCACACAAAAAATGAAACCCTTCATTTTGAAAATGTCAAAACATCACCAATTTTGGAACTCTTTTTGCTTCCAAATTTGTTTTTGACTTGGGAGATTTGTCAGCCTCCACCCTTTCCCACAAACAGTTCTAGTTTTGACAAATCAGCATTTTCCAACAAAAAAATGTTTTGTCAGAAAATTCCAAATCTGCTCTAGTGTCTATCCTTCTGTGAGGTAGTTAACAATAGTCATAGCATCAGTCAGTCAACAGAACCATTTTGCCCGGTGTTGCAGTTGAGAGAAGCTGCGGCAGATAGCAGAGAGTTTGTTCATTTCTTTCTTCTGGATAATTGGAGACAATTCCTGGGGACAGACAAGCTTCCTGGGAACCAGGTACTGGTGTGTGGGCTGGGATTTCTCAAAGAGGGTTTTTCCTGCATGCCATTTGTGACTGCCTCTGTCTGATGTATGTGTGTAAATAAAGCATATCTCCACGTCCTGGATCTTCCTCCAATGAGAAACCAACCTGCAAGGCCCCAGAATTCTGCTGCCACTCAGCAGGGTGGCAAGATTGGTATAAGAAGCAGGAGACTAATTTCAGAAAACAGGGCAATAGTAGTTATCTGAGATTATGATGTTTAATTTGTTATCTGCAGTATGAGAATTGTCACAGTCGTCTGGATTTTAATATGGATGACTCAAGAGGCCAGGGACTGTTTCTTTTGACTATTCAAATAGTAATTAACAACTGAGGACACTTAGTGACATGAAAGCGTAACATGGATGCCTTAGCTAGCCCTTAGGCTAGTGAATTAAAGCATAAGCAAGATGTCTTGCTTATCCAGCTTGAAAGGCAACAGTGAGGAAGGCAGCTACCACATAGGATGCATTTAAATTGGAGATGGGCCCATGCAAAGAAATACTGATGGAGCTTTGACCCTGTTCTCCTCAAGAGCACAGAGTAAAAAAGGGGTGGAGCATAGACTGAGAATGAATGTGCCAATGAAGNCGCGGTAAATAGGCACCTCGACTTTCACAATAAGCCAAAAATCAAGCTAATCCCATTTCAAAACAAGGCCAAANGGCATAGACTGGGAATGAATGTGCCAGTGAAGAAAAAGGCTCCAGCCTGACCTCATCATGATAACAAGGCACTTAGCTACACCTTGCCCTTAGGCCTAACTCTTACTACGAGGCTGGATTAACATGGGAGCGGCAGAGCACCACTCTCCTTGTCATAGCATCCCGTTGCCGTGTACCTCATGGAGCCATTTACACCGGCGCTCCAGGCTACCTCATGATCCTCCTTCAAATCCGTATCAAAAACTTGGCAACAGTGTGGCTGCTGGTGCATGGAGACCACTGTTGATCGTGCTGTCCCATATCGTCTCATTGTTTCCTTGTTCTCTCTTCTCTGTATCAATCTGTTGCCTCTTGTCTGATACGTTGGGACCCTCTCTTTGCTCTGTGTTTGTGGAGAACCTACCACAATGGGGTCCTGGTCTGTGACTGGTGCTCCTAGCACAGTTGCCAACTTTCACGCGGTAAATAGGCACCTCGACTTTCACAATAAGCCAAAAATCAAGCTAATCCCATTTCAAAACAAGGCCAAAACAAGCCAGTCCCTAAGAACCCCAACACTCTATGTGACTAGATCTCCCCGGCGTGCAGTCTGGGACTGTGGTGGGCCCACTGTGCACCCCTGACTCTCTCCCTTCCTTGCCCCTGCTTGCCCCTTCTCAGGCTTGCCAGGAACCGATAAAAAAAAAAGAAGCAACAAGCTACAATAAGCAACAAGCCAAACAAGCTACAAGCCAAAAACTAGCCAGCGAGCAACTCACAAGCCAATTAAGCCAAAAACAAGCTCAATTTCTGCGGGTTTTTTCCATGGGTTTGGTGTGTCTGGCTCCTAGGTGCTATTGTAATACAAATAATAAATAATAACATAACTGGATGTAANGGGCCGGCGCATCCATTAGGCGACCTAGGCGGTCGCCTAGGGTGCTGCTATTTTGGGAGCGCCGGTGCCGCCCGTAGAAATTTGGGGGCGGAACCTTCCGCCGCCGCTGTTGGGGGTGGGATTTCGGGGCCGGGACCTTCCGCCGCCTAGGGCACCGGCAAAGCTGGCGCCGCTACTGGGTGGGCCCACTGTGCACCCCTGACTCTCTCCCTCCCTTGCCCCTGCTTGCCCCTTCTCAGGCTTGCCAGGAACCGATCAAAAAAAAAGAAGCAACAAGCTACAATAAGCAACAAGCTACAAGCCAAACAAGCTACAAGCCAAAAACTAGCCAGCGAGCATCTCACAAGCCAATTAAGCCAAAAACAAGCTCAATTTCTGTGGGTTTTTTTCATGGGTTTGGCGTGTCTGGCTCCTAGGTGCTATTGTAATACAAATAATAAATAATAACATAACTGGATGTAACCAGGCCTGGCCTTAGGGAAAATGGCACTCTGGGAGAACTTGTATTTTGGTGCTCCTGGCCCCCGCTGCCTCCCCAGGCCACCCACCCATCCCCTCTGGCCCCTGCTGCCTCCCCCTACCATTGCCCTAAGCTCCCTTCTGTGGCCTCACACCCCAGGCCCACCCCGTTCCTTGCCTCTTGACCATGACACCCCCCTGACCTAGGCAGTCACTCACATCACCCACCCGTAAGGCCAGTCCTGGAGGTAAAGCACGGCCCAATCAGCATGGTTNCTTCCGCCGCCGCTGTTGGGGGTGGGATTTCGGGGCCGGGACCTTCCGCCGCCTAGGGCACCGGCAAAGCTGGCGCCGCTACTGGGTGGGCCCACTGTGCACCCCTGACTCTCTCCCTCCCTTGCCCCTGCTTGCCCCTTCTCAGGCTTGCCAGGAACCGATCAAAAAAAAAGAAGCAACAAGCTACAATAAGCAACAAGCTACAAGCCAAACAAGCTACAAGCCAAAAACTAGCCAGCGAGCATCTCACAAGCCAATTAAGCCAAAAACAAGCTCAATTTCTGTGGGTTTTTTTCATGGGTTTGGCGTGTCTGGCTCCTAGGTGCTATTGTAATACAAATAATAAATAATAACATAACTGGATGTAACCAGGCCTGGCCTTAGGGAAAATGGCACTCTGGGAGAACTTGTATTTTGGTGCTCCTGGCCCCCGCTGCCTCCCCAGGCCACCCACCCATCCCCTCTGGCCCCTGCTGCCTCCCCCTACCATTGCCCTAAGCTCCCTTCTGCGGCCTCACACCCCAGGCCCACCCCACTCCTTGCCTCTTGACCATGACACCCCCCTGACCTAGGCAGTCACCCACATCACCCACCCGTAAGGCCAGTCCTGGAGGTAAAGCACGGCCCAATCAGCATGGTTACATACCGCCACTCGTGTGAATGTCTGCACAAGGTGCAATGGCAAAGTTGGGCCTGAAGGGCTTGTTCCTATTGAAGTCCATGGGAGCCTTTCCACTGACTTCAATAAGAATTGGATCAGGCCCTAAATAATAATTATTGTTTATTATTATTATTATTAATTTGTATTACAATAGCATTTAGGAGCCCTAGTTATGGACCAGGGCCCCATTGGTCGAGGTGCTGAACAAATCGTGTTCCATACCTTCAAGAGGATGATATAAACCAAAGCAGGAAGTTATTCAGGGCCTCAGGAAGTGGTCGGAGGTGGTTCTTCTTCTTATTGTTAATTGGTATCACCTCAGAGCCCCAGTTCTGATGTTGCTGTTGTTATTTTATTTGTGCATGGTAGAGAATGTCAAAGAGAAGGCTGCAGAACAGCTTCATTTATAGTGACCTGTGTTTTGCCTGCTCCTCGTTTTCTGGAAATGTCTCTTTTGGGGCTTTGCAGCTATGTTGGTCCCAGGATATTAGAGAGACAAGGGCTCTCTTCAGGTCTGGGAAAGGAACTCCCAGCATCACAGCAAAAGGCAAGGTGGAGCAGATTTTTTTTGGCATAAGTAATATTGTAAGGGACTATTCAAGGTAGAGTGGCCCTTTAACACCTCAGCAGTCATAGGACAAAAAGAGGTGGTTAATGGGTTATAGAGTGTTGTAAAANTGTGTCTGGCTCCTAGGTGCTATTGTAATACAAATAATAAATAATAACATAACTGGATGTAACCAGGCCTGGCCTTAGGGAAAATGGCACTCTGGGAGAACTTGTATTTTGGTGCTCCTGGCCCCCGCTGCCTCCCCAGGCCACCCACCCATCCCCTCTGGCCCCTGCTGCCTCCCCCTACCATTGCCCTAAGCTCCCTTCTGTGGCCTCACACCCCAGGCCCACCCCGTTCCTTGCCTCTTGACCATGACACCCCCCTGACCTAGGCAGTCACCCACATCACCCACCCGTAAGGCCAGTCCTGGAGGTAAAGCACGGCCCAATCAGCATGGTTACATACCGCCACTCGTGTGAATGTCTGCACAAGGTGCAATGGCAAAGTTGGGCCTGAAGGGCTTGTTCCTATTGAAGTCCATGGGAGCCTTTCCACTGACTTCAATAAGAATTGGATCAGGCCCTAAATAATAATTATTGTTTATTATTATTATTATTTATTTGTATTACAATAGCATTTAGGAGCCCTAGTTATGGACCAGGGCCCCATTGGTCGAGGTGCTGAACAAATCGTGTTCCATACCTTCAAGAGGATGATATAAACCAAAGCAGGAAGTTATTCAGGGCCTCAGGAAGTGGTCGGAGGTGGTTCTTCTTCTTATTGTTAATTGGTATCACCTCAGAGCCCCAGTTCTGATGTTGCTGTTGTTATTTTATTTGTGCATGGTAGAGAATGTCAAAGAGAAGGCTGCAGAACAGCTTCATTTATAGTGACCTGTGTTTTGCCTGCTCCTCGTTTTCTGGAAATGTCTCTTTTGGGGCTTTGCAGCTATGTTGGTCCCAGGATATTAGAGAGACAAGGGCTCTCTTCAGGTCTGGGAAAGGAACTCCCAGCATCACAGCAAAAGGCAAGGTGGAGCAGATTTTTTTTGGCATAAGTAATATTGTAAGGGACTATTCAAGGTAGAGTGGCCCTTTAACACCTCAGCAGTCATAGGACAAAAAGAGGTGGTTAATGGGTTATAGAGTGTTGTAAAAAGCCGTAAATCCATAAATCTGTCTCACCGACAGAAGTTCATCCAATAAAAGAGATTACCTCCGCCACCTTGTCTCTCTTTGGGGCTGTAATTTTCAGGTCTTGGTCTCTTTTGGCAGTTTGAGAAATCGTCATCCCGTCTTTTCTGAATTATACAAGGTTGGCAGGGAGAGTGGGGGGGGATGGAGGGGACCAAACCACCAACACTTTTCCCACTGCAAAAAATGATGGGAAATGATACACATTTTTTCACACAGACTAACTCAGGAAGGGCTGAACTTTTAACCTTGGCGACTCACTAGTGCTCGTTTGGAGAATACCCAGGGCCATGAAGAATTGCTTGGCTGGTTCTAAATAACCACTCTTGAGCACGCTCAGTAGGGATCTGCTAAGAGGTTTAGCAGAGCCTCAAAGATTCCCCCCCCCTTCCTTTGTGACATCACAATGCCCATTCCCTCTGCCCATACCCAGGGCTTGCTGCTCTCAAGCCACCTGGGTGAGAATTTTTGTGCTCTAGGGTGACCAGATGTCCCGATTTTATAGGGACAGTCCCGATATTTGGGGCTTTGTCTTATATAGGTGCCTATTACCCCCACCCCTCCGTCCCGATTTTTCATACTTGCTGTTTGGTCAGCCTATTGTGCTCTTACGTGGCATTTACAGTCAGAGCCACCGTGAAGGTGCAGGAGTCGAACTGCACTGGGAGCAGCAGCTGGTGACGTTCTGGCTGTTGAATTCTGATGAAGGCAGAAAGCCCCAGGCATCATTTTCAGGTGTGCAGTTCTCTGGCCTCAGTAGTTCCACCTATTCTGGGACGCAGGAAATATTCACCCTAGAGCAGAGAGCATGCTTGAGGCCATGTTAAGGGCTGAAGTGGGGCATGGGGTCATATACACTGAGTGAATTTCATCCAGGAAAGTCATTCCGGCGGGGGGGAGGGGTGGAACTCACCCTTCTCTTGTGAAGCTAGGATCTGGCCCCAGAGCGTATAAAAATGCATGTGTTCCCAGTGGGATTCAGATACTCCAACGCTGATCCTGCAGCCAAGTCTAAACTTCATATTTATGAGTGTTTAAACAGGAGGGGGGGGGGCCGTCTCCAAGTTCACATTCTTAGAAAACCAAGAGAGAAGACAAGAACTTCTGAGTTAGAAAAACAAAGAGTTGTCTTGGGACAGGCCCAGCAAACACAGAGGTTTTTCCAAGCATCCTGCAACTGGTTTGAGAATCTTTTATTTCCTTTTCCCCAGGATTCCCCAAGCTCTCGCTTTAAAAAAAAATGTTCACCCTATTTCTAGCAGCAGCTGAGGAGAGAGCTTGATTGCAAGTTACCTTTTATCATGGAGGTATGTGGAAACCAGACTTCTTCTGGTCTTCTCCTCAGGAAAAGCAGTGGTTAAATGGGGATGGAGGTTGAAGAGCGTGTTAGGACCTGCACAAAGGAAGCCATTTTATTGGTCCTACAAAACCCAAGAGCTATGTGCCAGAGTCTTGAGTCTTGAGTGTCACCTACTGGCGCCTTATCCGTTATCTATTTATGTATATGCAGGCACAGAGCAGTCTTGTAACAGAGTCTGGCAATGGTCTTCTTCTCTCCAAAAACCTTTGATCGCTTTCCAATTTCCCCTTCATTAAAATATATGACTTCTGGTAACAGGCTCATAGCAGAAATCTCCTAGCTCTGTCTACTTATCTATGGGCTTTCTATTGCAACTGTTGTCATAGTATGTAAGCATTTCTCAAGTAATTTACATGTCATGGTGTGCCTCTAGTGGACTTCATGGAGTCTTCCGTTCTTTTCTCTTCCTAGGTTAAGGAAGGTTCTGCTTGGTTAAATATATATTCAGCCTAGTTCCCCTTCCACCAGCCTATACACACACTTTCTTCCATCCTGGTCTTTATTTATTGTTGTTTGTTCAATTATTTTTAAAAATTTGAATCGTTCCAGTTGTGATGGGAACGTTTTCTCAGAGAGGAGGATCTGGCAAAAGGCCCTAATGCGGGTTAGGCTCTGGATCAGTCTGCCTTCCTCTGGGAGTTTCCTCCACAGCCAACCCCACTCAGCTGAGAACACTTCATCTCTGCCTTCCACACGCGTCACGCTGGGCTTTGCAAATGGCCTTTTCCCGAGGAATGCGGCTGCCTGAGGGTGTCATGGATGAAGATGAGGCAGTCACTGATGTCGCTGAGCTGATGACTTTGCAGATCAGGTCCAAGGTCTTGCACTGGCACTGGAAGCAAGTTGGCAGCCCACAAGAGGAACTGTAAGCAGGGGTTATGAGCCTTCTCCCCCATGCAATTGTAGGGGATCTCTGCAGAGAGATCACTGGCAGCAAGACCTTGATGTGGGGGAGGGCTTGATGCTGGCAAACCACTACTCTCCCAAGCCCGTAACAGCTGGGAGAGGCCTGTGTGGCTGACTTTGACTTCGGGTAGTAAGGATTTGGGGGATTAAACTGCTGGTCCTGGCAATGCCCTGGCTCAACGCTGTTTAGCTTCGGAAATAGGAGAGGATCACAGCACAAGGCAGTAGAGCTGCCAATGAACTGCAAAACTGTGTGGCCGATTTGGCTGAACTGGATCTGGCGGTGTCTTGAAGGTCAGCTGCTGTGAGCTGATAAAAAACATCAGGATCTCCCAACCCCCAGCACATGGGTAGGATGCAGGTAGCCAAAAAAGGCTATTTTTGCAGAAGCTGCTGTAGCTGACAGACAATTTAACCCCTCCTGCCTCCCCCACACCCATCCTGAGAGCAACATATGGAATGGAAGTTGCTTTATATGGAATGGCAGCAAACAATCCAGTTGTCAAGAGTAACGTTATTCAGTGTTCTGACAATTCATAGGGGGGAAATACACCCCTATGCAGAGAGCCAGAACAGGGCCTAGGCACCAACTGAATCACATGTCAGCTTAAGTGGAACTTAAGTGGTTCAGAGGCCTTTTGCCAGCCCTCTGCATAAGAGTGGATTCCCCCCATGGTGCATTTCATAGCCCACCCATTGCACTCAGAGACTCAGAGACTTTAAGGTCAGAAGGGACCATTATGATCATCTAGTCTGACCTCCCGCATGATGCAGGCCACAAAAGCCAACCCACCCACTCCTGGAATAATTCTCTCCCTTGACTCAGCTGTTGAAGTCCCCAAATCATGATTTAAAGACTTCAGGTTGCACAGAATCCTCCAGCAAGCGACCCCTGCCCCATGCTTCAGAGGAAGGCGAAAAACCTCCAGGGCCTCTGCCAATCTACCCTGGAGGAAAATTCCTTCCCGACCCCAAATATGGCGATCAGCTGAACCCCGAGCATGCGGGCAAGACTCTCCAGCCAGACACTTAGGAAAAAGACTTTTAATATCCCATCATTGACCCTTGGTACTAATTACCAGTGATGGCACGTTATTGACCTATTGGCTAAGATCACGTTATCCCATCAAACCATCCCCTCCATAAACTTATCAAGCTTAATCTTAAAGCCAGAGAGGTCTTTCGCCCCCACTGTTTCCCTCGGAAGGCTGTTCCAGAATTTCACTCCTCTGATGGTTAGAAACCTTCGTCTAATTTCAAGCCTAAACTTCCCGACGGCCAATTTATATCCATTTGTTCTCGTGTCCACATTAGTACTGAGCTGAAATAATTCCTCTCCCTCCTTTGTATTTATCCCTCTGATATATTTAAAGAGAGCAATCATATCTCCCCTCAGCCTTCTTTTGGTTAAGGTAAACAAACCGAGCTCCTCAAGTCTCCTTTCATACGACAGTCCTTCCATTCCTCGGATCATCCTAGTGGCCCTTCTTTGTACCCGTTCCAGTTTGAATTCATCCTTCTTAAACATGGGAGACCAGAACTGCACACAGTACTCCAAATGAGGTCTCACCAATGCCTTATATAACGGGACTAGCACCTCCTTATCTCTACTAGAAATACCTCGCCTAATGCATCCCAAGACCGCATTAGCTTTTTTAACGGCCACGTCACATTGCCGACTCATAGTCATCCTGTGATCAACCAGGACTCCGAGGTCCTTCTCCTCTTCCGTTACTTCCAACTGATGCGTTCCCAGCTTATAACTAAAATTCTGGTTAGTCATCCCTAAATACATAACCTTACACTTCTCGCTATTAAATTTCATCCTATTACTATTACTCCCTGTCACTATTGCCAATCAGCTTTGAACTAAACGCTCCCTGTCCCACTAGAGTTGGCTACAGCATCCCAGGATGTGGTTGCAAAGGAACAGACAGTCTTGTGTGCACAGATTCTGCGATCAGATGCTGCGAGTTCTTCAAGCACCGATGCTTAAAAAACACCAGAGCTTGCACAGTGGAAATCTGCAGGAGTTGTAATGGAACGCTAAACTGTATCATACTGTTCACCCATGATATGGCACTGTGTGTAAAATACCTTATTTAAATGAACCTTAGCTCTACCGGGCAGAGCATTAAAAGATCTTATGATGAACACATCCAGTGTGTATAAGCAAGCTCTGTGACCAGTCCATATCTGGTGCAGGAACATGACATGGTGTCAGGAGTAAACTAAGAACAGCAACAAAGGGTGCAGACAGAAGGAATAAAGCAACAAAAGTTGCATGATCTCATCAACATGCCAATGCCCCCAGAGAACTTCAGCTTCCACAAACCTACAGAATGGACAAGCTGGAAGCAGTGTTTTGCAAGATTTCACCTTGCAAACAAATGCCACAAAGAAACTGGAGATATGTGGATATCTAATTTACGCTACGGGGAAGCAAGCAGAGTATAGCTTTAAATACTTTGACTTTACTGAAGACAGTCATAAAGATGACTATGAAAGGGTTCTGGCTATATTTGACCCATACTTTATACCCTTCAGAAATGTGGTTTATGAAAGAGCATTTTTTCACCAGAGAATTCAAGAACTGGGGCAAAGTGTTGAATGGCTTATAAGAGCTCTGCATACATTGACTGAAAATTATGATTTGGGGAATGCAAAACATGAAAATGTCAGAGGCAGGCTGGCTACTGGGTTACCAGATAAAAATCTTTCACAGCAGCTACAGCTGAAAAGCGATTTAACCTTAGCCACACCTATACAGATAGAAAGCATTCAGAATTAGTCAAACAACAGAATAAAAGGCAGGAGCAACGTGAAAAACCTAAAGCTAGCTTAGAAGCTATAAACAGATACTTGAGTATTAAAAGTCATAATCGTAAAACCCCTAAGGAAGGAGAGAGAACTCCCAGGCAAGAGGGACAAAGTCTAGCCTACATGCACAAGGTGTGGACAAAGTCATATTCCAAGAGACAATGCATGTCCAGCTAGAGGCACACAGCTGCAAAATGTCCATAGTTCATGCATTTATTACACTGTTTGCCATGCCAAAGCAATCAGGGAATTGACTCATATTACAGAAAAACAAGAGCCCTTGTTTCTGGGATCTATCACCTTTGATGGCATAGATCCTGCATGACTCATTTATTCTGAATCATCCTTAAGGGCTCCTGGGAATGTCATGCATCACTTGTGTTCATTCAGCCCCCGATGCAGATGGAATTTTTCTGAAGACCATTGAGTGCTTGAAGCTCAAGGCTCTTTGGCGTCACCCGGTGTCATCTGAGCAGATGAAATACAAACCATCCAAACAAGGATCTTATAATAATCTCTCTAGTGCATATTTACCTTGTATTAGTTCCATCCAATGACTTCCGTTCTTCTAACCCTGTGAACTCTAGCAAGATGTAAACACTAGAAGATCTAAACTCAATTATCCTGAGTGTTCCCTGTTCTCAAGAGACAAATTATGTCTTTTATTTGGAGTCCCCAGTTTTTCTGCACAAATAACAGTCACCCTGAGGCCTTTCCACAGATTTCCAGAGTGGCCAATTCTCACAAGTCTAGTGACCCGAGGGTTTTTCTGGCCCATGACTCAGGCTGTTTCCTGAGAGTCTCAGCTTTCAGTTAAAAAGAAAGTTTCTAATCCTCCTGGTTGTGAGGAGAAGTTTAAAAATATGACCCTTAAAAGGCTCCAAAATCAGAACTCAAATAAAAGAACCTCATTTTTTTTAAAATCTCATGATTTTTCAGTCAATCTCATCATTTTGGGGGGAAGGGACTGATATGATTTTTGATAGTTTGGGATCGGCGGTACTGGAGTTGGTCTTGGCCATTACTACTGCTGTGTAACTAAGCACGCAGTTGTGACTGTTCCATAAAGTTATTGTTATTGTATGTTATTTGTCTTCGGATACAGACCACAATGTGCTAGGGGCTGCCCATGCACACAGCAAGACACAGTCTCTGCCCTCAAGGGCATACAAGCTATGATTCTGTGGGCCTGACTCTCTGCTGCCTGTTGTCATTTCCACCTGTGTAAAGTGCGTGGCAAGTGAGTATAAAAGGTGGGCTATCCCTGGTGTGAGTGAGTGGGTTGGTGATCCTGACTTTGTAACATTCTGCACCCTCTTTGTACTAGTGTAAATGACCAGATGCAAGCCAGGGCGGTATCAGGCACTGTCTGTATTCTTTACCCATTTCAGCCTTAACACTTTGTAATTGTTGACAGTTCACAGCAAGGCTGTTGCACTCCAGTGCATGTGGGAGCACAGGTGACGTGGGGCACAACTAAGATTGCGTGTTATCTGTGGTCCACTGCACTGAGTTGGAGTAAATGGCAAGCCCCTTGCAGGCTGGCTCCATTACTCTCACATTAAACAATGGATGTGTCTGGGGAGACGTGCTGTGATCCTCAGCATGCAAATGAGGCACTTAGCTGTACACTGTCTCCCTGTGCATGATTCCTGCTATTAAGTGTTTCATGTACCACACACTGGGTAAGAATATGTGAGGACTCCATGCTTATAAACTAAACTGGCTTTTTATTAAGAGAACTACGTACAGTGATTTTGCAACCGCAGCTAACAGTCTAGCCATGTGCACACAGACTGACTTCCCAGTGCCTCCTCCAAACTATTCCCTCCTGCAACTTGGGCTCCTCCCTCCAAGTTGCATGCAAGTTGCTACATTAAGTAAAAGTAACACGACAGCTGCAGAGCAATGATCTCATAAAAGGCTTCATCCTACCCAGCACGGGTGCAGGGTTGCATGTATAAGCACAAAGTAAGTAGTGCTAAGGAGGTACAAGAGCACAAGGAAACACAACTCTGCACTGGGACCGCTGCACTGCACCGAGGCCAATCACCTGCCTAATCTAGCCAAGATACTGACATTTATAAAGTTTATTACCCTAGTGTCCAAACTGCATAATTGCACTAGGTCTAAATATCAAGTAAGGTTACGTGATAGGCTTGGTGCTGAGCAGCGGTCGGTCTCAAAGCCCTCAAATACCTACCCCCTTACTCGCAAGAACACAGAGAACCTGCCTGAAACTTGGAAGGCAGAGCAGAGGTTGGAGGAGGTGACAAGACATCAGGTTGTGTGCAGCTGAAGTAGCTGTGTAAATAGTAGCTTTCATAGACGAGCCAGGTGAGTTTAACAAGAATAGCATCCTCTCATGTCATTACCCAGCACATGGTACATGAAACAGGGTAGAAAAGAGATGTGGGGGAGACATGAGTCAAAACAGTCATCACCCTGCCAATGAAGTGCTTGCCTAGGCTGTCCCCTCTCAGATCTCACTCACTAAGTGGAGTGATCTGATGGCGGTTACAAGAGTTGCAGATAAAAAGCAGTATCTGTCTGGCTATGTGCATAGCGTCAGTATATGCAAAGACCGCTATCTAGTGGCAAGTAAGAGTAACAGCACGCGTTGTATCATGCATAAGTTTGTCTATAAAGTTGTTGTTCTGCAGTGCAAATGGCTTCCTGTGTGCCGCTCTTGCTGATGGCCATGCAGCAGGTCTCGCTTGAAAGCCCTCTGTTTGTAAAGGGTTTGCAGATCCTACTGGATGAAAGGTGCTGTCCAAATATGAGACCCAGAAGTTCTACATACTAGAGAAAAGGGGCACTAAACCAGGTGCAAATGGGCGCTTTAACCTACGGGAGAAAGACATAACAAGAACCAATGGCAGGCAGTTAAAGTCAGATGAGAAATGTCACAATTTTTACCAGTCAGGGTGATTAACCATAGGAACAAACTGCCACGGGCAATGATGAATTCTCCATCTCTTGATGTCTTCAGATCAAGACTGGATGTCTTTCTGGAAGACATGCTTTAGCCAAACGCAGGTTTGGGGGCTCACGTTAGAGGTAACTGTGTGAAATTCTGTGTCTTGTGTTATACCAGAGGTCAGGTGAGATGAGCGAGTGATCCCATCTGGCCTTGCAGTCTATGTTCTGGGAACAGTTAATTCACCATTACAGTCAGACCTGCTCTGACAATTTGGAGAGGCATTGCGAATCCCTGAATTCAGGTATGGCTACATAGCAAAAAAACACAGCAGCAAATCTGAGCCCGAGGCAACTGACTCAAGCTTTCAGGACATGCACTGCGGGGCTAAAAATAGCAGTGTAGACATTCAAGTTTGGAGCCCGAGGTCTGAAACCCAGCGGGGGGCGGGGAGGAGGGAGCGTCTCAGAGCCTGGGCTCCAGCCTGAGTCCTAACTTTTAGCCCTGCAGCCCGAGCCCTGTGAGACTGAGTCAATTGACCTGAGACTCAGCGCCACAAGGTTTGGTTTGGTTTTTTTGTTGGTTTTTAGTTTTTTGGCTGTGTCGCTGTACCCTGCGTGACTCGCGCGTACAAATCAGAACAAGGCCCAGGAATCACACAATTGCTTTTGACAGCTAGCGTTTCATTATAAGTGTTTCTGACAGTTCCTCATGCCGGCCCCGTAAATGCAAGGTTTGAAAAGTAACCAATTCTTTTTAATGTGCACCCTCACCGCCGCCCTCTGCTAGCCCCTCGTAAGATGGGGAGAAAGGCTGTCACGGCTCTGCGTGTGAATGGTGAAGCTTGCAGATTAATGGCATGTGTAATAGGGGGAGGGATGGTTTTGTGGTCACACTGCAGGGCGGGAAACCAAGAAATTTTGGTTCTGTTCCTGGCTCTTATACAGACCCATATCCATCCCTGAAGTAACTCCCATGGAGTCAATGGCATTACAGCAGCGGGCCAAGTTGGCCCTTCCTGTGTTGCCTTGGTTGAGGCATTCATCTTCTCTGTGGATTAGACTTTCCATTGCTAACCTCGGGGCAATGATACGTCCCCACGGCACAGGGGTGTAATGAAGCTTAATGTGTTATGCCAGCATCATGCTTTGAGATCCCCAGCTGGCATGTGCTGTGGAAGTGCCTGGTATTATTAGTGCAGTAACTTTTTGAGCCCCTTCTGCTGCAGCTTTCAGATCTTTGTCCCCGTATAAGAGCTCTGGTGTACATTGGTCTCACGGACCAGTTTCTTCGGCTTGCACCGTCCATTGGCCTGGGAAGTGATGTATCACTAGGTGGCGCTATTCCATCACTATGGCCTTTTCTACCCAAAAGGAATTTGACACCCTGTTTGGACCCCTAGCCCCGCTCTAATCACACACACAGACAAATGGTGCCAGTAGTGCACAAGCCATCACAACACTGGGTTCAGAGGAAGGCTAACCACTGAGTTGTCCTCCACCGGGCCAATGCCCACCAGCACCGTGCCAGTGTGGATGGAGACCTTGGTGGAGCAGCCCCGACAGGGAGAATGGTTCTCCCGCTACCATCCGTACTGCATCAGTCACAGCTTCGGAGGCCTGTCTGGTCTACTTTCTGCAGTCCATTGCATAGGGGTCCAGTTTGCTGGAAGCCCCTGAGCTTTACAGATAGCCCTGCCCATAACAGTGAGCAAGGACTCTAGGGATCTATGGCTACTGTTCTGGGCTGATGCCGGGTTAAAGAACAGGATCACCCATGAGCTGGGTGAAGTGTAAGGAAATGGAAGACAGGGAACAGTCCTGCTCTGTTGGAGGAGCGAATAGTGCCCCTCAGCACATGCACATCTGTAATGCTGGCCAGCTGCGGATCTCAGCAGCATTCATCAGTTTAGTCTCAGCTCCCGCCTGTGAGGCAGGTATGTCTTATTAGTCCCATTTTTGGATGAGGAAACAGAGGTGCAGAGCAATTGGAGGCCCAGTCCTGCAAGATACTAAGTGCCTCCTGGGAGGGCGTTGTGCACCTTCAATTCCCATTGAAATCACTAGACGGACAATTATCTGGTGATTTTCTGCTGTAGACGGGCATCAGCAGGGAACTAAACTAAACTGCTCTGCCCCTGTTATCTGTGCCTTGCATCAGATTTGAACCCAGCTCTTTGGCTGTCAGGAGCTGCAGTGGAGAAGTGTGGGCAGCCAGTGGAAGACATTCTGGCTGAGGACCTGGGGACAAACCCCTACTTGTACCATGCAGTGAGTCAGGACTTTTAATGTTCATGCAGAGCAGACGTGGCCTCTTTTCTTTAAGGCGTCATCTGGAAACAACACACCTGCTAAGCTGCCCGGAAATCATATGACAACGAAGGGCTTTCCAGTGACCCAGCTGCAATCTGAGCCCCTAGATCTGCGGCATATTCTAAATCTGCAGATCCCAAAGCATCACCTTCGGGGATAAGGTGGGCTAGCGATTAGGGGCAAGGTCAGGGGCTCGGGAGACTGGAGTGCCATTCTGGCCTCTACCACTGGCTTGCTGTGTGACTGTAAGCAATTCGTTTGAACTCTCCCTACCCTCTGTGAAAAGGGGATAGAGACACCTCCTTACCATGCCGGAGTGCTTTGAGATCCCCAGATCAAAACTGACCAGGGCCGCTGCTGATGGCAATTTACAAGCAGCCACCCGTGGCCCTGGACCTACAGTCACTGGGGAAGACTTACACGATCCATGCTTTTGCTCCTCACCACAGCACTGAATTCAGGGAACTTACCTCTTAAAAGCCTCTGGCACATGCCATGGTGTTTGGGTTTTTGGTGGCATGATGGGAGCCGTTTGTTATTGTTAGATTGTTTATGGGGCTGAGCTGCATCTGGGACATTTACAATCTTTGAGGAATTCCAGTGCTGGGCCACTTGAGGTCTTAGCGCTGCTACCTCCAGCGACTCTCATCACTGTAAACATATTGTCAGCTGCAGCTTCCCATCTTCCTCTCTGCCCTAGACGAGACAACTCCCTACTGCCATCCTGACAGTGGAGTGACCTCCACAACCATCCCAGTATACCCGGCCATCCCTGTGGCCCCTACCAATCCCACCACTCTCACAGAGGCTGGGAGGAAGAGGTTTTTAGGGGTTGGAGCGGCAGGTCGGTCAGGGTCTCCCAGCAGGCAGGAGGCAGAGTGTCGGGAATCTTCACCCACCCACACCTCCAGAAACCCTCACTGATTCCCGGCCCTTGCGCCCAATTCTTGACTTGAATGTCAAGGCGGTGGGATGCAGGTCGGTCTGGAGCTCACATCCGGTGGGGACCAGCAGGACAAGGTGAGGCGGGTGGATAGGGAGTGAGAGGCACAGCCAGGGCTCCTTGGGTTTGGGGGATTAGTAGGGCTAAGGAAGTGAGCAGGGTCATAGCTCTGCCGGGGGAGGGGAGGGTGCCGCATGGGGGCGGATCTGGGCAGGGCTAACAGTGGGGCTGGAGACAGGGTCAGCAGCACCAGGTGCCGGCAGGAGGGGGACACATCCGGGCTTACAGATACTGAGCTTGGGTCAGGAGAGGTGGGCGGAGCGCGAGCCCCTGCGGGGCCCCCATCTGCCCCATGCATGCGCCCCACAGCCTGTGTGCCCCAGGTGCCTACTGAGCGGTAAAGGGGAGAGAGGGGAGGTGGGCCCCCATCCCTTCTGTCCCCCTCCCCAGGGCCTCCCATCTCTCCTGCCCCCACCCCTCGCCCCCCATCAGTGCCCACCCACCCGAAAGCCGGGGCCCACCCAGTTTTCCTGTCCTAGCTACGCCACTGAGTGAGAACCCCCTTGTTCTGTTGTGGGGCGGGCGTGGGGGGATTGGAAGGTAGGGGAGTCCCTTTAAAGTCCCTCCAGACCATTCTCTCACTTTTCTGCTGGCAGAGTCACATAGACTGGTACTGGGTCAGT
The DNA here is from genome assembly GCA_003942145.1 of Platysternon megacephalum. Classification (NCBI taxonomy): domain Eukaryota; kingdom Metazoa; phylum Chordata; order Testudines; family Platysternidae; genus Platysternon; species Platysternon megacephalum. The sequence continues at coordinate 544,643 of QXTE01000386.1, read as the reverse complement.
GTGCAGAGTGCTGTCCACCTGGGACAAAGCCCCTGTGCAGTGGCGAAGTGTCAGTATCCCCACTGGGGAAACTGAGGTATAGAGAGAGAGGTCAGGGCCTCAACCCTGCCTGTCTAGATTCTGTGCCCATGGTTGTGTTATCTGAGCATCTCGATACCATGGTGGGCGGGATGGACAGATAGAGCTGATTTGCCCAAGGTCACACAGTGACTTAGTGTCACGAGGCTGGGGTTCCCTCTCTGCTGTCTTTAGTATCTCTGGGTTTGGGGCTAACACCCATTTCTGAACAGCGGTCGTCACGTGCCTGCGCCTGGCGAGACTGTGGCATTTCTCTTCCGCAGTTATTCAGGGCGTGCTGTAACCAGTGTCCTTGTGAAAGGACCAGCCCCGCCCGCACCAACTGCATCAGGAAGGAAGCTGCTCAGAGATTCTGTCTGCATCCAGGGAGCTGAGGCCAGAATTCGATTGGAGTCAGTCCATTTTCATTTGTGCATTTGTCATTTTCACTGAAAACCGTGACTGGCAACTCACAAAACAATCCAATGGTAGCACCTTAAACTGATTCACTGCCTGGGGGAGGAGCAAAAGCCATGGGATGGAGGCAGCATAGGAAGGGTCAGGGCTGGTCAGTGTTTGGATGGGAGACCTCCATGCGTGTCTACATGGTGAGTCAGTGGGTGACGCTCTGCCCATACAGAGACGGGAAACTGTGGTTTATAACTAACTGAGCTTCCCACAAGACATCCTGTGGGATAGCCAAGGGGTACCCCAGTTGGGAATGTCCGCATGAGGTGTCCTCAAAACCCCATGATAAGCAGAAGGTGAGGGTGTTCACCCATGAGCCAGAAGGAAAGCTGCTGGTGAGAAGGAAAACTAACTGGCCTCCTGGATGCTCTGTGAACATAATTCAGCCGGGTCTCTATGATGTAGGAAAACATCAGTATCCTGATGGAGAACTGAGGGGGAAAGTGACTTACCCGAGGTCACAAAGTGACAGCCAGGACTGGAGCCCCTGGTTCATATTTCCACCTTTAACCCATGAGACTGCCGCATCTCCCACCCATGCAACTTCATTTCTCTAGCGCACACTTGTCCCATCGCTGTCCTATGTACCACGCAGCCCCATGCCCGAGGCCTCAACCTGGGAGAAGGGGAGGAGCTGGGGTCAGCTGTCACTTTTGAGGGAAAGGTTGCTGCCGATGTAGGTTTTAAAGCCATTGCACATTTAAATCAGTGCCTTTCTCCAGGCATTTCACTATGCAGCCGTCCCACACACGGGCACCACATCAGATCAGCCCTTATAGCTGAAGGCTGCACGTACACCACGGTGTATTTTCGAACATTCGTTACTTTCAGATTCTGCACCCACATAGTCTCAGACTCCCCAAAGCACATACTCAGGACAGGCCACGCACACACACACAAAAATGTGTTTTTTCGCCCTCTCCTGACCCCAAAACACACAGCTATTGCTCCAAATTCACCTGCAGGCTGAATCCAAACGTAGCCCAAAGGTGAATGGTTTGGACAGTTAGGAGCACAAAAACAAGAGGGTTTAATGGAAACTGTTCTGTGGTTTTATTTATGGCAGGTACTACTGAAGAATGGGATAATGATGCATCATTATAATGGGATCCCATCCTGCTGTTCTTACTCATGCAAAACTCCAAATGAAGGACTGTACAAAGGTTGCAAGATTTGGGGCAAAAACTTCAAAAATGCCTAATTGCCGTAGGCAGTTAAGGGTCAAATTTTTAAAGGTAGCTATTGATTTCAGTGACAGTTAGTTGGCCTTTAGCTGCTCAGGTGCCTAAATCTCCCTGAAAATTGCTGGGATTTTGGCTTTTAAGTGCTTAAATCAGTTTTGAAAAGGGGACTGTGGATCCTAACTCACTTAAGTGCTTTTGGAAATTTTTATCCTGGGTCCTTAGTGTGTTCAATATTCAGTGTTCTCACACCATGCCTGAATAGCATCTGCAGTGTAACTATTATATAACATAGACCCAATCCTGAAAGCCCTCCCTCTCCGTGTGGCTATGTGGGTGAGAGATAGAACGAGCTAGTTCCTTCTTACTAATGATTGTTCTGCCTTATCTAAGACTCAGCATTATTCCTCACTACCAGACTAATGAATGCTTAAATGTATATAAAGTTACTAGCCAAGGACATAAAATATGAGCTGCATAATCACACTGCAAGTGGTGGGATGAATTATGGATGCACTCAATATGTGTCTCTTTAAGGGGCATGTATATTTGCATACTAATAGCGATGCTAATGAGCCCCTAGGTTTGGTATGTACACAAAATTCTGCTGGAAGAAAAACAACCAGTGTTAAACTTCAGTGAACCTCCTACTGCTTTTAAAATGCCCAGCTTTTCCGACACTACAGGAACAAGGGATAAGCTACAGTGTGTGGGGATGTGGTTTTTCCCTAAAATGTGCTATTGTAAGCATGAATTGATCTCTTAGCTGGCATGACTCAAGACGTAGGTACAGGATTCATTTTTAAAGAGCCGCTCCTGTTTTCTTTATTGTTGTAGCTTTGTGTTCTTTTCCTCTTTTTTTCCTTTTAAATAAGAACACTTTGCACTTCTACCTCTCCTTTCATCTACAGAACTCACTGCACTCAACAAACAGTCCTGAAATAAGCCTCACAACACTGCTGGGAAGTAGAAAAACAAGTAGTCGGACCATGGTCCAGGTGGTGTCCCCAGCTTTGCGGCCTATGTCTATGATACGGCTTTTCCTATCCATCTGCACAATCTTTCTTCCGGGCTCCCATCATCTCATGTCTCGATCGCTGCAACATCCTTCTCTCTGGCCTTGACAAATGCAGTCTTGCCCCACTCTCATCCATTCAGAAAACAGCTGCAAAGATCATTTTCCCAGCCTGTCATTTTCACTAGGGCACCTCTCTCTTTGCATGCCTCCGCTGGCGCCCCCTTCTGGCCATATCCAACGTAAGCTGTTTTTCTTCACTTTCAAGGCCCTTCACCATCAGCTCACATTCGCTACAGAGATGTCGACTTCCCGCTCCGATTGGCCCGTGATGCCAGTCTACAGCATCCACTTGTTACATTTTCAAACAAGCACCTTCTTGCTTTCTCCGAGGCTGCCCCTCATCCTTGGGGGGGGCATGCCCCAGAAACACCCACAAAGCCACTTCATTGTGCTCGTTTCCATTCCTCCTCAAAACGCTCCTTTGCCAGGATACCTACAAAAACACTTGACAACAATTAGGCCACTGGCGTGCCAAGACCACCGCCTGTCGTGCTGACCAGCATTGTCTCTGTTTCCTGGTACTCCCCCATCAGTCTGCATCCCGCTGATGCCTCTTGTCTTATATTTAGATTGTACGCTCTTTTGGTGTTTGTACAGCCCCTAGCACAGTGGGGTGCTGGGTGTGACTAGGGTGCCTATGTGCCACAGTATCACTAATAATTGTACCAGGGTAAAACCCGGCCACTTAATCGTAGCTCGAGTGGTTTTGGTGCTGCACATCTCTATCGACAATAGCGTTGTTTGTTTCAAAGAGCAACAAAAGCCTAAAACGTTCAGAGTTAACTGCTGTAAATCACCACTTGGCCCCGATTCAGCACAGGGTTTTGGTCTCAATTGAAAGCCTCACTATTCAGGCTATGGCCTAAGCACGTGATTCACTTTAACCACATGCTTAAGTCCCACTGAGGGCAACGGAACTTAAAAACATGCTTACATTTAAACACATGGCTTGAGTGCTTTCCTGAACGGGGTCTTACGCACATCCTTAACTTTAAGAACACGCTTAAGTCCAGCCTTCCCTGTCACATCACTTAAACATGTGCCTAACTCCCCTGGGCTTCAGTAGGATGTAAGCACATGCTTATAATTCCAGCATGCACTTAAGCACATGCCTAACTTTAAGCGTGTGCTTAAATCCATCCCTATTCTGCCCAGAATGTAAGTACTTTGCTGGATTAGGGCCCTGGGTTTTACAGAATATATTTTCATCTATCAGACGATTTTGGAAGCTCCTCACTGGGCCATGGAAGGTTTTCTCCTTAACACTGAATTTCTGGATCTCTGTGGCTTCATGCCAGACTCTCAACACCCTTTCAACTGTTTTGACACCAGGGCTATGTGTGCAGATAAAATAATGATACCCAGAGCTAATGATATTTACTAAAATACAAATTAACGCTCAGTCACACAGTGTCATGATTTGTCATCCAGAGCTAACATTAAAAGAAATTAAGGCTGAGTCAGAAAGTTATTTCAGGCTTTTCTGTGTAATAGTGAGCAGCAGACTCTGTGGGTGCAACAGTGCCACCTGCTGGCTACGACGGGAAGTCCTGGCCTTTTGTGTCAAGAAAAACGTTAGAAACCAAAGGTGCAAAGCGTAAAGCAGTTATCTGTTTGCATTCCTTTGCAGGAATGCTGGAATAATGTTTAATTTAATCATGCTAAATTAATTATTATGATATGTTAAATTCATTAATATTAAATTCCTGGTTGATTCAATAACATTAATTTAAAGAGGGGTTGTCACAAGTGCCTACCTGAATTGGGATTGAAAGTCACTGGGACTCATGTTCCTAAATCCCTTTGGCACTTGTGACAATCCCATCCTTAAGTCTCTTTCTCATTGCATTGTATTTTTTTATTTTTGCTTGTGTGTTTCTTCTAAAGTTAATAAAGCAAACAGCAAGCAAAAAAATAACTGGGAAGATTTGAGAGGTTATATTTTGTTTGAATTTTTTTTTAAAAAAGCTCAAGAGTGAATAACAGTCAGCGCTTAAGTTGCAATTTTATATCTGCAGCTCTCCAAACACTTTGCAAAGACAGGTCTGTACCATTTTGCCCCTTTTACAGATGGGGAAACAGAGGCACAGAAAGGTGAACTGAGTTGCACAAGGACAGTGCCAGAGCTGAGAATAGAAGCAAGGACCAGTGCCTTATCAACTGCTTCCAGGTCCAGAAAGCACTCCAATAAGTTTAATTAATATCCAGTTCAAAAGTCAACAGTGGTGCTATGAAGATGGATGCCTAGAATCACAGCGGCTGTTGCAGGGAATTACATGTCTCTGAATTACGCTGGCCCTTAGACTTCACCCCTGGTCTGCAATACCACCACTCACCCTCTCTCAGAGTTTGTGCTGTGCGAGGCGGCTGCTGCCATGTGCTGAATCAGCATATCTTCTTGTCCTGCCCCACTTCTGAGCTAGCACCTAAGGCTTTTCAGGCTGGGCTGGACCCCCATCTGGTCCCCGCAGTGGTAGGGAAGTTGTGGCTCTTCTGTGCCACTGCATTCTTCTCTTGGTGGACTCTCCATTCAAGGGCCATCATACAGGTTATACATGGGTGGAAACCAGTGTACATCCCTGTCAAGAATTGGCCTATGATATCTATAAAAGCAGCCATTTGTTAAAATGGGCAAACTAAAGAAGACATAATTAGAGGATAACTTTGTGCCCCAATTCCTTTTCCTATGCCAGAAGGGGACACACACATCCAAAGTATAAATGAGCAGTAAAACAGTGTTCCCAGGGCTCATGCTATTCACTTTTTTTCTTGAAGTCCCAGCTTCTGGAGTCACGTGATTATGTGACAATCTCAGCTTTCATTTAAAATAAAAAGTATGTTTCTAGCCCTGCCGGTTGGGGAGACAAGTTTGAAAAAGGGAACCCTATGGGCTCCAGGGCCAGATTGTAAATGAAAATAACCCCACATTTATTTATTTATTTAAATCTCATGATTTTGTGGACCTGATTCATGATTTTTGAAATTTTGGGCTTGGTAATTGGGAATAATTTGGGAATTACTTAACCATACGGCCAACTCCATGCAAAAGCAGTGATGTCACAGTGTGGTGCATGCTGGGATGCCACAACAGAATGGGGAGCCAGCAGCCTGTGATGGGGGGTGGAGAGAGAAGGTAACTTTTGGTTGTGCAGGATGCAACATAGCCTGGTTAATGGTAGCATTTGGCACCTGCCTATCACAGAAAACAGAGCGACAACCTGCCTCTCTGTGGACTTTTTAAACCAGACTCTTTGGGTTATTCCCTATTCAGCTCTACAGGGTGGTTTCAAAGTTCTATAGAAAAGATTTCATTCTCTGTTAAATCATGTAAGTTTTAGAGTAACTTTGCAAGGAGACCTTGAATATCAGTCCTTGATAAATGTCCTAGCTGGTAGGGCTGCCTCTTCTTTTTCAGTCCATTCTTTGTTTTACAGAAATGATACGCATTTTGAAGGCACATCTATTTTGGTTATGTATCCCTGGCCATAGCTCCTTGAGTTATTGGTGAGGTTCTGCCGCTCCCAACAGAAGGACAAAATTATTATCCCAATACACCATCTACTGTAAATCTCTCCTGGGAGTTAAAAAGAGTCTTGGCATACGTGCATGCTTTGGCTATGTACAGCTAAACTAGACACTTAGTTACATCTTTCTTTCGGTTTCTTAAGTTGTAATAAATAGTGTGCATTAGTTAGGGTGACCGGATGTCCCGATTTTATAGGGACAGTCCCGATATTTGGGGCTTTTTCCTATATAGACTCCTATTACCCCCCACCCCCGTCCCGATATTTCACACTTGCTGTCTGGTCACCCTAGCAGTAGTAAAGCACTATTCAGCTCAGGATCCCAAAGCACTTTAGAAACACTATTGAACTAAGCCTCATCAAACCCCTGTGAGGTTACATCACTATCCAGATGGTTCATCTGGTGCCCAAATGGCCTCATGAGTCAGTAGCAGATCTACAGCGATAATAACCCAGGAGTCCCCCGCTCCCCACCACACCTCCCCCACTCCCTTGCCATATATACACATTTATAGTTCACAACACTTTTTTTCCATTCTCTCTAGCTAGAATCCAAGCTGCAAGGACCTTGAGGATTGTATAAACTGGCCACGTGCCTCCGCTCTCCAAACAGGAGAGGAGCGGCAGCTCGGGACAGAGCTCTCCATAAAAGTCAGCGAGATCCTGTACATGCACCGTGGGTACAGATTCAAGTCTTCCCTCAGAATTTATTAGTGTTTCATCTGCCTTGAAACGGGAACTGCCTTCGTGTTGATAATTGACTGCACTCTGTGGCTTCCCCAAGCACCTCAGTCTCGCTTGTTCAACTGCTCTCTTCTACAGTTTGCAAGCCTGCTGCAGTGTTTGTCAGTGACTGACAACAGCGGTCCCTTGGGGACTAGTTCTTTGTCTGGCGCTGGCATTGGGGAAACCATCAGTGTCACACACAGCTGCGCTGTCTATCTGTCTGGGTTCATATACCACACTCGTTGCTGCAGCAGCCTGGTGTCGCAGTACTCATCCGGAGCCCTGTCTCCCTGTTCTCATTGATCACAAGAGCTCGGCAGTTAACGGGGTTAACCTGCCCATCAGGAGCCAGGGCCAAATGAGTGATATCCTCAAAGACGTGCGGATAAAGACTCTGCACTGGGGAACTGGATGGTTCAGGGGATTGGTAGATTGGCCCTAGGAGAGTTGTGCCAGTCCGTGCTGGCGTTGGGCAAAAAGCAGTTGTCCAGTGGCCCGCTTGGGCTGGGTTGAAGGTCTCAGCTTGCTTCCAAGTAAACATGTGTCTATCGTAGAAACCTTCATCACAACCCACTCGCCCCACTGTCTGGGAGTCTGTGGCAGGGCGACGACTCACTGGCGCAGCGCCTCCTGCTGGTTGTCCAGGGAATTAGCTCTTTCCAGCCCGGCGCACCCCCTGCAGGCCGGTGTCCCTCCCAGACCCCGGTGCCCTCCTAGATCAGGGTTCTGCCCCCTGGCAGTGCCCCCTCAGTCTGGGTCTCCCCTCCTGGGGGAACCCCCAACCCCCTATCCCCACCTTGCCTCAGTGGCTACTGCCAGTCATCGTCTAGCCCCCGCTCCCCGAGGCAGACAGCAGTCTGTAAACCACTCATCATCGGCAAGGGGGTTAGACAAGCTGCCTCTGCCTATCTCTGGGCTGCCCCTCTGCAGCCCTAGTACCCTCTTGTGGGCCCTTAACTCGGCCTGCAGCCTGGGACTTTGCTAGGCGGGAGCTCCCCAGCTCCCTCTGCCCTTCCCCAGCACTGCTCCACCCTAGATACCCTCCTCAGCTTCCCAGATAGCCAGGTCCTCTCTCAAAAGGCTAGAGAGAGTGTCTCCCTCTTCTGGCCCACCGCCCTCTTATAAGGGCCAGCTAGGCCCTGATTGCATTGGCTACAGCTGTGGCTGCTTTCCCCATCAGCCCAGCTTTTCCCCTGCCACAGCCCTCTCCCGGGCTGCTTTAAGCCCTTCAGGGCCGGAGCGGGGTAACCCCCCGGCTACAGAGTCTCCAGCTGTGCCGGGTTTTGGAGGCTCTTTCCTGTGAGGGCATCAAGGAAGCGGGTGGTCTGATGTGCTGCCACATCAGTTCCATTTAGAAGACTTGGATTCCAGGCCTGTCAACCAGATGCTTTCCTGAAACACCTAGTTTACTCAAAGATGGTATCACAGGGGCCAGATTCTCCTCTGGTACAAATGGGCATGGCTGCATTGACTTCACTTGCACGGTGCTGATTTGCACCAGATGAGAAGCAGGGTTTGTACCTTTACAGGTAAGAAAGGAAACGTTGCCTTGTGGTCTGGATTGTGGCTTCTAAGCCTGTCTCTCTGTGAATCATGGAAAATGGTTTAGGCCCAAGTACTGTCCCCAGAGCCCAGCCCAAGCAGCCAGGATGGGCACTGGGCAGGCATGTGGGGGGATGGGAAGAAAGATATTTCCCCGACGCTGAGCTCCTTCAGCAGCGCTGCCCTGGTGAAACTGGTTCATCCCTGATGTTGTCCCACTGTGCGGTGGATGCTGTAGTTCCCATCTCCTGCACTGTTGCGAGGCCTGCCCAGGCCTGCCAGCCTTGCTTCTGCCGAGCACTATCTGACTGAGCAAAATGGCGCTGCTCAACCCGGGGCATCGAAACAGAGAGTCAGACCCTCAACTCTTGGTCTATGGTGCATGCCGATTTTATGCAGGGTTACAATCAGTTTCGCCCTTCCTTGCAGAGCTTGATAGTCTGACCTGCAGTTCAAGTTCCCCAATGGCCTTCCTCTAACCTTGTTTGTCCCCATTTCCTCCAAGGTTCCTTCTTTCCTTCCCTGAAGCCCTCCGACATGGTCTTCAAGATCATCTTCTGGCTGGGGTACTTCAACAGCTGCGTGAACCCCATCATCTACCCCTGCTCCAGCAAAGAGTTCAAGAGAGCGTTCATCAGGCTGCTCAAGTGTCAGTGCCACCGGCGCCGCCGGCCCATCTGGAGGGTGTACGACAACCACTGGCGCGCCGCCTCCATGAGCAGCTCGGGGCGGGATTCCGACATGGACATGGGGCCCAGAATCGCCACCCTCAACAGCTCTTTCATATTGAACTCCACCCCTCAGGAAAGAACCCCTAAGAGGCGAACGCTAAGCTTCAAAGGGTGGAAAATGGTCACAGCTTTCCAAAAGCCATCCTCCACCCAACTGAAAGAAAAGATGAACAGCCTCTCCAACAAAATAAGAGGCTCCAGCAAAGGGGGCATGAGCGCAGCTTATAAAATGGAGGTGGAGTCTGTTTCCATAGGGATCCCTAATGACTTCATGGAGGCTATTGACTACCAAATGTACGATTTACCAGACTGCTGTGGGCTCAGAGAAACGGATATTTAAAGCCCCGGGACAACGATTTGTTTGTTTTTAAATGTGCATTACGTGTGGGTAGAGGGGACGAAAACGGGATGCAATCGATACGTTTGTCAGGCAGGCTGGAAAAAGCGATCGGGTGTCAAATGAGCCACCGGCAGATTGTGTGATCACCGCCCACTAAGGTTACAGGAATAAGGGTTTAGTATAAGGGAAATACTAATGCTCTAATGGCATGCCAGAGTCTTATCCGCTGTATTGCCAGGTGAAGGAAGCAGTGGGACTGCGGGGTCTAGGGAAAAGCTCTGTTTCGTCTGCTGGGGTGATGGTGTTTCATAGCTGCTGTGCGCTTCAGGGGAAACTAGAATGCATCCTTCGCGATTACAGAAAAATGGAAAGGTCAACACCATGAAAGCCCCGAAGCTGGGTGTAATTCTCCTGTCTTAGTGCATGTGACCACGTCTCCTTCCAGAGGCTGTTCCCAGCCAGGATTCAGCTGCTGCTTCGCGACAGCTGACAGAGCTGTTCCGTTAGCTCACGGGTAAGGGCTTATGGTGACGGGCCCAGGGTTTGATTCCTGCTGTCGACTCTGGGGTCTCTGATCTATCTGGCCACAGGTTACTACATACGCGTAAGATGGGTTTATGCCTGAACAGTCATCCTCACTTACACGCTGAAGGAAAGGGAAGTGCGGGTCTTTTTTCTAATCCAAATCTGAGCTAAACTTCTCATTTTACTTTGCATTTGAAAAGCGCCCTGAGCCTTTCACAGCACCCACTGCCCGCACCATCACTAGCACATGTTGCTCTGTGTCAGCAGTGAGGAAACACTGCCAGACGTGCTTTTGGATATTGGACATGTCTGGCTCTTCTGCCACCACCTCTTCCTCTCTCTCTCTCTCTCCCGCTCAAACTATAGGAGAGAAATGGTGGCAGCAAAGTTCAGCTCAAGACTCAAACTTCCCCATAGTTTGGGATGGAGGTTTCCATGTAGGCCCATCTCTGAGGTTAGTGTGTTGGAGCTAAAGTCAAACATCTCTCCATAGAGGTGGGAGTTCCCCCTTGTAATGCATCAGGGTTCTTGAGCTGAGGCAGTCCAGGATGATATTCAGCGCTCTTGTGCCCTTCTGATACAATTCCTTGCCGAGACGGCGGAGCTGCCCAAGCTGAAACATTCAGTGGCCCTCAGTAATCGTCGGTTTTGTTTGCTCTTGCTGTGGCCAAAAAGGGTAGCAATGATTTTTTTCCCCACCATGCACAGATCCAGATTGAACCCGCATCCGAGAGGATGTAGTGGCCTCCAGTGCCCTAGACTATGTGGAGAAAGAAGATGTGTGACCCCCCAAAAGGGCAACATCGGTAGCACCAACAGAGTATGACCAGACACAGTGTTGTGTGTTATGCTTTGTTGTATATTTGCACTCAGCCAATTAGTTGGTCAAACCCCACCCGCTGTGTATTTCATGTGTCTATTTTGTTGCATTTTGGGCAGCTGATAAGCCCAGTAGGCTCCACAAAGAACCTGCGTGAAGCTTAGAAATCGGCTCAGCCCACAATCCCTGAATTCAGATACCCTGGGGACTTGGGCAGAACGTGGATCTGAGTCTCAGGTCTGTTCTCTGGTGCAAATAAAAATATGGGAAAACATGCTCCATAGTGGAGACATGCTGTCAAATTCATCCCAGGTGTAATCCCACCCAGGTCAGTGCAGTGCCACCTGGAGCAAATTTGGCCCATTAAGACTAACATGGCTTTCATTACTGGGGCCTGACGTATGCTTACCCAGCCTCTCTGACTAAGCTTTTGCAAGAAGAGAAACAGAGCTGCCAGGCTCACAGTGTTAAGAAAATCGGGTGTTATGGTTTGTCCTCCTTTCTCTTTGTTTTCAAATGGAAACTCAATATACAAAGTGTAAAAAAAAAGAAAGAAACTAATCTATTGGATACCAAGATGCCGTGTATGGAACGGGTAGTAGCTGAACTCTGCAATGCCCTTGTCAAGCTGACACTGAACTAAATGAATTATTGCACAAGCAAGTCTGGTGTGTGTCAAACTATTTCCCTGCAGGAAGCCAACAATATCAAGCAGCACCGGCCAATGGTGCACTCGCTGTGAACCATGTCTGGTTCGTTACAGTGTGTGTTCAAAGATTGCTAATGGGCTTGCCAAAGAGCGCTCAGAAATCCCAGTCGGCCCAATCCTGCCCAAATTCCCCAGGGAAACCCAGTTGGGCCGTCTCAGTGGGAAAAGCGTATTTCTTTTCGGGTCTGTAGAAGCCCTGCGGTGACCGTAAATAAAGGGAGAGCTGAGAATAACCAAATAGCCCTTTAGCGGTGTAAGAACAGTGCCTGCAAATGGTTAACATACAACGCTTGACACAGGGCCTAACCCTGCCCCCTCCAAATTCCCACCGCAGTTGATGGGCGCGTTTCAATTTGCAGTTATTGTTTATTTACCACTCATTGTTTGGGGCCCAATCCCCCGGCCATACAAGTCAGTGGAAAGACTTCCGATGAGTAGGAGCATTGTGTAGCCACGCCCGGGACAGTACAGCCATGCAAAGACTGGAGCCCCTAAGCCGAGGAGCTTGCAGTTTAAAGGCACCGTTGGGCGCCAGGTAGGCAAAGCCAGAGCGGTGTGTGGTCACTGGCGCTGGAATCCAGCCCAGAGCAGGTGCTTGTCAGGAGCTCTGGAAGGAGAAGAATCCATTCACCCTGCCCTTCTCCCCCGACTCCAGACACATGTGCATGTATTCCCTTGATGTTAAGGGGAGATCTGCACTGACAATGGGACTAATCCATTGGACAGGTAAGGTGCTGTATGGAAGCAGCTACCTAGTCTAGATCTGCTGTATGCGGAGGAAAGAAAGCACCAGGGGCAAAAGGTGCTTATAATCATGTGCCCACGTTAGTAGCTGTGGTAATTTGCAGACATTTAACCATCTAAATACCTGACCTCCAGGTGCAATCAGGCTGTGAGTTGTACAAGTGATGTTAATTGCACCCACCAAAATGGAGGCCTAGTTAAGGACAGGATGGAAATTTGATCTTAAATGGGAATTTCATATAATATTAATGGATTTATGCGGGTAACTTCCCATACAGTGTGATGAGAATACATCCATCCATCCGTGTGTATATGTGTGTGTAGATTTATATGCTGCATACAGATACACACACCTATATATGTATACCAACATACTGTCATTTCCCGAATCACAGACATTTTCTCATAAACTGAAGATTTTCCAGGGCTGTCTAGCCATTCATTCCTGGCAAGCATTTTATCAAATATTCCTCCCAAGTTGCTGAGGCTGTTGCTAACACTTCTGCCTGACCTTTTAAATTAGCTTCTTCTTGTTTCATTTTTATGATTTCATATACCTGAATTTATGCCCTCTGATCACTTGAAAGCATTCAGCAAAGCAATGCCTAATTGTTGGGTGTTTCACCGATTCTCCCTCCGGGTTCTAGTCAGAGCCAGGGGAACAGAGGAGATAAAAGTAGGTTTAAACAAGCAAACAAACCCCAACGCATCTCCTTTGTTTTGTTAATTACAGCTGTCCCGGTGTTTGAATGAAGACAGCTGGAGATGCATAGAGCATAAAGTAGAATTCTGTGGGGGCATTCGCTATAAAGTTGTTTGATAATACCGGCTACTTGCTGTAGCCTAGTGCATTTCGGCAGCATTTTTGTTCTTCATTTAAACAAGGGATGCAAGTTCCCCCTAACGGGGATGGCTTCGTTTTGAGCAGAGAGGCTGAATCCATCAGAGGAAAGGATTCCAACACTGGCTGCTGTGCAATACTTTTGCAGCGTCTTACCAAATTCTGCCCTTCGGTCAACCGATTCTGGTTGCCTTCGAGATCAGTGTGGGGATTATCTGAACACATATGGAAGCTATAACAACATTCAGGACAGGCTGGGACATCATAAACTGTAGCTGCCCATGTTCGGGTGATTCAGTTCTATCTTCCTGGTCAGTCTGGAGACCAAACCTTAGCATTGATTAAATATGGATTACAGAAAAATTTAACCTATTGGAGGGATTTTGTCTGACTATTTGAGATAAATAGAAAATAAGCATTTCTAAAACAAAAAAGCCAGATCCTCTGCTGGTACAAATTAACATCACTTCATTGAAGTTGGAGTCCATTGGTGCTACGCTGATTTATACTTACTGGGAGTCTGATTTAGATCTGGATTACACTGGTGCAAATCTAGAGTCACTCCAGTGAATTCAGTGGAATTACATTAGAGGGATACCAGAACAGAATCAGGGTCATAAGCTAGCCTTATCTCTTCACACAAAGCTCCCGTTGATATTGACATGCAGGATATCAGTGGGTCAGAATATGGGCTGGAGTGTTTCTTATAGATAGTTAGAGTCCAAAATTCCTCTAGAGACCATCCCAGTCTATCAAGGAAACCAATATCTTGGCTCATATAAATAATTATTATGAGGAGTGAAAAAACACTCATGTGGGAATTTGGAAAGATGCAGTTTTTTTACCTGATTGGATAATGACTTTGATAAACACTTTATAAATGACATTTTCCTGTGAAGTATCAGAGGGGTAGCCGTGTTAGTCTGGATCTGTAAAAAGCAACAGAGAGTCCTGTGGCACCTTTAAGACTAACAGATGTATTGGANCCCCCCCCCCCCCCCCGGCCCAAAGCACTCAGATCCTAACTATGGTGATGGCTAGATAGCTAGAACCCTGCAGATCTTGTGATCTTCCAGAGGCAAGTGGCTTCCTTGCAAAGTGGACCCTTGCTTTTCATTACCAGCTGCCCTCCGTCTCCATCTTCTTGAAGCCCCTGGAGCACCATTGGCGTGCCCTCGCCCCCCAACCATAATCCACCAGCACAGGCTTCGTTCCTCTTGTGTTGAACTGAAATCCTGAACTGTGCCCTATCAGGCTATGATTGGCCATTACCAAGCATTCACCAGAAGAACGTTTTTCAGCGTAGGCAGTTTGCAGGGAGAGAGGGACATCTAGATAGGGTGTCTATAGCCAGTGCATTGCCCTGTGATCCCGTCACCAATGGAAATCAGCAGGGGCCCTCCAAAGAGCAGAACTTTTGGAGAAGACCTTTCCTCATTCAGTTTTCCTTTACCAGTGTGAGGAAATGGGTCAAATACTTAGCTGATGCCCACGTCACAGCTCCATTGACTTCAGTGGAGCCAGGCTGACGTACCCCAGGTGAAGATCTGTCCCAACATCGCCAAACCTTCCAAGTGGTTAATCATTGGGCCATTTTATAAAGCACGTGCATCACTGGTGTCCAAGAGCCCTCACTTCATTATGCTGGCTTTCTGGGGTCACTTTTAGCATCGTTATACTTTGTTGCTTCAATGAACTAATGCTAAGACTGACTGGCCGCAGCACTTATGTCAACAGAACCTCCCAGCTTCCATTCCTGGAGGGCAGAAGGTTTTATCCGCCATTAAGCTGGACTGACGTTTGGTTACATTTCTATTGTTTACAGTGTGTATATAAGTGTACATTTCCTTTAGCAACAGCTGGATTTTTTTTTATGTATAGATTTTTATTTTTCATCCTCAGATGTATTTATTAGTCAAAGTATTTCTGTTCCGTGATTCGAGGTACGTTGGATTGATGTAAAGTCTACAAAACTGAATGCACATATTTTGGTTTGTACCAAATACACGCACAATGCTGTATAAAAGGTGCAGTATTATTGTTAAGGTGCAGTATTGTTGCTTTATATAATTTTTGAAATATGGGAGGGAGGGTCATGATAAAGCGCACATTTTTAATTCATGTATTTTCACCCACATATAAATGGTCTAAAAAGATTATAAAAGTGTGACTAGCTGGTATACACGATGGGAGTTTGAAAAGAAGCCATTTCTTCCTGAAATGCTCAAACTCAGGAATTCCCGGGCTGAGGATCACAAACAGTGTCAGGGGTCATGACAACCTTGCTCTTCCCACATTGCTGAATAGGGGAGGGCATGTTCTGGAGGGAGTGTGTGTCCTGGGATGGGGTGGGGGTTCTGGTATGGAAAAGGGGGACCCTAGTATCATAAACGTTAAAAATTGGGTCTGGTTGAAAAAATTTTCGATTGAAACAGTTGTTTGATGGAAAATTGAGGGGACGGGGTTAATGATTTTTTTCTGAAAAATGTCTGCTCTCCTTGGAAATTTTCCATTTTTTGTTGAAAATGTACGAAAACTGAAACAGTTCCATTGTGAAGTGCTTCACGGGGCTTGTCACTTGGGTGTCTCATGCTCCCATTCTCCCTTTATGCCATCAAGCTCCCTCGCTGGACTACAGCTTCCATGAAGCATCACAATCTCCCTTCTTGGTAAAGGGAGGCAGTGCATATTGGCAGTCATATGGCAGTAGTGCATTATGGGAGATGAAGTCCAGCTTGGGGCCTAGCCTACAAGGGAGAATGGAATCATGGGGCAACCAAACTATGTGTCTTGTGAGGCACCACAGCCGCATTTTACAATTGAAATATTTTGGATGTGGGGCAAAGTATTTTGCCAAAAAGTTGAATTCTTCTGTGTGTGGAGGGAGTGGGGGACCAAGTGTTCCAACCAGCTCTACTGAGAGCCTCTGTCCCAGGGAGACAGAGAAATAGGTCCGTACAATGCGAGTGATAAACCACAGCCTGAGTGGATCCCATGTTGCTTTAGCTGTACAAAAATCACAGATATTAGGGATGAAAAAGACTTAGAGGTTCAACCTTTTTAAAGGGGCTTCTTCTGCCTACAATTTAGTACCCACTTGTCGGGGTGAAATTTTAGATGCAACAGGAGCAGGGGAACACACTTTTATTCCCTTTGTTAAATATTTGTAATGTTGCAGATCCCTGGGGAAAAAAATAAAGGAAGTTGTCATTGTCACATGTACTTAATGATCTTTCTGTACCATAAAATTTGCCTGGGTAAAATGTCCCATCTCAGCTTTCACACACACCCTTCACCTTGCCTTGCCATTGAGTTTGTGAAACACTTCCTCTGCCTGATCCATGTGGAACGTTACATACCATTAGCTGCTAAGTCAGAGGCTCAAAGGCAGATAGCCTGTGGCTGTCCTTTCAATGTAGCACGTCTGTCTGGCACCTGGATGTGTTGTGTGGTTCGCCGGATGCACATGGTAAAAAGAAGACAAAACTCACTCAATTCCCAAGAGCCTGCTGAAGGCAGTGCTATGATTCCGAATGCCAGAACCACGTACACTGGTCAGCCAAATTAATAAGTGTTGGCCTGGTTATGTGAAGAGCTAAGCTCCGTCAGTTCCCATAGACACCATTGGGGCGTCGGAGCTAATCAGTACTTCAGAGGATTGGGACATATAGCACATCTAAAGCGGCAAAAGAACTATTACAAAACTTATATCCAGAAACATGATGATTGACACAGTGTGGCAGGGAAAATGGGAAGCATCTTTTCATTGCTGGCCACTACTAGCAATAGCAGAAAGATGTCTCAGCTCAGCAAGGTCCAAAGGACAGCTCCTGCGTGTTATCAGACCAAAATGATGAGCATCTTTACTTCCCAAATGCCCTTTGGTTGCCAGCTAAGAGTTATAAAACCTCTAATGTTAATCAGCATCAATAAAGATCTCATGGCAGCTATATGACTATATTATTCATTTCTTTTTTTAAATACAACTCCGTCGACACTAGACCTGGTTGGAAAACGGAATTTCTGTTCCATGGGAAACACCAACATTTCAAATTTTTTTCCATCCCCAAATCAGGGGATTTCAATTTGGAATTTCCATCCCCAAATCAGGGGATTTCAATTTGGAAAGATTGAATCATGTCATGCTCATAATATAGACCTGATTAATTTCAACAACGTCAAAACATTTCATTGTGCAAAGGTAACACTGTTTTGTTTTGATAATGTCAAAACACTGTCATCATATTTATATTAATTAAAGATAGGCATACAATAAAATATTGAGATATTATAATGTAAAAGTCTAAATGAAATGAAACAGAACAATAAGGTCAAAACAAAATGTTTTGACATTTTTTTACAAAGTGAGACAGTTGAAAGGAATTGTGTCAACATTTTCCCATTGAAAATTTTGCTGAAATCAACATAGACCTGCAAAATGTTTCAATTTCATCAAAACTGCATTTTCCGATGGAAAACTATTCTTCCAAAAAAAAATTGATAATCACTCATATAAACCAATAGTTGAGCTCAATGGCTCAGGAGTGAGTAATGGGCTACAAAGCCTTTTTCATGTAGGTCACTGGTTTGAATCCAAGTCTGGGTAATAGTAACCTCAACAGTTGTTCGGTGACCTATGTGAAATGGAATTGGCAATCAGGCCAGCAGCCAAGGCAGATATTTTCAACACAGTCTAGGAGATTTAGACACATATATTTTAATGGAAGATATGTATTAAATTTATAATTAATAAATTCCAAGGTCAGAAGGGACCATTGTGATCATCTAGTCTGACCTCTTGATTAGCACAGGCCATAGAACTTCCCCCAAATAATCCCTTGAGCAGAGCTTTTAGAAAAACATCCAATATTGATTTTAAAATTATCAGTGATGAAGAATCCACAACAACCTTTGGTAAATTGGTCCACTGATTAACTACCCTCACTGTTAAAAATGTATGCCTTGTTTCTAGTCTGAATTGGTCTAGCTTCAGCTTCCAGCCAGGGGATCACGTTATACCTTTCTCGGCTAGGTTGAAGAGCTCATTCTTGATTTGTAACAGCAAGGGTAGAGTTACTGCAGTAATTGAACCCAGGAGACCAGCCCTCCAGTGACTTCTAGACCGCAATCCATCCTTTAGCACAGGGGAGGGCAAACTACGGCCCGCGGGGTGGATCCGGCCCGTCAGGGCTTTCAATCCGGCCCGCGGGATTGCCAGACCTGTGGCGCAACAGGGCTAAGGCAGGCTCCCTGCCTGCCCTGGCCCTGCTCCGCTCCCGGAAGCGGGCAGCACCACGTCCCTGCAGCCCCTGGGGGTGGGGCAGAGGGCTCTGTGCACTTCCCTCAGCTGCAGGGACCGCCCCCTGCAGCTCCCATTGGCCAGGAATGGGGAACGGCGGCCAATGGGAGCTTCAGGGGTGGTACCCACAGGCAAGGGCAGCACGCGGTGGAGCTGCCTGCCCCACCCCACCCCCAGGAGCCACTGCCGGACATGCTGGCCACTTCCGAGAGCAGCGTGGGGCCAGGACAAGCAGGAAACCTGCCTTAGCTCCGCTGCCACCCCGGAGCCGCGCAAGGTAAGTGGCACCAGGCTGGAGCCCGCACCCTGAACTCCTCCTTCACCCCGCACCCCAACCCCCTGCTCTGAGCCCTCTGCTGCACCCCACGCCCCTCCTGCACTGCCCCCTCCTGCACCCCAACCCCCTGCCCTGATCCCCCTGCCGCACCCTGCACCCCTCCTGCACTGCCACCTCCTGAACTCCATACCCCTCCTGCACCCCAACCCCTGCCCTGAGCCCCCTGCCGCACCCTGTACCCCTCCTTCACTCCAACCCACTGCCCTGAGCCCCCTCCTGCACCCAACCCTTTTCTCTGAGCCCCTTCTTGCACACCACACCCCCTCCCACACCCCACACTCCCTCCCACACCCCAACCCCCTGCTCCAGCCCTACATTCATGGCCCTGCGTGCAATTTCCCCACCCAGATGTGGCCCTCGGGCCAAAAAGTTTGCCCACCCCTGCTTTAGCACACTGCTATTCATGTGGGATGTTTACATGTTTCTATTGAGTTAATCTCATCACAGACTACTGTTTAAAAAGGCTACTTCTTAGTATCTGGGAAGAGATTTCTGATAGATAGCTCTTGAGCCGAAAAACGCGTAAGATCCAGCAGCTGGAAGGTGAAACGAGACAAATTCAAACTAGAAATGAGACACAATTTTTAACAGTGAGGGTTATTAACCACTGAAACAAATTGCCTGTGGAGCGGGTGGATTCTCCATCACTTGAAGTCTCAGTCAGGACAGGATATCTTTTAAATTATATATGCTCTAGCTCAAACAGAGGTTAAGTGCTTGATGCAGGAATCACTGGGTGAGGTTCTTTGGCCTGTGTTACGCAGGAGGTCAGATGAGATGGTCGTAATGGTCCCTTCTGGCCTGAACAATCTATAAATCTGTGCCTGGCCTAAGGGATGGACAGTACATCCTACTGAACACAGGACGCATTGCCCAGAAGAGCACGCCTGCTTTGCTCAACAGAGCAGACTTACCTGGCCAGGGGAATTACCTGCTGCCATTCTGAAGCTCCAGAGACTCCTGCACTTTCACCTGCTTTTGACAGAGTGTCAGTCGTTTATTTATTTATGTTTAGATTCTGGTTTTTGTGGTTTATAGTCTATCCATCAAGGGCCATTGCAGCTATTTTCGCTCCTGGGAATTGGCTGCGGGGTTAGAAAAAGCTGGTTTGAGTCATTGTATTTATGTCTGTAGTTTTCAGAGTGAGTTATTGCCAGGGAAAGGTGCCATGAGGACAGCCATGAGGGCCTCTCTCCTTCCCCCCACCCTCCCGTTAAAAAACAGATTCGGCCTGTACTGTCACGACAGAGGCCACCCTGTACGGCCCCACCTACCGCTTTGCCACGTAGCTGCATCCTGGAGCAGATCACCTCTCAGACCATGGCCCAGTCTGGTGTCATCTGTGCTGAGACTGCCAGCCACGAGGCCAATGAGTGCCAGCTGTGCTTGTTCACTCAGGCTGGGATTATTCAAAAGGGCCTAAGGGGGGGAGGGGGAGTAATGGGCCTCCTCTGCCATTAAAAGCCAATGGAGACGGGCACCTCCTTTCCTTAGCAATCCCGGCTTTAAGGCCAAATCCAACGCCCCTTGAGGTCAATTGAAGATGCCCACTGACTTCAAGGGGAGCTGGAAAAGGCCCTAAGCACTAGGTCGAGACCAACAAGCTCAGTTCACATAGGCCACCAAGACAGCTGACAAGGATTTCTACTCTCCTGAGTTTTCCTGGATTCAAGCCATTGGCCTAGCGATAATGGGGGCCTAGCTTAAGAACATAAGAACGGCCATACTGGGTCAGACCAAAGGTTCATCCAGCCCAGTATCCTGTCTTCTGACAGTGGCCAATGCCAGGTGCCCCAGAGGGAATGAACAGAACAAGTGATCATCAAGTGATCCAATCCCCTGTCGCCCATTCCCAGCTTGCTACCTGTCCTCTGAACCAGCGGCCTGTGAGCCATGGGTGCTTAACCCCTTCCTCGTGGGCCACAAAATGAAATGAGGATCAAGCAGCAGGGTTAATGGTGGGTTTGTCCAGGAGGATCTTTCCCATTGTGGGTAGGTACTGACTTTACCTTGGCATCTTGCTCACCACAGAGCTTATTGCTGGTGCCAAAGACATAATGAGGAACAAATATTCCCAATGCAGTGGCCTGCAGACTGAAAAAAAAAATGCATCCCTATGGATCCATCACAGCCATTCAGTCCCTACGGGTGCCTAGGTCAAGAGGACGTCTGAAAATAGAATTAACGAGGCTTGTGATATGGACACTGCCAAAAATGCAGAGAAGCTGACCAGTCTTCCTCCTATTACCAAAGGGTGTGCGATGTTGGAAGAGGGCCAATGTTTAGGACAAAGTGTCTTTAAAAAATGCTCTGGGTCAACTATGCGGCCTGTGGTGAGGAACTTTTATAGCTGTGCTGCACTTTGAGATGTCAGACACCATCTCCTCGGCCAACAGAGAGCTGCAGAAAGGCGCCACTGTCAGCATTCATATGGTATTTTTAGATGACAAGCACTGAAGTAAACTCACGGGATGATTTTGCAGCCTCATTGGCAGAGCGCTGTATGAACAGAGACACATGCAATTGGCACAAGGCCCCAGAAAAACATCTTTCAAGAGTGGGAGCAGTTTCATTTTCCCCAGAGGGCAACGTACACACAGGTTGGTATGTGCCATGCTACCACTGCCCCTGTGGACAGACTCAGCCCTGCTCCGGAGTTATTAGCTCCCTATCCAGTGGATGGGCTAGAACGAGGGGTGAGCAAACATGTAGCCCATGGAGTCCTTAAACCTACAGCTGCTGTAATCTTTAATATGAGGATGGGGCCTGGTGAGACTACAAGTCCCAGCATGTATTGATCCATCTATAATCTTCTCCATTTCATGTAATTTATGGGATGACCTTTGGGCTCCTGACAAGCTGTTGGTTGGGCAGAATGTGGACACCTCAATATAAGCCCCAATACCACTGACTGCTGAGGAGGATCCTCATGAAGATTTCCTTTCCCAGAGCCTCCTCCAATGGGTTTTTCCATGAGAAGGGATGATTTGGGCCTCTATTATTCATTTCCTAAAGTGTGTGTGAAAGTTGGTGGTAGAATGAAATGATCATTATAATATTAATATGAGAAAATGTTAGAAAAGGTGCTCAGATACTATGCTGATGGATGGATAAATAGAGGCAGAGGCTGCCCCTGTTAAATGTTCACCATTAGAATTCTCATTAGATGAATTTCCAGGAAACACCATTCTGCTGAGGCCCAGATACTAAACAGCCTGTTTAAAAACAAATATCTGGTCTTGTCTACATGGGGATATCCAGGAAAATTAATTTGAATTAACTAAAGGTGTGAATTTGAAGTAGATTAGTTAAACTGCTTTAAATCCCTGTGTGGATGCTGTTAATCAGAATGAAGGTGGCCTTAATTTGATAGTTTAAGTGAATTAAGCTAAACCGAATTAAGGCTATTTTCATTCTGAATAGGGCTTTAAGGTTGAGGGGTTGTTTGAAGGCCAGAAGGGGGGATTCAGGAAAGATTTCTTCCAGGATGTCATCCCCATCAAGTATGGGTTGTATCTGTTTAATGATACCTGTATGGGTTCCAGTGTGGGGTGGTAGGCGGCAATTGGAGTGTGCTGCCAGAGGGGGTTTTGTCCTGTATTGAAGCACGTTCTTTCAGGGTATTTGGGTGGCCCATTCCATGATGCAATCTACTTTTCTGGTGGAGTGTCCTTGTTTGAGGAAGGTGGTTTTAAGCGTGTGAACGTGGGTATCCCAGACTTTCTCCTTGGAGCACATTCTGAGATATCTAAGTGCCTGGCTCTAGAGAACAGATTTCTTGCTGTGTTTGGGGTGGTTACTAGATCTGTGAAGGTAAGCGTGGAAATCAGTGGGTTTCCAGCATTTAGTCATATGTATGGTGTCATCAAATCTTTCCCCAAATAACTCCAAGAGAAACTTTACAAACTCATCTCCCAGCGACCTTCTACATGCTTCCCAAGATACACAAACAAGGCAGACCCATTGTATCTGGTCATAGCACTTTTATTGAACAACTATATCGGGACTCACACCACACAAAGGGCCAGTTTCCTCCAGGACACAACCAGTTTCCTCAAGAAACTCTGCAACACTAATAGCTTCCCTCAGAACACCATCCTGGCCACCAGGCATGTCACCTTCCCATTCACCAACAACTCGCACAATGGCGGAATTACTGCTCGCCTCAGAGATCTACAAGACATTCACATCTCCACCCTTTCATTCGAACAAACGAACACTTTGTCCAAACCATGGAAACAGCCACAGGTACTAGGATGGCTCCCCACAGAGCAGGACATACCAACTCAAAGTTGCACCAGACCCTGTCATAACAAAACCTGCAGACAAAAGATGCAAAACCTGCAAACATATTTCTACTGCTATGATGATCAATATCCCCCACAACACACCTTTCAAGATCCATGGGTCCTACACATGCCTATCACATGTACCTCATCCAGTGTACACAGTAGCAACTATGTCTGGTTTCACCCACAGTCACTATGCTCTTGAATGAACTCACACAGAAAAAGGATACAAGACACAAATACCCTATCACCCATGGGCGAACACTTTTCACAAAACGATCACTCACTATCTGACCCCTTAGTCCTCAAAGGAAACCTGCACAACCCCGTCAAAAGAGGAGCCTGGGAGCTCTCATATTCATAACTCTACTTGTCACCCAAAATCATGGACTGAAAAAAGACACTGGGTTTATGGTCCATCATTACAACAATCTGTAACCCATTAACCTGCCTTTGTCCTAGGAGTGTAGAGCTTAATTGCCCACTTCACCTTGAATAGTCTCTTGCAACATGTATTAACTCCTTATCTGTTCTACCTTCTATTGTACCAATCTGAGTACCCTTCCCAGGCCCAAAGAAGAGCTGTGTAAGCTCAAAAGCTTGTCTCTTTCCCCAACAAAAGATATGACCTCACCCACCTTGTCTCCCACAAAATGAACAGGGCACATATTAAATGGATTAAAAACTGGCTGACATCTCAAAAAGTAATTATAAATGGGGAATCATCATTGAGCAGATGTGTTTCTAACAGAATCCCACAGGGATCAGTTCTTAGTCCTACACTATTGAACATTTTTATCAGTTACCTGGTGGAAACCATAGAATCATCACTGATAAAGCTTGCAAGTGACGCAAAGACTTAGGGCAGTCTTTACTACAAACGTGCACAGATGCAGCTGCGCGGCTGTAGCGTGTCTGGTGAAGACGTTCTAAGGCCGTGGCCACACTTGCGAGTTACAGCGCAATAAAGCAGCCCCGGGCACCCTAACTCACTCCCCGTCCACACTGGCAAGGCACGTAGAGCGCTCTGACTCCACAGCTACAGCGCTGCTGGTACTCCCCCTCGGCGAGTGGAATAACGTTTGCTGCGCCCCCGCTGGAGCGTTGCGGCGCCAGTGTGGACGAGGTATTGCGTTACTGCGCTCTGATCAGCCTCCGGAAACGTCCCATAATCCCCTAAGTCAAGTGGCCACTCTGGTCATTGTTGTGAAATCGGCTGCAGGAATGCGGAAATGCCCTTTCAAAGCTCCATTTTGGAGAAGCAGGCTGCTTATCAGCTCCGAACAAAAGCAAACATTTATTGTTTGCTTTGAGTGAGTGAGAGGGAGGCTGGGGGAAGGGGGGGGGGGAAGTCTGAACTTACAAGACAGCGTGCTGACACACTCTCACCAAAAACCCACTCTCTCTCCCCCCACATACACACATCACACTCTACACATTTGAAAAGCGCGTTGCAGTCACTTGCATGCTGGGATAGCTGCCCATAATGCACCGCTCCCAATGCCGCTGCAAGTGCCGCAAATGTGGCCATGCCAGTGCGCTGTCAGCTGGCAGTGTGGACAGACTGCAGCGCTTTCCCTACTGCGCTCTACGAAGGCTGGTTTAACTCACAGCGCTCTACATCTGCAAGTGTAGCCGTGCCCTAAGGTGACAGGGGAGAGCTCTCCCGTCAGCTTAATAACTCCACCTCCGCAAGAGGCGGTAGTTATGTCAGCAGGAAATACTCTCCCGTCAACATAGTGCTGTCTACACAGGGGGTTACGGTCGGTATAACTACGTCGCTCAGGATTTTTCACACTCCTGAGTGACCTACTTATACTGAAGTAAGTGCGTAGTGTAGACCTGGCCCGAGGCCCTGGTGAATAAAGAAGAGGACAAGTCACTGACACAGAGTGATCTGGATCGTTTGGTAAGCTAGGTCACGGGCAGTAAACAAAAATTCATGGCCCCCGACCTGTCCGTGACTTTTACTAAAAATACCCGTGACTAAAACTTGGTCGGGGAGCTGCCCGGGGGCGCCGCAGGTGCTGCGGGAGGGCGGCCCCGCTGCTGGGAATGGGGACGGGCGTCAGCGTGTGGCCCGGGACCCCCGCTGGTGCTGGGGGTGGGGGTTGGCAGGGCCAGGAGGCTCCCTACCTGGCTCTGTGCCTCCCCTGCCCTACCAGCAGCAGAGTTTGGGCGTGGGAGGGGGCAGGAGGTTGGGGCACAGGATGGGGTGAGGCAGGCTCTGGGCAGCGCTTACCGGGGGTCTCCCGGAAGCGGCGACATCTCCCTTGCTCAGCTGCTAGGTGGAGGCGTGACCAGGAAGCTCTGCATGCTGCCTCTGCCCAGAGCGCTGGCTTCACTGCTCCCATCGCAGCCTTACTAATGGGCAATCAAAGCTGGCCTCACTGGCCAAGCAGAAGGGCCAAGGAGACAATGTGATAAGAGACAGATGAGTGAAATAGGGTGGCTTGCAGGACCGGAGCTCAAGAAGAGATCTGCTTGTGTCCTTGCATTGCTTGGCATCCTTATTGTGCCCATCACTGTGGTATCTAAGAACCTTGGCGAGACAGATTAAAAACAAAGTAAAGTGCTCAAGATTGGGGCCAGTGTGTGCATTTTTTCATAAACTTCTTTTTTTCATTGAAAAGCCAACACACAATATGTGCTTGACCTGAATTTGTTTCCCCTGGTTCTCTTCGCCATAAATGCCTTTGGAAATTGCTTTCTATTTTTAAAAGCCTTTTTGCCCAGAAATAGCATAAACTTCCTAGGCAGTTCAACAATAGGTTTCAAAGATTTTTTTCCCCAGCCACTCTCCTGTTCTGAATGTATTAATCCCTTAGTGAGTTCTTCTGTTAAGGGCATACCTGTGTTTATCACTCTTTCTTTGCCTGTCTCACTTTGCAAGGGTATAGAAATCGCCACTCTTCCAGCTAGTCTGGGGTCCTGTCTCCAACAGTGAGCCATACAAGAGGTTTTAGAGAACCAGAGAAGGGCTAGCAAGATGATCCCAATGGAAGAATGGTGCTGCGGCATTCCATTAGGCACAGAGCTTTATGGATTGAAATTTCTCCAGGAAATACTTGTTGCTTTGTAGGGGAGTAGCACTTAAATATTTCTTCTGTTTCAGAAAGTTGCTGTCACGACCTGGGCTTGGACAGTCAGGCCTTATGGTCAGAGCATTGGCAATCAGCCTAATAGTTAGAGCAGTGGCAGTCAGAGACCAGGAACAGCACCAAAGGTCAAAGCCAGGAACCAGGAGTCAGAACCAAGGTCAGGAATACAAGCGGAGAGGCAGATCCATCTCTAGGTGGGATGGGAGGGGAGTCCACCTTCTTGCATGGACACTTCTTGGAATGTCTCCTGAGCTTAAATAGGATGCTTGGACCAATCAGGGGCCATACAGGAAGTTGTCAGTCTAGCCTTCCAAGGCAGTACTTCCTGTGAAGTTTATCTCCCCAGGGTCTATGTGATAATGCATACGACTCTATCACGGCTGTCGGGTAGTGATGTGGAGGTGTTGGCTGTCCCACAGACCCAGCAGCTAGTCCCAGCAGAACCTCACAGTCGCACCCAGTTAGAGAGAGAGAATGGGGAATACCACAGGAAATGGAAGGAAAGCTTGGAGTGCATCCACCGTTGCTTTGCACCCAGAGCGGCGCCACTAGACAATAGTTGCTCTTGGGGGTGGGAGGGAGGATGTTTTCTTCACCTTTATAACATACACAGAGAAGATTTCTTAAAAGCATCGTGCAGCAATCGGTCAACTCCAGAATGGAATGACTTCAGTAGACACTATCCTCTCCACCCTGTGCCTTCCATCCGTTGCAGGCCATGTACATACCCCTTTGACGTACGGGAACAGAGTGTGGGGAGAGGACGTGTAGGTGCCATCATATTGATGCCCTACTAAAGCATCCACAGAATGGCGAGCTGGCTGTACCACGCTTTCCCTTGAAGCTGACAAGGTCCCTTATTCTCCACAAGTGGACTAATGCGAGAGGGTCCTCTGCCCTGCCAGAAGTAGAAGTGATCCCTGACTGCAAACTGGAGGAAGGGCTAGTCAGGCCATGGCAAAAGCCTGCTCCTCACCTCACCTCAATTTCCAAGCCCAGTCCAGAGCGTGACCACCTCTGTGCGTTGAGTCTGAACGCCTCTTGGGTAACCCTTCAGCTGACATGATTTACAAGCGATCCCCAGTCTACCCCAAAGAGCTATCATCTGCATGAGCACCGAAGTCACCCATAAGCCCTATGGATTCCAACATGAAGCCGGGTAAGGACTCAGTCGGTTCACCAGGGGAAACCAAGGTGCAGCAGGGTGGCCAATATGACACAGCTGTTCCTAAGCACTGTCCTGTGACTTATCCATCAGCACAAACAAATCCATCTCTGGGAGGCAGCTGCTGTATGACAATTGTCCTCAGGCGTTTCCATTTTGTCTCTAATGTACAGAACTGAGTCAGACATTATTAATGGAGAAAAACTGCTAAGTCCCCCACTGCTCCCCCATGGCAGTGTGCATAGGCACTGACTTTTGTTTTTGCTGGTGGGTGTTTTTGAAGACGTGTGTGTTTGTTTGGAGGGGGAGAGGGCGCTCTGCCAGTTTTGGGAAGGAGGCTATTTTCAGCATATTTATATGCTTCTTTCATGTTCTAGTTATTGAATGTGTCTATCATTGGTATCTTTGCTATTTTAATAATAATTAAATGGTTATGAACTATATAATTACCAGGGGCGGCTCCAGGCACCAGCGCAGCAAGCGCGTGCCTGGGGCGGCAAGCTGCGGGGGGCGGCCTGCCGGTCGCCGTGAGGGCAGCAGTCAGGCTGCCTTTGGCGGCATGCCTGCGGGAGGTCCGCCGGTCCTGCGGTTTCGGTGGCAATTCGGTGGCGGGTACGCTGAAGGCGCGGGACCGGCAGACCTCCCGCAGGCANGCATGCCTGCGGGAGGTCCGCCGGTCCTGCGGTTTCGGCGGCAATTCGGCGGCGGGTACGCTGAAGGCGCGGGACCGGCAGACCTCCCGCAGGCGCGCCGCCAAAAGCCGCCTGACTGCCGTGCTTGGGGCAGCAAAATACATAGAGCCGCCCCTGATCATTACGTTACATAGAATCATAGAAGATTAGGGTTGGAATACACCTCAGAAGGTCATCTAGTCCAACCCCCTACATGAATTACAGTATATAAAAAGCATTGCAATCACCTAAAGCTGTCTTCACTAACGTCCCAGTTGAAAGACATCATGTCTCACTATAGCTTTCTGGATGAAACTGTTAACAATCTTATTTACATCTAGTTCCCTGGTATGGACGTTATGGACAGGAGATAATTTTTAATTCTTCTGAAGCTGGAGAATGAGCATTCCGCAGTTCAGGATGATACAGGCACAGTGAGAAAGATTCTTATAAATTTGCAGAACTCTGGAAGCATAGTGCTTCCAGAATACTGCTTTCTTGATGGGTAACAGCTAATTTGGGCCCCATCATTTTGTATGTATAGATAGGATTATATTTTGCCAGGTGCATTACTTTGCATTTAACATTGAATTTCATCTGCCATTTTGTTGCCAAGTCACCCAGTTTTGTGAGATCCCTTTGTAATTCTTTGCACTCTGCTTTGGACTTAACTATCTTGAGTAATTTTGTATCGTTTGCAAATTTTGCCACTTCACTCTTTTCCCCTTTTGCAGATATTTATGAATATGTTGAACAGCACTGATCCCAGTACAAGCCCCTGGAGGACACCCCTATTTACTTCTCTCCATTCTGAAAATGGACCATTTATTCCTACCCTTTGTTTCCTATCTCTTAACTGGAGTTCCTGGCAATGCTTTCAGGATCATCTAACGCTCCTTAATTTAATTTAAGGACAAGCCTTTTGTTATCTTAATCACCCTGCCTCTGTTTATTAACAAACGCCCTGCCCCAAGGGCAGAAGCTGTTAGCAGCACCGAACTCATCACATTTCACACTCAAGCTCTGGCTCCTGGTTGCTGAGCACCCTCTATTTTTTTCCCTGGGTGCTAGAGCCCCAGAGCACCCATGGAGTCGGCGCTTATGCCAGTGCGGGATTGCTCCCTGGCTACATGACAAATAACAGTGCATTTAAATGGCTTAGCACTTACATAGCACCTTCAGGACCAGATCTGGAGCTAAAACGGCATATCCCCGTCAAGCTCAGTAGCATTACGACTGCAGACTGCCTGGCCCTTCATCTCCAGAGCACCGTCAAACATTTGATAATTCACGGAGTACATTTTCTTGTGCTTTAGCCGCCTAGTTTTTGCAAGTCAGGAGGTTTTCACCACTTCCCTTCTGTCAGGAAGTTTGCCTGGATGTTTATGGTGGAGTCCTCAGCTGGCATGACTCAGCAGAGCTCCGTTGAAGACAAGCGAACCATGCTGATTTGCAGCAGCTGAGGATGTGGCCCTTAATCTACAGCCTCCTTATTTTAATTCCATCCCTTCACTACCAGCTCCCCCGGCAGTGCAACCAAGAATGCCTCTCCTTCCCTGATGTGAACGCCCGCCAAGTATTCCAATGTTGTAGGCCCCTCGTCTCATCCCTTAGCTGCTGCTCAGTCAAGCTGTAAATATTTTGCTCCTTTTCTTTTTTAATCTTCCGCCATAAATCCCTCCAGCTCAGGAGCGCCGCCAGCTTTTTCGGTGCCCTAGGCGGCGGAAGGTCCCACCCCCAAAATTCTGCGGACGGACAGGGCGCCAGCGCCCCCCAAATAGTAGCACCCTAGGCGACCGCCTAGGTCACCTAATGGGTTGCGCCGGCCCTGCTCCAGCTCCTTCATCATGTCTGTTGGGTTTGCCTGTCCATGAGGTAATGCTGCTAATTGCAATTTGTCAGCCACCTGGCCGGGCTCCCATTACACAGGAGAACTTGTTTACAGTTGTTTCGCCTGGGTACATAATAGTTTTCTGACCATTTTATCTCTGTTTTATGTTGTTTTATCTCAGTCGTTTCATTTATTTTCCAGATACCAAAAGCAAACAAGGCAATGCTGAAGTGCCCAGGCTGAGCCCAGACAGGAAGCCTCTTTAAAGTCATTAGGAAAGGTTGATTTAGGCATGGATTTTGCATTGCTTTGAGTAAATGGGAGAAAGGCAATGGATTGTGGGTCCTGGAGAGGGAAATCCTCTGTTGTCGGCAGGTGGAGAGCAAGTTTCACCTACACTGGCCTGCCATGGTTCTCCTGTCTGGATTTGGAGGGCACCACATCTAGGGATAAGAGCATAGGCATGCGCAGCACATTTCATTAGGGTTACCCAGGGAATTTTTTAATTTTTTTTAAAGGCGAACATTTATTGAATACTCAAGGACATAATTTTTTTTTAGTTTGTTTGATGAATAAAAATAAAGTTTAGTTAAGTTTTAGTTTCTTTAATTAACAACTAAACTTTACTTAAAAAATACAAACTTAAAAAATGAGACACAAAATACCAAATTTTTGCTGTAGTGATAACCAGGCGTATACAAAGATACAGTCAATTTTCATGATCTTTATCTTTAACCAGATAATGAGCTAACCCAAATTGACCAAAACAGATTAAGGTTTCTTCATCTTCCTGTCCTAGAGACATTGCTCACCAGGTGGACTTGCTTCCAGAACGAATCAGTGAAACCATCTCGAATCATAAACATGCTCGGCACTACCTGACTATTATGTGGTTATGTGAGAGATGATGCTGTGAATATCAGCACCTGGCACAAGAATCATTTATTTGCAAATAAACAGCTTGACCCAAAGCCCGAGGAATTCATGCCCGACTTGACCCCGTTGTTTGGTTGTTGTTTTTCATTTTTGTAACCAGATCTCATAGCTATCTAAATTTGCCACAAGATGGCAGCGTTCAGTCACTTTATAATCCAATTAACATGGCTGTAATAGGTACCTCTGGAGCCTCTAACCTTAGAGATGGAAAAAACCAGTTCAGTCATTAAAGCCCTCTGGTAGCTAGTGTCAGATTGCTCCTTACAGGACCGTTTTAGTCCAGGCTGCCTTTAAAGGTTGTTTCAACTGGAAAAATCAAAACTTTTCAGGTCAAAAGTGCTGAAATGGGACATTCCGAAAATGGTACAACTCCTTCACACACACACACACACACCCTTGATTTTTTGGAGTTGGGAGAGTCGTCGAAACTGATGACATTTCATGAACAGTTTTGGTTTTGACAAATCAGCTTTTTTGGCAATAAAACCTTACAGTTTGTCCAAAAATTCGCAAACAACCCTAAGAGCAGCCCGACGTTCAGCAGGTGCAGTCCCCAGAGGATCTCCACAGGTAGGGGGTTGCTCAGGTGTAGCCAGGGCCGCCGAGAGCGGGTTTGGGCCCCGGTGAAAAAAAATTTTTGGACCCCCCAGCAAGGGTGGACTGGCTAAACAGGGCCGAAGAGAGGGGGGGAAGCCGGGCCCCGGGCCTCCTTCTGGACCACTGGGCCCCGGTAATTTGTACCGGCTTCCCCCCCTCTCGTCAGCCCTGTAGCAGAGATGCCATAGCAGTTCTCACAACCCCTCCCACAGCCAGCCTTTCAGCCGGCCCAGGGCGCATGTGTCACTGCACCTCAACAATCCCCAGCTGCTGTAACAGCCACTTGTGGCTACTGACAGCTGGTACAGGTTAGAGATCTGTGCCCAGGGACCAGCCCAGCACAGAGTGGTCCCAGGATCAGGGCATGCAAAGCCCACCTTTGCGACCCCTTCCCCCAAGCTTCACCTGAGAATCTGGCCCCTTTGCTGCACTGATTTGCACTATGCCCAGGGGCAAATCACTTGGGCCCAACTTATTTTAAGCATCCGTGTAAAAGAGCATGTGGCCAAGTAATCCCCACTCTCCGGCCTCAGTAGCCAGTAAATATAACCAGATATTATTGATGATCCAGTATATTATCTATGATAGTAACAGAACTGCCACGCCAATGTTTCCTTGAGGAACCCTTTTGGCCTAATCTGTGTAATCTACGTGGGGCTGAGCAGGTTCTGTCCAATAGAGGTACATACTGTGACGGGTTGGATCACAGAACCCCCCTTGGGAGCTGCCACCTGATGTGCCAAGACTACTTCTGTCCCTGCTTTCCTGCCCCGTCAGCTTAGGCCTTCAGTGCCCTGCCTGGTTTGAGCCAGACCCGCTAGCCTGCTGCAAACCCAGACCCAGGTCTGAACCACATCCCCTAACAGCTGTAGGCTTAACTGAAAGCAGCTAACAGAAGTGTTCTTGTCTTTAACACTCAGATACCCAACTCCCAATGGGGTCTAAACCCATATAAATCGGTTTTACCCTGTATAAAGCTTATACAGGGTAAACTCATACATTGTTCGCCCTCTATAACACTGATAGAGAGATATGCACAGCTGTTTGACACCCCAAGTATGAACACATACTCTGGGTTAATTAATAAGTAAAAAGTGATTTTATTAAAAACAGAAAGTAGGATCTAAGTGGTTCCAGATAGTAACAGACAGAACAAAGTAAGTCACCAAGCAAAATAAAATAAAACACGCAAATCTATGTCTAATCAAACTGAATACAGATAATCTCACCAGTTCCAGAATGCTCCCTTTTACGGACTAATCACCTTTTAGTCTGGGTCCAGCAATCACTCATACCCCTTGCAGTCACTGTCCTTTGTTCCAGTTTCTTTCAGGTATCTTTGGGGGTGGAGAGGCTCTCTCTTTAGCCAGCTGAAGACAAAATGGAGGGGTCTCCCCTGGGCTTAAATAGACTTTGTCCTGTGGGTGGAGACACCCTCCTCTCTCCTATGCAAAGTCCAGCTACAAAATGGAGTATTGGAGTCACCTGGGCAAGTCACAAGTCACTGAGTTCCTTACCAGCCAAGCCACATTCCTGGGAAAGTCCAGATGTGGATTGGTGTCTCCAAGTTCATTGTTGGCTTAAGTGTTTCTTGATGGGGCACTTACTGAGAATAGTCTTTTCTCAGGAAGCTGAACAACTGCTTCACTACAGCCTACTTAGAATCAAACAAGTATACATCCAATATTCATAACTTCGAATACAAAAATGATACATGCATACAAATAGGATTAATAGATTCAGTAGATCATGACCTTTACAGAGATATGTTACATGGCATATGTAGCATAAAACACATTCTAGTTATGTTATATATATATGTACATACATAAGCATATTTCCATAAAGCCTTATGGGTGGCACCGTCACACATACCCCAACAACTTTTGTGCTGTGTGCATTCGATACATTGAAATAACAACATTACATAAACACAGAAAATGCAGCTTGCTTTCCCAGAGCGGCTCCAGCTCTGCACGGGCAGCGAGAGCAGTGGCGGATTAATAATTTTGCCGCCCCTAGGCCCTGAAATAATTGCCGCCCCTGGCCCCGCCCCGCCTCCACCCTTTTCCCTCCCCCATTCCAACCCCTTCCCCAAAGTCCTGCCCTAACTCTGCCCCCTCCGTGCCCCTATTGGATCCCTTCCCCAAATCCCCAGCCCCGCCTCTTCCCCAGCACGCCGCGTTCTCCCTCCTCCCCCCTCCCTCCTCCCTCTCTGACCAGCGAAACAGCTGCGGAGAAGTTCCCCTGCTCCAGCTGTCTCCTCCACGAGCGCGCCGCCACTTCCTGTTTCTCTCCCCTCCCTCCCTGCCCAGCGAAACAGCTGTTTTGTGGCGCAAGCGCTGGGAGGGAGGGGAGAGAAACAGGAAGCAGTGGCGCGCTTGCGGAGGAGGCAGCTGGAGCAGGGGAACTTCTCCGTGGGTGCTCAAATTTGCCGCCCCTGCAAATTTGCCGCCCTAGGCCTAGGTCTTGTCGGCCTAGGCGATAATACGCCGCTGAGCGAGAGGCAAGGCTCCTTTGGGACAAGAAAGTCACCTGGACCTGACTCTAAAGACACACGGGGTGGAGTTCACCCTGTGCCGAGGGCCAGCATGTTGCCTGGGCGCCACTGAAGTCCTGATGTGAGGACTGAAGTGGAAGCTAAGCAGTGCAGGGACCTGCTGGCTCTGTGCACAGCACAGGGTGAATTTCATCCCGGGAATCGTTCAGTCGAGGAAGTGGTGACATTTTTCCGGAAAGCTTTTCTCTGAGTGCAGCTGTATTTGCATTCATAGGTTTTCAGGCCAGAAGGACCTATTGTGAGCATCTGCTCTGACCTCCTGTACAACACAAGCCAGAGACTCTCTCCCAGTGATTCCTGTGTCAAGTCCCTGATTTGTGGGTGAGCCAGAGCACTTCTTATGACCAACCATTCTAATTTAAAGACTTCAAGTGCTGGACAATCCACCCTGGCCCTAGAGAAGATGTCCCCAATGTTTAATTACCTTCATGGTTCAAAAACAACTGCACCTTTTTTCTAGCCTAAATTTGCTTAGCTTCAGCTTCCAGCCATTACAACTGGTTCTGCCTTTGCCAGCCCTCTCAAGAGCCCTCTCCTATCACAAATCTCTTCCCCCTGTAGGTCCTACAGACCGGGAACCAGTCACCTCTTAACCGTCTCTGGGATAAACTAGTGAGACTGAGCTTATTTAGTCTCTCACATTGGGACAGGTTTCCAGACCATGAATCATTCTGGTGGCTCTTTTCTGAATCCTTTTCACGGGTTTACACCCTTTTTGAGGTGGGGATACCAAACCTGGACTCAGCATCCAGCAATGGCCCCTCCAGGGCTGTGTACAGAGCTAAGCCCACCTCCCTCCTCCTGCTCGAAATTCTTCTGGTTCTACCTCCATTACTCACATGTGCTCTCTTAGCCACAGCAGCTGTGTGTGTGTGTGTGTGTGTGTGTGTGTGTGTGTGTGTGTGTGTGTGTGTGTGTGTGTGTGTTTCAGTCCACCATTACCTTCAAGGCAGAGATACCTCATACCTGCTGATATTGGGGCAGGGAGTTAAAGGTAAAGGGGGGGCACATGACCGCCCCACATGTCAACTCTAGGAGGAGAGCTCCAGCCCCATCTCCCTGGGCCAGGGCAGCCAATTCCACCAGCTCCTGCGGGGCTGAAGCCAGAGGAGCGGGCAGCACATGCTTCTGGGCTGGCCCCAGCTGGGGGAGAGGCTCACAATAACACAGTGTCTCCCCAGAGCTCCCAGGCCCTCGGAGACCCTTCAGCAGGGCGGGGGGAAGGGCATAGGCAATGCTCCTAACTGGAGCTGAGCAGAGAGAACCTGCTCCCGGCGCCTTCCCCTGTGACCTTCCTGCCCTGTGCCCAGCCTGAAGCTGCCATGCTTTCTCCGCCAAAGTTACCTGTGGGGGGGGGGCCCTGTTCTTGTCCTGCTGACCCTCCCACCCCCGGCATGTTTTCAGCTTGCTCGGCCCCTCACCCCAGCAGCCTGGCCTGGGCAGGGAGCGGAGGAGGCAGGATGGAGCTGCTTCTCACACCCGTTGAGGGTGGCCGCTCCGGGTTGCTGCCTCTGTGCCTTATGAGAGCTCCCAGCTGTGGCAGGCGGTGGGGGTCCCCCAGAGCTCCAAGCAGCTGGCAAGCAGGGGGACCCCGCAGCTCCCAGCCTTTGTGGGTGGCGTGGAGACCCCGGACATTTCAGCCACCGTGGGTGGCCGGGGCCCCTCCCAGAACTCCCTTCAGCAGGTGGGGGGAACCCCGGATCTCCCCAACCACAATGGGGAGGGGACTCCTGCAGGCAGCGGGGGACCCCAGAGCTCCCAGCGACCCGGAAGTATAAAGGCTCGTCCTCAGAGCTCAGTAGAGGGCCAGCCACCAGGGAGGCCAGACGCCTCCAGCCTAGCCTGCGACTGGGAAACCCCCGCGGCCCAAGGTGCCTGCCAGGACTGGCCCAACTTGCCCTGCGCTCACTACCCGGAGGAGCTGCCGGGCCAGCCGCTTGACCACTACCCCGAGGAACCCATGGTGCTGGACCCCCCGGAGGACACCACCCTGACCCAGGTACCTCAAGAGGGGGAGGTAGGAAGTAGCCTGGGGGCAGCCGACCCTAGTCTGGCTGCAGCACCGACAGAGCCCATATCAGTGTGTTGCGGCCAGGATCCCCACTGACCCAGCAGCGGGTCTTCTACCGCTGCTAGGGCCCCGGGCTGGGACGCAGTGGAGTGGGAGGGCCTGCGTCCCCCCTGCCACCCACCCCATGGGTGGCTGTCTCCCCCTCTCCCCGGTCCTTTAGGGGCTTGGGCCTACTGTTATTACTCAGCCCTGCCTGAGGGTCTGAGCTCCTGACTCATTATGGCCCCGCCCTGCCCTAGGGCCTGGGCGCACTGCCCTTTGTACTGTTACTGCTCAGCCCTGCCTGAGTCATTGTTGCCCGCCCTGACCTAGGGCCTGGGCTTACCACTGTTTATAGTGTTACTGCTCAGCCCCTGCCTGAGGGCCTGACCCCTTATTGCCCCGCCCTGGCCTAGGGCTGGGTTTACTACTGTTTATATTGCTACTGTGATAGCGTTATTGCTCAGCCCCTGCCCGAAGGCCTGAGTCATTGTTGCCCCGCCCTGATCTAGGGCCCCGGCAGGACTGTACTTATTTCTGCCTCCACAAGGGCCGCCGGGAAAGGCTTCCAGGGCCGGACTAATTCCCCAACCCTCAGTTGTGTGCAGTGACCCGGTGTGGCTCCCCGCCGCCCAGAGAGGGTCGAGCCCTAACAAGGGCGAGGCGAGTGAGGCACTTGCCTCGGGCGCGCAAAGCGGAGGGGTGCACTCTACCGCCCAAGCGGGGCGGAGAGGGGGGGGGAAAAACGCGATTGGCAGCGCTTCGGCGGCAGCTCTACCGCCGCCGCTTCTTCGGCGGCAATTCGGCGGCGGGTCCCGCAGTCCCTCTCGGAGGGAAGGACCTGCCACTGAATTGCCATCGCCGCTTCATTCATTCTTCGGCAGCAATTCGGCAGCGGGCCCTTCCCTCCAAGAGGGTCTGAGGGACCTGCCGCCGAATTGCTGCCGAAGAGCCTGGAGCCGGCCCTTGCCTCGGGTGCAAAAATTCCTTGTTACGGCTCCCGGCCAGCACCTCTACACTTGGGGTTTGTCTACACTACGAAATTAGGTCGAATTTATAGAAGTCGGTTTTATATAAATCGTTTTTATACAGTCGATTGTGTGTATCCCCACACAAATNCCCCGCCCTGATCTAGGGCCCCGGCAGGACTGTACTTATTTCTGCCTCCACAAGGGCCGCCAGGAAAGGCTCCCATGGCCGGACTAATTCCCCAACCCTCAGCTGTGTGCAGTGACCCGGTGTGGCTCCCCGCCGCCCAGAGAGGGTCGAGCCCTAACAAGGGCGAGGCGAGTGAGGCACTTGCCTCGGGCGCGCAAAGCGGAGGGGCGCACTCTACCGCCCAAGCGGGGCGGAGGGGGGGGGGAAAAATGCGATTGGCAGCGCTTCGGCGGCAATTTGGCGGCGGGTCCCGCAGTCCCTCTCGGAGGGAAGGACCTGCCGCTGAATTGCCATCGCCGCTTCATTCATTCTTTGGCGGCAATTCGGCAGCGGGCCCTTCCCTCCAAGAGGGTCTGAGGGAGCTGCCGCCGAATTGCTGCCGAAGAGCCTGGAGCCGGCCCTTGCCTCGGGTGCAAAAATT
>QXTE01000386.1:404281-503849 GCA_003942145.1 Platysternon megacephalum | reverse complement strand
AGGTAACTCTGCTAAATTCGACCTAAAATCGTAGTGTAGACCAGGCCTTGGTTTAAGATCCTCTCAGCTGTACTACCTAATGCTCTCCAGGAGATGGTGCTCAGGGATTGCTTTGCTGAGCCAAGGGTCCAATGAAGCGGAATCCCAGGAAGGCAGCGCTGATATGGGATCCAGCTGATGATATAACCAGGAGGAATGAGAGAGAAGAAATGAGAGGAGCTGGACGAGAGACGGCTCATGATATGACCTTTGCTTTGAAGGCCCCCTACGTAGGGTGGCCAGGAACAGGGGTAGGTGGCAGAGTCTCTCTGCACAGCAAAAGACACCCTCAATGTGATACAAGAGCACAGAGACTGACCCACAGATTAGAAGCATCCCCCAGTAGACCAATCAGCCTGGTAGCAGCCCTCGCCCACGCAATGCAGTGGGGCTAGCAGTGCCCCCGAGAACAGACAGGTGGGGGACTGAGTCCACGGCTAACCCCAGGGAGGTGCTGGCATGGGACCTGGATGGGTGCTGAGGTCCCCTAGAGCTGCCAATCAATGAGGCTTGCAACCCAGTCAAGGTCTGCGAGGGTGTTCTTGTCGCTCTCAGTCGCACTCGGTCCTCTTTGAGACCGAAGACCGGCCTGGCTGTGCCAGGGGGGACAGGCGGCAGGTTATAAACCACTTCTACCCTCACATCCCCTCTGTGTGGAGAACACCCTGCCGACACTGGGAGCTCACCTCCAGCCACAGGGCCCGCCCTGGGGACCCCACACCTCTGAGGGGATGGCACGCTCTGGGGAGAGCAGCGTGTCAGCCATACCAGTGCACAGCCAGGGACAGTGAGGGCATGAACCGTGGGTTATAGAGCATGAGGAGGCCAGAGGGGCGTGGGGGGGGGCGGCGAAGGTGGCAACAGACATGAAACCCCTCCCCCACCTGAGGGGGGATATAATTGAGGCCACATTAGGGAAAACCCAGCACTCGGATCCCAGCACCCCTGAAGTCTGGGTCCTTGTGCCGCTTGGGCCCATCCGTCCCACGAACCCCTCCAAAGAGCAAAGACCGCCGTGTGGCGTCCCTGCAAACAGGGCCAGCGAAAGCAGCAGCAGCAGCCAGGCAGGCCTGGGGCACCTGCACTGGGATGCTGCAGTCGTGTTAGCCGGCGCAGGGCGGGGCTGCTGAGTGTCAGGCATCTCACGTGATGCTCATGCACCTAGCAGCCCTGTCCATGTTCCTGCAGCCCAGCTGGACCCTCCTGCGGGAACTGCCGTTTGGCCACCAGAGGTCACTGAGGCAGATAGCTGGGCAACCTCTATGCTCCCTTCGGGAACCTGGCCTGCGTGGAACCCCTGGGTGGGGGAGGCGAAGTGGCATCAGCAGTGACAGTGGCTAGGACGGTGGGGAAAGCCAGGGGATCAAAACCAAGGGGGGGTTACGGGTTCCCCGGGCTGTAACCTAGAACTGGGGTACCACTGAGCCCTCTGTCTCACCAACCCGGGCTCCCTCTCACACTGTGATGCTGTGGCAAGCTGCAAACCCCTCCAGGTCCTGCACGTACACAGACATCCACAGGCAAGGACACATCCAACTGAGTTACATGAATGCTTCTCCCAGCCACTCATGAACCAACAATAGAGAAGACTCCAGCCAATTCCCCCAGCTGCCCAGCCTAGAACCTCAGAGCTGTACTGTCTTGCCCTGGTCAGAAGCCTGACCAGTGTCCGTTTATTCCCCAGTCACCCTCGCTAAATAATCTCCATAAGAAGTCACAGATGAAGCTGCACCAAACTGTTAGCCAAGGACAGGAAAGGAGCAGCATGCTGGCCATTGGAGGGGAAGGAGGGAAGAGGGGCACATGGGTTTTGGAAGGGCCACAGAGCTGGCTGGGGACAGGCAGCTGTGTGCCAACAAAGGGCACCACATCCAGGGAGTGCTGCAGCCCTTTAACCAGAGAGCCACATGGGGGTAAGTTAGAACATCTGGAGGGGCTGGCTAGGGTTTTAGGAGCATCCAGCACACAGAGATTGCTTGGTCCCTGGGTTTGACTCATAAGCCTGACAGAAAGTGGCGACACTGGCAGTATGGCCAAATCTTGTGCTTTTATTTTGTCTCGTGCAATCTCTCCTGTTTTCTTTAAAAGCCCCAGATCTTGGAGTCAAGTGATTACATAAGAACTTCAGCATTCATTTAAAAAAAAAAACAGCAGAGAAAAACTTGAAAATGTGACTCACACACTCACCCCGAAGGCTTAAAAACCTTTCTACAAACAAAAATCACCAAAATTATTCATATAGATCTCATGGTTTTGAGGCAATTTCATTATCTTTTTTCCTTAGGCCTGGCTCGTCAATTTTTTAACACTCAGGGTTGGCGATACTGTTCTGGTATAACTCCCCAGAACTTTGCTCTTTTCAGGGGAGTTATTCTGGATTCACACCACAATTTGGCCCTCTGCTGTCAACAACAGAAAGACCCAATAGGAACTAAGGCCTGGTCTACACCTAAAACGTAGGTCTCCATAGCTACGTCACTCACACCCCTGAGAGACGTCATTAAGCCGACCTCGGCCCTGGTACGGACACCACTAGGCCAATGGAAGAATTCCTGCATTGACCACACTACTGCCTCTCCAGAGGGGTGGATATACTGCAGCAATGGAAATATCCCTTCCGTTGCTGTAGTAAATGTCTACACTACAGCGGCGCAGCTGCAGTGCCATAGCTGTGAAGCTGTAGCACTAGTAATGGAGACACAGCCTAGGAGAAATTTCCTGAGGAGAAACGGGGTGAAGCAAAAGAACAATAGATTTAAAAGGAAAAGAAGAGTTAAAGTATTTCTTCTCCTAAGGCAGGAACCCCACAATATCCCTTCCCCTCTCTCTCTCTCTCTCTCTCTCTCTCACACACACACACACACAACACCTGCACCACCTAGATATGGCAGCAAACTGAGCCACATTTCCCATGTCTAACTGAAATGGTTAGGCCCATAGGGGTACTCACCCTGAACTCTGTAATTAGGCCTGGGCTACACTACACAGTTAGGTCGACATAACCTGCCTCGCCTCGACCTAGCTGTGGAAGTGTCTTCACTTAAATTTGGCTCCCGTCGACGCTGATTTAGTAACACCACTTCCCCGAGCGGCTCAGAGTCAAGGTCAATGTAGTTAGGTCAACACAGTGTCAGTGCAGACGCTGCATTCTTACGTCAATTGTTACTGGCTTTCAGGAGCCGTGCCACACAAGGAGCCAAATGTGCGCGCACACAAGCCATGTAATCACTGCGGAGGCTGTGTGCCGATGTACGCTCAGTCGACATAAATTTGTAGTGTAGACATGGCCTTGGTTACTTGCTGCAACATGTGACTCGTGTCTCCCAGATAATCCCTCCTATTCAGAAGAGGCTCCCTGTTTACTGGCCCTTCCTATGATGCCGGAGTGGGCTCATACCAGGTACTCAGGCTTAGGTGCAATCACAACATATAGCTGCAAAAGACCCTACCTGTTGTCGCCTAATGTCAGTGGCAATTCAGAACAAGAGGCCAAAACCAACACTCCAGATTAAGAACAGCCATACTGGGTCAGACCAAAGCTCCATCTAGCCCAGTATCCTGTCTTCTGTCAGTGGCCAATGCCAGGTGCCCCAGAGGGAATGAACAGAACAGGTAATCATCAAATGATCCATCCCCTGTCACCCATTCCCAGCTTCTGGCAAACAGAGGCTAGGGACACCATCTCTGCCCATCCTGGCTAATAGCCATTGATGGACCTATCCTCCATGAATTTATCTAGTTCTTTTTTGAATCCTGTTATAGTCTTGGCCTTCACAACATCCTCTGGGAAAGAGTTCCACAGGTTGACCGTGCATTGCGTGAAGAAATACTTCCTTTTGCTTGTTTTAAACCTGCTGCCTACTAATTTCATTTGGTGACCCCTAGTTCTTGTGTTATGAGAAGGAGTAAATAACACTTCCTTATTTACTTTCTCCACACCAGTCATGATTTTATAGCCCTCAATCATATCACCCTTTGTGACTTTTCAGTTTGGAAAAGAGACGACTAATCTTATGGAAGCTGTTCCAGACCCCTAATCATTTCTGTTGTCCTTTCTTGTAACTTTTCCAATTCCAATATATCTTTTTTGAGATGGGGCAACTAGATTCGAGCCCCACTGAACTTTGGGGAAATTTGGATCCAGGGTCAGCCTTGGTGGCTTGGTGCCATCTTGATATTTACCCATCAAAACCAAAACTACATCTAGCTATTGAGCTCAAACAGAAAGTCTCCTCTTCGAGCCTGTAGAATGAGCCAACAATCAGGTGCACTACATATTCTACCCAGCAGAGGCCAGACACATAAATCATTCATCACCAGGTGGTGCTTAAATCTATCAGTTCTGCATGCTGCAGAGGGAGTGAAATGTAGGCGTTGGATGATTCCATTGACAAGTGACACATCAAGCAGCATTACAGCTGCCTGGATCAGTTGCTGTCATTTTTTAGGTCAGCTTTAATCATAACGTTATACCAGCTAGAAGGCTGACAGCAAACAGCCATTGGAGGCCCAGCTCTGACTTTGTGTTGCTCTTCTGAGTTAGTTACTAAGGGAGAACTTTCCCTAATTATTTCTCTGTAAGTGGGGGCTGCTGGGAGATTGCCTGTGATCAGAGCCATCCTCCCTCCTTTTCCTCCAGTAACGAGTGCCCATCTGGGTGAGTCTGTAGGTTTGTTTGTCTGCTGTGTGTATCTTGGATCATGTAGTAGGTTGTAGGGAAAGGGGAGGGGGAGTTGTAAGGTCATCTTTTGTTAGGTATTTCATGCCCTCTGACTGCTGCAAATGCTCCTCAGGGCCTGTCTGGAAAAAACGGCTACATTTAGGGCATCAGGATAGGGGTGAAAAAATGTGAGATTACTACGGCTGTTTGGGGGAAGCAACTAATTGCAAACAAGAAATTCCATTCAACGGGAGGCGGCCTGGGACAATGGACTGAACACAGGACTGGCACCCAGGAGACCGGGGCTCTCTTCCCAGGCCTGCCACACACCTAATGTGAGGATGTGTAACTGCGTATCAGGTTCCTCCTCCATTTACAGCTCAGATTTCAGGGCAGCGGGCACGGAATCAAAGCCTGAACAGACCAGGGATTTAGCTGTGACTGTCCAAAGAGGGCAGTGTTGCTGGAGGGAATTACCTTCAGCGGGTGCCGTACTCTGAGGCAGGAGGCTACTTAGCTGTAGTTTAGCACTTGTCTACACTACAGAGCCCTGGCCAATATGGATATGTCAGCAGAGACCCCTAGTGGATATGCAGCATAAGCCGACAGAAGGAATTCTGCTGTCATAGCTACACCACCTCCCCAGACATTAACCAAGCCCACAGAAGCACTCTTCTGTCAGCATAACTGCATCTGCGCTACATCAGCTAGAGGGGTGCTAATCAGATCATAGCTACCTCCTTGGGTATTACTGCAAATGGATTTCTCCCTCTTTTTCTCTACTTGTTGGTCCAAGTGCCTTCTTTCTTTGCAGCTTCTGCCATCTGACACTGCTTTCCTGTATCATCATCAAGCCCAGCTTTCTTCACATCTCACAAACCACCACCATCTTCCCTTCTTTGCCTGGCCCTCTTCATTTCCAGGTTCTGTGCTTTGGTTTGGTAAGCATCTGACTCCGCCAACCAGGTTGGGTTACACTGCAGCTGAAGAGGCTACGGAGTATTGCATTGCAGACAGAGTTATTTTTATTTCATTTACAAATGCACTCATCACATAGTCGCAGAGCTAAAAGCCGTGAAAACAGACAGACAGACCGGGCTCTCCTAATGTCTACACTGGAAGACACTTTCTAATAAACTATTGCAGGCTCCACCCACCCACCTGCCTCTGAGCTGTACACCAGGCGCAGAAGGCTAATTGACAGAGCCACTGGTGGATTAGTTGGGGAAGCAAGTTCCAGAGCAATGGCCCTCCATTAAACAAAGTGTCTCCAGCCCCAGACATTCCAGATGACCTCAGCTGCCACGCTGGTACATGGGGGAAAGAGCCAGGTACCTAAGGCCCAACCCACATAGGGCTTTACAG
The DNA here is from genome assembly GCA_003942145.1 of Platysternon megacephalum. Taxonomy (NCBI): domain Eukaryota; kingdom Metazoa; phylum Chordata; order Testudines; family Platysternidae; genus Platysternon; species Platysternon megacephalum. Next base: position 497,785 of record QXTE01000386.1, on the reverse strand, counting down.
GTGAGAGACAGCACCATAAATTGCATCCAGAAGCACAGAGGGAGCAGGTGCAGTCTTTGAATGGAGTCAATATGTTCTATGCGGTAGCAACTGAGTGTGCCCCCTGCAAACAGCTAGCTAATCACCAGAGACATGATGCCTCTCCACATTGTGTGTTCAAGTGATGGGGCTTCCACTACTTCATTTGGGAGATTATTCCCCTCTAATAGATCTGACTGCTAGGAAATAATCCTAAGGAGTCATTGTGACGTACAGAGCATGTCATGTGCGGAGACGATAAACTCCCCAGGTGTGGCTTGTTCCGGCTCTTCTGCTGGCATCCATATTAGAACTGGATGAAATATTCATCATGAACATGGCTTGTTTGTGGAGCTCAGTAGAATTAGCTTGTTTTGTTAGGTGCAAAACTCCTGCAAAACTGGAGCAGCCTTATGAAATGGCGACATTTTCCAACTTCATTTTGCAAGGGGTATTTTTCACTATACACATACCCAGGAAGAATCGGAAGGCTGCGCTATGTTGCACTCTGCTGCCACTCAGAACCTTCACAGCAGAGGCATTATTTACCCACTAGTCACAGAAAGTTAGGTGCTTTGCAAAAAAGCATGAAAAGAAGATCCCCATCTAGGAGAGTTAATAGTTTAAACTCCTAATCCTGCAAGTATGTGCACACGTGCTTCACTTTAGTGCCAAAGCATAATCCCCTTGTCCAGGTAGACAGACAGTGGAAAGATTGCAACAATAAGCTAAGTGATTAAGCAGGGGCACATGGCATGTGTCGTATGAGATCCACAAGTTTTGTTTAGAACAGCATTTTTGTTAGTTTTAAAGATAATCTCATGTCTATTTTTGTTCATTCATCTTTAAAAAGAAAAGATGTATAGTTCTCAGAAAAACAAAATTATTTGTACTCCAAAATTACAGGCCCCTGGGTACATTATTTCAAGATTCATTACCACAGGGTTTCTTTCATGATTTGGGGACTTCAACAGCTGAGTCAAGGGTAAGAGTTATTTCAGGAGTGGGTGGGTCAACTCTTGTGGCCTGCATCATGCAGGAGGTCAGACTAGATGATCATAATGGTCCCTTCTGATCTTAAGTTCTATGATTCTATGATTCTTCTAAAGTATCTGATACCGGTCACTGTCAGAGAGACAAGATACTGGACTAGATGGATCCTAGGTCTGACCCAATATGGTAATTCCTGGTGTTCTAACCCGATGGCAGAGGAGACAGGAGGTGGATGTGGGTGTGTGATTACCAGAGTGACATTATAGGCTTCAACTATAGATTTTTGGTTTTGCAGTAAAGGGTCTAAACCAGACCCATTTAGCCAAACTGCCCACAGAATTCAGGGGAGCTGAGAAACCCTGAACGACAATCTGCATAAACCAAAACCACCTCTGCATTTGCACCCAGATCCCTGTTCAGTATTTGCTGAAAAGTCGGGCTTTGTTTTATGGCCCATTTGTGTTTACAGTATAAAAGGAACATATGCTCTGGCAAATATTTGCTTTACACGAATAAGGAAAAAACTTCAAGAGAAGTAAATGACACACACGGGCACACATATGCTTCAGCCTGTTGCTAATGCTAATACCCAATTAAGCACATTTTTAAAATAAACAGTGAGTTTCTTTTTGAGAAGCCTAATTAGACCTTAGGAGAATTCTCTGTTAAACTGATAAGTAGCTCTGGGGATTTGGCACAGATGGTTTCTACTAATTATGCATTTGGTGCCCTCCTCCTCATTTCACAGCGAAACAGATTTTCATGGTCCAGATTGCATTGCTGGAATACAAACTACAGCTGGAAAACCTGATCACTGAGGTGCCCCTTCAGAAACAATTTGGTACACTAAGGAATGACTATGTGTAGAGACCTGCAAATCTGCAGATATCTGCACACCATTGTTGTGGGTCGCAGATCGGATGTGGGTATAAATGTTGTATCTGCGCAGGGCTCTATGTCTTACACTGACCTCTCCTGGATGCAAACAGAACTGTTCAACTGTATGTCATATGGTTTATATGGCTAGTTGCTAATGGAGATAACAGCGGGTCACCCAATGAAATTGATAGGGAGCAGGTTTAAAGCAAACATAAGGAAGTACTTCTTCATACAACACACAGTCAGCCGGTGGAACTCATTTGCAGGGGATGTTGTGAAGGCCAAAAGTATAACTGTGTTCAAAAAAGAATTAGATAAGCTCATGGAGGATAGGTCCATCAGTGGCTATTAGCCAGTATGGTCTGGGCCACGACCCCGTGCTCCAGGTGTCCCTGAACCTCTAACTGCCAGAAGCCGGGGCTGGGTGACAGGGGATGGATCACTCAAATTACCCTGTTCTGTTCATTCCCTCTGAAGCATCTGGCACTGGCCACTGTTGGAAGACAAGATACTGGGCTAGATGGACCATTGGTCTGACCCAGTATGGCCTTTTTTAGGTTCTTACGAGCTTCTCCTTTAGCTCAAGTGGGAAGAGTCTGTCCTTTTGGTGCTGGAAAATTTAAGTTCTAGCTCAGCTGTCCTTGACGTTTTGAGAGGCCCATGGTGCAATAGATGGTTGTATCATTTTTCAAGCTCTCTCCCTCTTTAACTACATTTTCAAGGCTTTGTACTGTGGGCTAGAAATTTAATCTAACTTCAGTTTTAACCATTTTTCAAATAAGCCAAATGTGGCTAGGGCTGAGCTGTGCTGGATTACTACTGCTGGTATCATTGCCTTGGGATGCTCCCCTGATAAAAGTGTATTACCCCAGTCAGTGCCGGACACCAGGGTCAGACATGCAAAGAGAAGGAGACGGAGTACACCATAAACAAACCTTGGCAGAGAGATTCCCTAATCTTTTGCATGATGTTTAGGCTCCTCACGGAACGTGGAGTTGGATTGTTAAATCAGTGCCAGGCTCTCAGTCCGAGGCATAATGGAATATGAGCTTTCAATAAAACAAAGGTGGGGGGCAAGGTGTCATGCCATTGTTTTATCCGATTGCCCCAGAACCTAGGCCTGTTACAGATAGCTGGGCTCACAAAGGGATCACAAAAATCCTCCTACCCCATATATATTCCAAGATTAAGCTAGGTGGCAACCCAAAGGTGTTTAAAACACAGTTAGCCCCAACCTGAGTGTACAGTAAGCATCCGCCTCAAACAACAGAGCCCACGCTCTGTATTCTCATATGGGTACCGCCTATGAGCAGAATATTCCTTCTCACAGAGCCAAGGGAATGAGAGATGGAACAGGCCGAGGAGGGAAGCTGGTCCCTCCCCTCTGAGGATATGCTGTCTCACATGTGCACAGCTAGGCCTGGGCTGCAAAGCTTGGATCTGGCCTCCTGATGGTTAGATGCTGGGATCTAGCTCAGGTCCATGTCTACCAGTGTATTTGGAGCATTCAGAATACTTTTAAAAACACCTGGTTTTGTTATAACATGATTGGACCCAGCCATCCACAATCCTGCACACAACTGCTGCTGGGAATGGCCTTTACTATTGTGAGTAGTAGCCTCAGACTTCAAATGACTTTTGGTCCCTTGTCTTCTTCTGTTTGGAAAGCGTATCTGGGGCACTGCCACCAAACAAACAGAATTAAGTATCTGTCTTAGCTTGGGCAATTACACGGGTGTTCCCCCTGACCCTGCTCCCATCCACATACAAAACGCTCTCATCTGAGTTTGGTGGTGCTTTAAACCCAAGCTAGCTGGGGATATAGGCTAATGCTGCTTTCACTCAGGCTGAAAACCTGACCACTTTGCCCTGTGGATACAGGCTAACCCACTCAAGTACTCGAGAGCCTTCCCACAATTCCCCCCGTGGGCCCAGAAGGACAGACAAGTTCTCCCACAATTCACTGGGAAAAATCATAGAGCAGCTCAACTTACGGCAGCACAAAACCCTATGGGATATGCCCCCAGAAGTCCAATGGGAGTGCAACACCAGGGAAGACACAATAACTTGGGCAGGGCTTTGCAGTGTGACTGGCATGGCTTAGCCTAGCCCAGGTGTGAGCAATCACCCAAGTTAACTCTGCAGTGAAGACACACCTTAAGAGAAAAGACCCCCTCCTATTCAAAATCCCATGGCAGGGAACAGAAATCCATACCTTGTTATAACTTTTTGGAAAGAGAAAAATAAGGTATTGAGCAGAAGCTCCCAAACAAGTGCACGGAATGTACCACACCACTCAGATATTTTATTACAACATTTATTTTAGAAGAGAAGGCACTTACAATACAGAAAAAAAATTTGAAGAGGCACTGAAAGTGCAATTAAAATGACACACACACACACACACACACACAAAAAGTTTACCATACAGAAAGAGCACCCTCCTGTGTTAACAATACAGTAAAGGAAATAAGCTACAGGTGACTACGTTTTTAAACAGTTAGGGCTTTTTTATATAAAAAGATAAAAATTGTTCTACTATTAATTTAAAAAAACCTACACACAACTGTAAAAGGTATCACGAGTTAGTGGTTCTTCTCAAACATTAAGCCTTTCAGTTCCTGCATTGTAAGAGGTCTTGGTACATTTCAATGAGGTGAGCAGCCTCTCTCTGGCCAGAAAGCAAAGCACCATGGGTAGTGGAATAATACTTCCTATGAGTGGCCTCCCCTGAAAACATCACCTGCATAGGCTGGAGAGGAGAAAAGAAAGTCAGTGGAAGTTACAGAGTTCCATCCATTACAGCTCCGGGAAAGAGTCAAACATTGTCCTTCTACACTCTCAAAATTAACACCCAAATCCTTGTGGGCATCAGGGGCGAAATTTCCAAAGGGATGTGCCACAGCTACATGCAAACCATGCAGTTGTGAGTACCAAATATGTACTGGCTAGCGTGACTGTGTAGTACCATCCTCTGAGGGCATGGATACACCAATGCAGCTGTACTGGTGCAAATCATTTTTTATCTCACTGCAGCACATCTACACTAGAGGAGGTTTGAAAGCTTTACCTTCTCTGCGGATTCAGTTTCTGCTTCTTTCATCCCACACGATGCCATGTTCACTCTATTCTTTTTGAGGGTTAAGTTTAATTTTTCCCAGTATGACAAGATACATCCCAAAGCCACCAGATTTCTGGACTTAGAGAACAGTGACATCTCTCTCGATTTTATAGCGTCTCTCACCACAGTATCTATGTGCTTGTTAAGGGGATCGCATATGAAAAAGCTCTGGTTCATCCAGAGATTTTATTAATTAAATTCCCCCACACATGAGAGATATGAAAAGGGAAAAGGCTACATGGGCTTCGAAGTGGTGAATTCCACAGGAAGTAGAGATGTTCACAGAATTTAAATGATTCAAAATCTCAACTACCCCCTTTTAATAGGCACCTCTGCCCCTCATAATTATACAGAAAATGTATAGCCAAAAGAAGAGACAGGATCACAGACGTCAGTTTGACAAGTCATCTTCCCTCTAGGAAGGGGGTCCAGACCAGACGTGGGCAAACTACGGCCCGCGGGCCACATCCGGCCCGCAGGACCGTCCTGCCCGGCCCCTGAGCTCCCGGCCAGGGATCCTAGTCCTTGGCCCCTCCCCCGCTGTCCCTCCTCCCCCGCAGCCACGCCACCGCGCGGGCCGCACTCTGGCCCACCGCTCCTGCCGGGCAGCATGGGGAGCGCAGCTGGCTCTGGCCGGGTGTGGCGGCTGCAAGCTCCTGCTGCTGGTAAGGGGGCGGGGAGCGGGGGATTGGGTAAGGGAGCGGAGGGGTCTGGGGGGCAGTCAGGGAGGAGGGGGCGGTTGAATGGGGCGGAGGTTCTGGGGGGGGGGGGCGGTCAGGGGATGGGGAACAGGGGGGGTTGGAAGTGGGAGCCCCGGGGGGCCTGTCAGGGGGCAGGGATGTGGATAGGGGTCAGGAGGGCAGTTAGGGGACAGGGAGCAAGGGGGGTTGGATAAGGGGGTGGGATCCCGGGGGGCAGTTAGGGGCGGGGGGTCCCGGGAGGGGGTGGTCAGGGGACGAAGAGAAGAGGGCGGTTGGATAGGGTGTAGGAGTCCCGGGGGGGCTGTCAGGGGGCAGGGGTGTGGATAGGGGTCGGGGCAGTCAGGGGAGAGGGGGGTTGGATAGGGGGCGGGGGTCCCGGGAGGGGGCGGTCAGGTGACAAGGAGAGGGGGAGTGGACGGGTCAGAGGCTCTGAGGGGGGCAGTCAGGGGGCAGGAAGTGGGAGGGGGCGGATAGGGGGCGGGGGCAGGCTGTTTGGGGAGGCAGAGCCTTCCCTACCCGGCCCTCCATACAGTTGCGCAACCCCGATGTGGCCCTCGGGCCAAAAAGTTTGCCCACCCCTGGTCTAGACCCTGAGACAAAGCAAGTAGCCTGGGAAATTGCACAGACATAGCTGACACCTCACACGTCTTCTTAGCGCCACATTCAAAGAACTGGGACTGCCTGAGAAGAACATTTTATCACACAGACTTGAACTCCCAACGCATGAGCGTCACGACAAGGGACAGGATCTCTTTAATGTACTAGCCCAGCCACAGAAGGAGTTCTCAACACATTGCTCTGGCATATTCTGAATTAGCCCTCAGGATAAGTCACAACTGAGGCCATGTTTAACACTCATTCCGAGATGCACAGATTCTAAAGCCAGACGGCACCACTGTGATCGTCTAGTCTGACCTCCTGTATACACAGGCCATGGAACTTCCCTAAAATAATTCCTAGAGCAGAGCTTTCAGACAAACATCCTCTCCTCATTTAAAAATTACCGGTCTCCAGTGGTTAATTACCCTCACTGTTAAAAATTTACACGTTACTTCCAGTCTGAATTTGTCTAGCTTCAATTTCCAGCCTTAGGATCATGTTACATCTTTCTCTATTAGACAGAAGTGCCCTTTATTATTATTAATATTTGTTCTCCATGTAGATACTTACAGACTGTGATCAAGTCACCCCTTAACCTTCTCTTTGTTAAGCTAAATAGATTGAGTTCTTTGAACCTCTCACTATAAGGCATGATTTTGTTCTAATCCTTCAATCATTCTCGTGGCTTTTTTTCTGAACCCTCTCCAATTTATCAACATCCTTCTGGAATTGTGGGCACCAGAACTGGACACAGGATTCCAGCAGCGTTCGCACTGAACCAAATGCACAGGTAAAATAACCTCTCTGCTCCTCCTCAAGATTCCCCTGTTTATGCATCCCAGGATCACATTAGCTCCTTTGGCCACAGCATCACACTGGGGAGCACATCGATCATGACCCCCAAATGTTTTTCAGAGTCACTGCTTCCCAGGAACACTACGAAAAAAGCGTTGTGTTTTAAAATGAGTCAACAATGGCTGTTTAACACCCATTGTTTTCAAACAGGACTTTGCATCTAGCATATACACAGTAGTGTTAAAAAACGCATCAGCCAATCATGACCAACCTGAGATTCTCTTTTACAGCTGCCTGCCCTGGCTGATGGGGAGCAAATGTCCAAAGGTGCCTCTCTGCATTCAATGCCCCCATGCAGTAGCGGTGCCAGCTCTTCCGGTGCCCTAGGCGGCGGAAGGTCCCGCCCCCGAAATGCCGCCCCCAACAGCGGCGGCAGAAGGTCCCGCCCCCAAATTTCTACGGGCGGCGGGGGCGCCGGCGCCCCCAAAATAGCAGGGCCCTAAGCGACCGCCTAGGACGCCTAATGGGTTGCGCCGGCCTTGCCCCCATGCCACCCCCAAAAGCAGTAGTCAAAAGAACAGGCAGGTGAAGCAGGGAGGCAAAACCTCTCTGAATAAAATCAACCCAAGAACGGGTTTAAAATATTTGAGGGCAGATTTCCAGTAGGTAAAAGAAACAAAGAACTGCAAGGAGAGGAGAACAGAGGCCCGCCCAGATCAGTATAAACATTGTATCGAAAGTAGGCTACAAACCATGGAATCTAGCAAGTCCCCTTCATAAAGTTATAGCCAAACCATCGCTCTCTCCATCCTAGTGTTCAATACTTACAACCGTCTTGGAGCTTTCCGTATAAGGCAGTGGCTTAGCGAGTTTCTCCACGTCAACCCCACTAGACCCAACCTGGGTATAAGAATAGGATCCTCGGAAGTTGGGATTGCTGCCCCACGAGGACCGCAGGATGCGGCGAGGTTTCGGAATGTTTGGATTCCCTGGGTCAAAACCAAAGGAGAAAACACAGTCCAGAGAAAAGCGGCTGCAACATCCATGTGCCAAAGGCACGGGAGGCGACCGCCGGGGAGCTCTGCAACCTGCCCATGCAGTTAGTTATTTCTTCACATTTCTAAAATACAACTATAAGTGCCTAACCATAGTGAGCGTGACAACCATATGTAACAAGCCTAAAATAGTTCTCTTGAGGACAGGGGCTGGTTATTCCTCTGGTTACAGCTCACCCCTTGTATGCTTACAACGCTGTAAGAATATTAGGTGGGCGTACAACAGAAAGTTCCTCCACAGAAGCATAGGTTGTGGCATAGTGGTACTGTTGAACTGATGACTATAGTACAGACAGACAAATAAGCAATACCTTTATTCTTGAACCCGCACAGTCAAGGAACATGTATGCAGCCATTTGTAGTTTTTAGTAAAATTTCAAGGATAAAACAAAGGAATTAAAAATATACTCTTCCAGGAAAATTAGGAGCAATGGTTCTGGGCAATGACTTGGGTTTGAAATGAAAAGCCTGATAAGTGTCTGAGCTGTGCAGAAATAGGAAGCCACATTTTAAGATATCAGATTTGTCAAGGAAATTGCTGTCACATTTTATTTTGAAAAGGTTGAGCATAAGCCCAAGAGAACCTATGGCAAGCGCCATAACACAATGCAAATACTGTTGTACTCTAAAGTCTTCTTACAGAGCACATTCCAAAGCACTTACACAAAAGTCACACAATGTATTGTACAGTGCCAATCCAAATAGGAGGAGGTGGTTAGAAATGAGCCTTTGTTGCCCTCACATTGTAAAGGGTGCATGTTCTCATTTTATATTGTCAAGGTGCCCAGAGGTGCAGGCGTCAATACATAACAGAACAATAATAAAAAGTTGATAACGTTGGGAACATGACGTTGCCCTTACCAGTACTGAATTTTAAATTGAGAATCATACAAAAGTAAGGACAGAGATTAGAAAGAGATAATTCAGAGGCTGTTAGGGAGCATGCAAACATATTACAGCAGCCAGGGAGCTACTGAATTTGTGAAAGGAAGAGAGTTTGGGGTATCTCTAGCCTGAACGGCAGTTGTATAAAATCAGTGGGCTTAACAAAGCAATGACTCGGATACTCGTGTAAAAAACAACTTTGTGTTTCCTTTCTGAAGATCTCCAAAAGTACACCCTAACGAGTTAAGCTTCAGTCCTTCTGTGATTGAAGCAGCATCATTCCCATATCACTAACTGGAAACTGAAGCACTGAGAGATAAAGTGACTTGCCCGTGGTCATACCGAAGTATCTGTGGCAGAGCCAGATGCAGATCTGAGACCTCCTTACTCTCAGCCCTGTGCTTGTGCCCAGACCATCCTCCTCTTCCCAGTACAGTGGAGGTGGAGGTAAACAGCAGTACCTATTATGCATTTGACTGTAGCATTCACGCCACTTTAAATATTAGAAACCTGTTACATTTGGGGTGAGAAATTGTGGGGGGTGGGGAATGCTGGCCAAGAAACAGACTATCCCTCAACTTTGCAATAGAAATCCTATGGTGTCTTTAACTTCCACCTGGCCAGACTGATAGAGGGAGGCTCCATTTGAGGGGAAATAGGAACATGCAAGACAAACTTTACAAGCCACAATGTTGCAGTGCTCCCTTAGGGAGGAAGAAAACCAATTAGAAATGCTACCTCAGCCTGGCAGGGAAGCAAAACTCAGCTGAAAATCTGTCAAGAAACTCATCTAAAAGGATACTCTCATAACATTTTTTTATAGATAGCTGGATATTCGGGCTGCTTCTGTTTGTCCACAGATCAAATAAATACATTGATGTGGATGTGGAAACCCCTATGAAAGGATCACAGATGCGCTATTCACAGAGAGAGATGATGGTTGTGCAAAGACTTTGGCTATCATTAACATAGGAATGTGTGACCCTAGGACTTCCTGCTGCCAACTGGCAGAGGGATGCATAAGGATTAGAGGTATACCCTGGGTGTGGTATTTACATACCACTCCACCAAAGAGTATCACTTCAGGTCTCTACTGAAAGCCTGTGTCACACTGGTCATCCTAATCTTTGCAAAATGTATGAGTGGATACTATGTAAGGAGACGTGTATATATACTGCAAATTATGTTCTTAAATGCTTGGCTGACCATTGTGTATTGCGTGTTTTACAACAGGAGTCTGTTTGCATACTGAGTCACATGCTAAAGAGGAGATTGCGGGAACTTCAGAAGAAATGAATTGGAAGAAGTGAACAGCGGGGGGAGAAATCCGTTTACAGGTGAAAAGCAAAGGACTTGTCTGTTCCATGGAGGGGTGCAGAGAGACACCCTGGCATCCTCCACCTGGGGAGACAAGCTGCCAGGGGGCTTGGGCTTACAAAAGGCAGGTGCTCAGCCATCCAGTTGAAAAACACTGTGAGGAGGACTTTGGGTGAGGAGGACAACTTGCTAGTTATGAGATTAAGCTCTAGAATGCGTGTTATGATTTGATTTGATTTTATTTCTAATCATTTATGTCCATTAATCCTACTTGCTTCTTCTCCAATCACTGTTCTTATCAAATGAACATATTCCTGTTTGCACTATAAACATATCTAAGTGCTGTGTGTCAAGTGGAGCGGTGATCCTGAGGTGACACTGATAGACCGGTGCATACTGTTCCCTTGGGAGTAGTGGATCTGTGAATTCTGTGAGCGCCCAGTGGATCAGGGGCTGGATACTCCAGCAGATGCTCAGAGGACTCAGGGACTGGTGTGTATCTATCACTAACCTGCAAAGGGACGACAGAGCCTGGGTAGTCTGAGAGTGCTCATGCTGCCTGTGGCTGGCAGTGTCTGGGCGCTGACCCCGGGCAGGCTCCCTCATGCTTAGGGCAGGTGGTAGCAAGGTGACTCCCAACCCCGAGTACTCCTGGGAAGCGTCACAGAGCGTACCCATTATTACACCACCAGGGTTCATATTTCTGAATCTGTGGAGGGGGAATCCATGGAACCCAAACCAGCTTCTCTTTATTCTGTTTTCATACTACTAGTTCTGAGGCAAGGGTATGTGGATTTACAATACACAAACCAGGGTATCATAGTTTTAGGGCCTGGTGAGGGATGAATGTGTGTGCATGCACGTAAGTAAATCCCATTGAAATCGAGTGGAGTTTTGCCTGTGTGTTTTGCAGAGTCAGTCAGCCTTGTAACTTGCTTAAGAGTGAGTAGGAAGAGCTGATTTACTTCCCTTAGATCAGTTCCTCCTAGAAATGGGTCTAGAGCTAACTTCCTCAGAAAGTTGGGTGGTGTTCTGATCTGGGGATTTAGGGCTCACTTTAGTCTACGGAAAGCCTCATTCATATCAGTGGGCTTTATATCAAGCCCTTTGTTTGGTCCATTGTAGAGTTAGGAGCCACCCACGAAATACAGATCAGGATCCAAGTGTTCCTGAAGACTGAGGGGTCAAGCTTTTCAGCTGTAGCTTGGAATATCTTTTGGAACTCCATGCAGGTTGTCCATTATTGCAGGAAGTCCAGTCATGTTCAAACCCTTTAACCAAAAGTTAAATGGAAAAGCATGAACGTTATTTTAGATTTTGCACTTGCAAACATTGTGAAAATGTGGAAGTCTAAAAGCTGAAGCCTGTATGATGCCGAAAGAACAAAGCACATTTCACAGGGAGGTTGCAGATTGAATACAGCATGCTGCGTGGCTGAGTGAGTGCCTTGGCCACAGGCTCCCAGAAATCCAAATTCTCAACACTGAGAGCTTGGCCAACACAGTAATGGGTACAAGGCCTCAGACTGTCTAGAGCATGGGCATAGTTGGGGGGCGGGGGGGAATGTTGCCCCGCCCCCCCAAACAAGGCCAGCCTTATAGGGAGGCGCTGTCGTCAGGGGCACGGCTCGGTGCATTTAACTTAATTCACCTAGCTGGGCCCAGCAGCTCCCTGACTCCCAGCTTTCTCCTCCTCGTCCCCCAGCAGCCCCGGGTACTGGCTGTTTGGTGGTCCTGGTGGGGCCCACGCTGCTGCGTGTCTCTGTGCGGTGCAGCAGGGAAGCGGGAGCCCGGCATGCCGTGTCCCCTCGGCAGCAGCAGCAGCCCCGGCAGGAAGACGGCCACAGCAGCACCGGAAGTCACCAGAAAATGGCGGCATCAAGTCCAGCGGCAGCAGCTGGTGCCAGAGTGGTCGCAGCTCCCGTGGTCAGGTCAGCACAGCAGACAGCATCAGCATCCAGGGCTCCCCTGCTAAGCCGGCCCACCCCACCCGCCAGCACCCCAGGTAGTGTGCAGCCCGTTGCAGTGCCCACCACTCCAGGAGAGGGAAGAGAGCCAGTGAAAGTGGGGCGAGAGGGAGAGAGAGAGAACATGTCTCTCCCCCCGCCCCCGACACACACACACGCGGCCCTATTGGCCTGGCTGGAGCTGCCTCCCACCCCAAATACAGCAGTCAAACTAGGCCTATGGGCTAGAGGCACCCTGTTTTAATCAGATTTAGAGGACACTACATTTTTCAGCTACCCAGTTGTGAATTACTGGAATTGTCAATGGTTCTCAAACCAGCAAAACCTAGAGAGCTTTCACAGCAAATATAGATAATCCACTACTCTAATTCACATGTGAAATTTATGGTTCCAGAGGCAGATAATCTCCTCTCCTCCTCCAAGAAGCATACCGAGAGTAAAATTATGCTGAGCCTAAAATAATAGAACATGGGCCTGATCCAACACCCACTGAAGTCAATAGGAAGAGTCCTACTGACTTAAATGGGCACTGGACCAGACCCTGTAACTTAAATGTACAGCTGAAGAGGAGAGTCCTAAGGACTCCTGTATTCTGTTTATAAAGGAGCATGAGAGAGCACTGCACTGTCCCTCAATGCCCACCCCCGTGTGAAAGCTACATAGAGGTATAAAAATCAATAGCATTAATGGTGGGGCCTGATGGAGCAGAGGGTTATGGTTATTTCTAGATTGCTGGTGGCAAGTTCTGAGTTAGGTCACAAGTAGTCCTATTCCGTGCAATAGTAATCATCATTTGGACTTATAGAGCATTTTCCTCTGAGCATCTCAAAACACTGATTATGTCTCTCAACTCTCTTGTGAGGCAGGGAAGTTGCAGAGGGGTGCAGCCATTTTAAACAGACACAGAGCGGTTAAGGCCCAAATCTCCAGACTTGGGTGTCTGAAGCACCTGAGTAAGTGGTTTGACTGTGAAAAGGGTGAGCTTCAACAGTGGCTGAGGGAGCTCAGGCTTCTTAGTTAGCTATCCAAGTATGGGTTTGGAGCACCAAAATTCACCCAGCAAACACAAATTAAAAAAATGCCTCGTTATCCCAGGGAGGTTTGGAGGAATAGCTATGGGCATTGTGAAAAACTTTCCGACAGATAAAAAGACTTGCTTGGGGGGAATGAATCAAACCATGAACATTTCACCGGTGGAACTGGACACAAGGCATAATGGAAATGCTCCAAGAACCCTCTTTTCCCTGCAGTGATGAGTGCCTGAGAGAGAGGAGAGCAGTTTGGCTGTGGAGATTTGAGTTAGATACCTGGCAAATGTAGCCAGAGATTCTGACCCAGGATTAGATCACTACACAGCACAAAGATGGGTTACATCTGGGATGGTTGAGGAACCTGATGGACACTGAGTAGGTGTTGGATCATGCGGAACAGCAACCGTAGTGGACACAGAAGATCCAATTTCAAACTATTTTTCCCCGAAAAGACGAGTGAGAGGGAGGAGAGAGAGTTCGGTAACTAACTTTACTTGTAAGAGGGTAGGTTCAAAGTAAGAGAGGAGGAAGGCTAAAGAATTTAGTTCCCACCGAATAAAATAATTTAGAAAAAGAAGCTCAACAGTTTTAAATAGGAGGAACAACGGCAATCAAGATTATTTATAAGATTTGGAAAGCATCATCATGGAGCACTAAGACAACTTGATGTTAAGAAAAGAGCCTTCTCTTGTCTTTATGGAAGGTTGGAGCTGACCTGCTGTAATTAGTAAGAACAATGATTTCGATTCAATTTATATGGATGTTTTTAAGGTACCACTGCACTCTTGTTTATAATCTCAGTGGAGGCTGGGATGGGAACAAGAGGAGAAGAGTGGAGTGCAGTGGAGTGGAGTGGAGTTCAGGCTGGATTAACCTTGCAATTCGAAGGTCACGAGAATGGAAAATTGAGCCTTGTACGCATTTTTCCCCTAAACAGATGGAGGTGGGAAATAAATAATGAGTTGCTCAGACTTCACTGGGCCCCAAGCAGGACCTTTGTCTTGCTTGTGCTTAAGGCGGTTCTGGCTGCAGATGCAGTCGAAGAGGAGAAGGAGGAAGTGGTGATGATAGTTGGTGTTGGTCCTACTTTGAGCAGGGGGTTGGACTAGATGACCTCCTGAGGTCTCTTCCAACCCTAATCTTCTATGATTCTATAGCACCCCGATTCAGGGAAGCAATGTAGCTTTAAATCCCTATTTAACGGCATAGTATTTTCCAGTACCACACATGACTGTTTTTAATGCTGTGCATGGTGAGAAATGTTTCTTGCCATGTGAACTTTCAGACTGCTGAGCAAAAGGTCATAGATTTCTCTTAAAGTTAAAGTTGCCACAGGAATTTAATCTACTGCCAGAAATGGCTCTGAGGTATCCTGGTGGCTCAACCAGCAACAAACCACTGGCCAAGAGAACGTGCTACAGTACTTGCAAAATAAAGCAACTAAGTCATCAGTTAACTTCTGTCCTGTTATGGTCACTAACAAGTCCCACTTATTATTCGAGTTAACAGTTATTGCTTTACATTGGAATGGGTATCAAGATTTAGGTCCCAATTCAACTCCTATTGACTTCAATGGGCACTGGAGCTGAAGCTTGATGACTGGAGGGATAAGTATTGACAGAGGAAGTCTAGGCCAATATTTATCTCGAGGAATAATAAATCCTGACCATCAGTAAAATTGCAAGTCAAAATCCGTATTGTTAAATACATTCTGAATGTCTTCACCTGAAGTGTTGGAGAAGGTCTCTAGCCAGAGATTTAAAAAGAAAAAAGAGTAACGGCTGTCCTTTTCCGCTAGAAAGTCTATTAGGGGAATGGTGAGAAGGTACTCCATGATGTACAAAACTAAGGAGGAGACATGGGGCAAAATTCTAGTCTGAATGACGTCAAGAGGAGTTTTGCCATGGACTTCCATGAGGCCAGGATTTCACCGCTGGTCTCTACCACAGGAGTTTAGACTCTACGTCTACATGTGCAAGTTAGGCTACATCCACAAGAAGCTATTATTTGCCTGTTGAATGGCAGCAACTAATTAGCAAGTACTCATCAGCATAGCTGATCCAACTCACATTGCTGAAGATCTGAATATGGTTCATAGCCAAGAGACAGGAAAGAGAACTTTGCTAACTTGTCATCTTCCTTCAGCTAAGCTGTAAACCATGATTGGCTGGTATGCACAGCAGAAACCTGACCGTTCATACCATGTGAAAACACGAACTATGTTCAAATGTCTGGGGGTCAATAGAACAGGGAGACATGATGGAAGTTAATCAAAAACTAAGGTTTGGATAGTGTGGGATGGATGTGTGGATACGAATATGTTAATAATAAGAGAGAAGCTTCTGGAAGCATAGAAGGATTTCTCATCTTTGATAGCACCTCTTTTTAAAAAAAATTATAATTCAGTATGGAGTAGTCCTTAGAACCTTGGACCAAGACTGTACAATGCTCTGTTCTGCATTTCTGCGAAGTATTTTTCATAGATTCCAAGACTAGAAGGGACCACTGTGATAATCTAGTCTGACCTCTTGTATAACAAGGCCATAGAATTTCCTGCAGATAATTTCTAGAGCAGAGCTTTTAGAAAAACATCCAATCTTGATTTAAAAATTGCCAGTGATGGAGAATCCACCACAACCCTTGGTAAATTGTTCCAGTGGTTAATTACCCTCATTGTTAAAAATTGACACCTCATTTCCCCTCTGAAGTTGCCCACCATCATCTTCTAGTCACTGGATCATGTTATACCTTTGTTTGCTAGACTGAAGAGCCCATTATCAAATATTTTTCCCCATGTAGGTACTTATAGACTGTAATCAAGACATCTCTTAGCCTTCTCTTTGTTAACCTAAACAGGTTGAGCTCCCTGAGTCTATCACTGTAAGGCAGGTTTTCTAATCCTTTAATCTTTTGCGTGGCTCTTCTCTGAAACCTCTCCAATTTATCAACATTATTGCTGAACTCTGGACACGAGAACTGGACACAGTATTCCAGCCGTGGTCGCATCAGTACCAAATGCAGAGGTAAAATAACCTCTCTACTCGAAGAGCAGCAAAGAATCCTGTGGCACCTTATAGACTAACAGACGTTTTGCAGCATGGAAATCTCCACTACTTGCATCCGAAGAAGTGGGTATTCACCCACGAAAGCTCATGCTGCAAAACGTCTGTTAGTCTATAAGGTGCCACAGGATTCTTTGCTGCTTTTACAGATCCAGACTAACACGGCTACCCCTCTGATACTCTCTACTCGAGATTCCCCTGTTTATACATCCCAGGATCACATTAGCCCTTTAGACCACAGCATCACCCAGGGAGTCCAAGTTCAGCTGATTATCCACCCTGGCCCCCGAATCTTTTTCAGAGTCACTGCTTCCTGGAATAGAATCCCCCATGGGGGATTGTATGGGAAAGTATGGCTTGCATTCTTTGTTCCTAGATGCATATGTTTACATGTAACTGTATTAAAATACATATTGTTTGGTTGTGCCCGAATTTTTGTGCCGTCTGCAAACTTTATCAGCGATGATTTTATGCTTTCTTCCAGATCACTGATAAAAACGTTAAATAGCGTCAGGCCAAGAACTAATCCCTGGGCATCCCCACTAGAAACACACTGACTCAGGGATGATTTGCATATTTATACAGCACCTTTCCTCTGAGGATCTCACCGAGCTTTTCAGCATGAATGAGCTACAGCTCACAAACATATCCCTTCCCTCAGCTAAGCTAGACAGGTAATGCAGAACTGACAAATAGACTTGTTACAGCCTGAGTTTTTAAAAGGTCACTATTTTGGGGTGCCTTCATTTTTGGGTGCTCCCTGATTTTCACTGCTTTAAACTACTGGCAGCTAACATTGAACTGAAGTGTGCTCAGAGCCTCTGAAAAAGTGAGGCCTGGGGTAGCTCATTTTTGAAAATTTAGTCCTATGTGACTTACATGCAGTGAGTGGGAGTCAGAGACAGACTCCAAACGTCAGACTCTCAGCTGGTCTCAACTGGTGTAACTCCATTGTCTTTAATGGAGCTATGCTGATTTACACCAGCTGAGGATCTGGCCCTGGGAATCCTGACTGTCAGTGCGTCGCTGTAACTGTTAAAGCTGATAAAATGATATTGGAGATTTTTTTTAAAAAGCTTTTGGAGTTTGACTGCACTCAACCCACCATTTGATGTAGTGTGCTCCAGTTCTTCATCATCATCTCTATATAAATGAGTCTCAAAACACACTCAAGCCTTTAGAGTAGTGGCACTTAGATAAGTACAGAGTGCATCTCTGCAGCAGGTGCTTCTAAAGCATTTGCACATCCTTTCAAAAGGAACAAAAGGCCAAGGAGCTATTGACTACTTCACTGCATTTCCTTCCTCTCGGTCCCCCCTTTCTTCTCCACCAACAAAAGGAACGAGAGCATTGCTGACCTGTAAATTTACGCAGCATCTCAGTGCACGTTTCTGCCACAGTTTCATCGTCGTACTTCTCCATGATCAAAGCCTCCTCCCCGCAAATCCAGCCACTCAGCACATAGCCATACCGCTCCGGTGGGTAGAGGACATCAAAGCTGCAGATCTTCTTGTACCACAACTCCTCGGGGTAAGTCAAACTCTCACTTTCCGCCTCATCCTCCCAGACGAACTGGATGCTGTTGCATTCAGGACTCCAGAAGGGCTCTTCAAACTCCAGGAAGATTTTGTCGGTGGTGCTAATGCCCAGTTTCTGAATGGCCATCACCTTCTCCTCAGGCAGGCCAGGGTGGAACAGGCTCTCATGGTACTTCTTCAAGACCCCCAGCGATACGGTCACGATGACGTGGTCGGCGAGGATGAACTCGCAGTCCTCACACTCCACAAAGACATGGTAGCCCTGGTCCTCCTCAGGGCGGTCGCTGTTGTGGTCGGCCACACGCTCAATCTCCTTGCTGACCGACTGGTTCCAGTGGATGCACTTGACTGGCTTGCGGAGTTGGATGACCGACTCTGGAATGGAATGGGCCAGGATCTCCACAATCTTGATAAAGCCACAAGGAATGACGTGATGGGCCCCAGGGATTTCAGTCCATTCTCCGAATTCGCTGAGTGAGACCTCGTCCATGCTATGGGAGCTGCTCTCACAGCTCTCCACCTAGCGAAAGCAACACAAAACCAAGTTTCCAAAGAGCTACCCACCTCACCATGGTACAGACAGAATAGTGCAAGTTAACGACAGAGACAGGAATAGAACCCAGGAGTCCCGAGTCCCAGTCCCTTGCACTAGGCCACACTGACATTTACCAATATAGCACCTGAGAGCCAAAGAGCTAGACAAAACAGATCACTTGTTATACTGCTTACCAACTCTCTCTCTAAGGACCAATTGAGTGTGTTCTGCTACAGTACTCCGATGCCCCTTCTGCATGATGTTGGACCAAGGCCCTGGCCACTTTTGATCACGTACAAATCCCATTGAACTTTTCTGCTAGAGAAGGGGTGGAGTGCTGAACACGGATCAGCTATGAGGTGCTGCTCAAACTGAGGCTGATGCCATGCTTATTTAAACACTTTTTTCACTAGCCAACGTTGACAGAGATTCCCATTCCATACGGAGACATTAGTAGAACAAAAGGGTTTCAAAGCCACCCCCTTGGAGGCAGATCTCAGCACGCCATGAACATTAACATTCAACAAGCTAATGATCTGCAGCTGCGAGGACGTGTTCCAGCGATCATGTGGGAGGGGAAGACATGGTGAGGTTGGGAGGCCAATCTTATATGTACTTTGATTAGCAAAGCCTAGGGTTTGGGGACCCCCATCAAAACTGGTAAGCACAGCTATTGCTAGCATTGATCCCACTGTTTGAGGGCAGGATGTTAGGCCTGCCTTTTGTTGTCAGTTTCCAGTGGGGCCTGGGGAATGGTGGCCCTAGATCCCTCCCACCTTCTCTTTCTAGGTTTCTAATTGCTGGATCTCATCTCTCCACATCTGTGACCGTTTTCGCCAACGTTTTATGTAGCATGAAAATTACAATTATCCAGCTCACCTTTTAGCCTATTACCTCGGCTTTTCTAAGTGTAGTTTATAAGCCTGGCAGACCCAGCCTCCTCTCAGCAGTGCTTTGCATTCCTAGCTACTGCAAGACACCGTCTGCATGCTCAGGTGGACTGGGATGCCAGACACACACAGTCAAGTTATTATTTTAAAAGGGCCAAAGCTGTGGTAAGCACTTCACAGGCAGAGAGGATACGGTAAGTGCCTTGAAGAAAACACAGCCTATGGCCCTGCTCCTAGTAAGTGCCGTCAGTGGGCTCTGCATGGGCATGGAGGCACCAGTGTGGATTCAGCTGCATCATCTAGGCCTAAAAAGTGAAACATGCCTTTTCCCTAAGTACCTGTCCACTGCAGCAAATGCGGCCCAGCTCCCACTCGGAGTCTGCCATAATTTTATAATCCATCCTGAAAGACCCAAAGAGCTTTGACAACTTTCAGAGATATAGTAACACAGTAAATGTTTATATCATTTATATTTGGGGATCTGTCCCTTTTTTTGTATTTAATTTACTGTACACTACTTAGAACAGCAGACGGGTGCTTTATCGATCCTAAAGTTTCCCATGGGCGCCAACTCATCGGCGTGGTATCTATCAACTCAATTAGACTGGCAGAATGAGGTCCCTGGTGGACTTTAAAGTCTCTGCTCTTCTCCTTTCCCTGGTTATAGGACAATCTGCAGTCTGGGGCTAGCGCATCGGTGGTAGTTGTACAAGTTGTTCTGGCTATGGTGGAAAAGCTTTATCAAATCTAAATAAATAAAAGCAAGTTATTACAATGATTCAGCACCAAAATTACAGAAGGAATCTTGGGGAGGCAAAATGCAACTACCCAGATTAGAATTTGGCCAAGACACCGGAGTTAACGCCCATTTTCTTACCAGAAAGGCCCTGGGTTCTTTAATGACCAAGAGTGGCTATTACTGATTCCATAATTACTCAGAGGGAAGTGTGTCACAGCAGCTGACAGACTCCCTGTGTGACCTTAGGTCTCCCTTTGCCTCAGTTTCCCATAGGTAAACTGTGGATACGTATACTTACCTACTGCGCCAGAGTGTTATGTGTGGCTCCCCTGCCTTCCTTCATAAGCCTTTAATTCACATGACAATTTCAAAGCACAAACTGCCCAATTACGATTAACGTTTATTCTGTGTTGAGTGCTTGGTGCTGCACAAGTCCCATCCTCAAGATAAGATACAGAGAAGGCAGGATCTACTTGGCAAGTAGTGTGGAGATCCCAATGAACACAGTTTACCTTTGATTTGATTCTCTCTCCACTTTCAAATGAATGTTAAGATGCTTTGGGATTTTTTTGGGAGGGATGCTGGCTGGGATGCTTTAGTTGGGGATTGGTCCTGCTTTGAGCAGGGGGTTGGACTAGATGACCTCCTGAGGTCCCTTCCAACCCTGATATTCTGATTCTATGATTTATTTTGCAGGGATTGCCCCAACAGCTTTGTATTATCAGAGTTAATTTTCCTGGTTTCCAAGCTCTGGAGAAAGGCAAAGGGGGATAAATGACACTCTGCCTGCAGCACATGGTCCATGGTATGGGGCAAAAAGGTACCATTCCTAAATGGAGCTGGCAGTATGCTGTCTTTGGCTGGTAAGTGGCAGGATAGAGGATTGAATGTTATAACACCACACAGAAGAATGTAACTGAACTGATGAGACATCTCATAACTTGCCAGCCCATTGTGGAGATGTCCAGCTTATGAGGGAAATTTAATATATGAACCAGAAATATCCCAGCTGCAAAGACAACCAATGTAACTAATTCCCTAGTGATAGGACATAACTCGTAGCCAGGTTTCTAATGTCCCATGATTGAACTGCCTTTTTAAACATACCTTAAGATATTGCTGGATCATGGCTAGTTTTAGCCTCCTGGTGGTCTCCGAGTCATCTGGATCGGCTTTGATGCGTTTGCGCACCACATCCCGTGTGAAGACGCCCACACTATTCTGGCTCTCAGCATTGACTGGTTTACCACGTTGAAAGAACTCCTGAGTCAGGTTATAGACCTGCCAGAGACAGGACAGACAGAGGGAGAGAGTCACTCGCAGCAAGTAGCTCGAGTGTGCAGAATCCAAGCCCCGAACAGTGTGCGCAGTCCTCTTCACCCAGGATCAGTAAGCTCAAGCCACCCCATTGTGTAGGGGAACAAATTCCATAGCTGGAGGCACAAGCCTAAAAGTTGCCAGAGAGCGTTAGGAATTTATTTGATCACATGTTGCCCTTCACAAGACGTACCAAGAGTACAAGGAGTAATGGTCTCAAGTTGCAGTGGGGGAGGTTTAGGTTGGATATTAGGAAAAACTTTTTCACTAGGAGGGTGGTGAAGCACTGGAATGGGTTACCTAGGGAGGTGGTGGAATCTCCTTCCTTAGAGGTTTTGAAGGCCCGGCTTGACAAAGCCCTGGCTGGGATGATTTAGTTGGAGTTGGTCCTGCTTTGAGCAGGGGGTTGGACTAGATGACCTCCTGAGGTCCCTTCCAACCCTGATATTCTATGATTCTACCCACAGCTCTGCCAGTCAGCAGAGGATAGGAAATCAGAGGGTCAAAGACAAATTGGAAGAACTCTGACCTGCCTAAAATGTTCTCTGGTAGCTATTTAGGAACACACTATGTCTGTCGGTCCTCCCAAAATATGGGCGTTTCACCATTACCTTCCACTGGAGGAAGGGACAGAGCTTCTTGTGCAATCATGGCACCCTCAAGTGGCTAAATCCTGCTACTCAAGCTACAGTACCAATATTGCTACTGTCTGTGGCCCAGTTGCCCTTGAACGGTGGCAGGCCAGAGAGCACCTATACCCGAATACTACTTCTGTACAGGCAGGGTTGAAGTTTGGATTTTTGTTAGGGTGAGAATGGAGTTGGAGAATGTTTGGTTTGGGGGATTGGCTTCTTTTGTAGGGCGAGTGACTGGGTTTGCTATTTCTGATTTTGTGTTTCTCAGACTGTCACAACCTGGCCCTGTCACATGCTTTGGACAGATACCAGTCTGCTGTGAGTGGATCCATCCACTCAATCCCACACACTTCTAAGCCCCCTGGGTCCGGACAGTGACTGGCCACTGTACCTAGCTATGGGTCTCTCAGGCACGCTCTCAGGTGTAGACCCCATGTCTGACACCCTCCTTAGGCAGTGGGATCCTACAGTTCAACAGCCTAGACCCTGGAACCAGCGCCAAGGTCCTCCGGAGCCCCCATGTTCCCCGCAGAGTCCACCTGGTCAAGGAAGGTCTGAGTCACACACGCACACTTTACTCTTAAAAAACACAAGAATTACAAATCTATCGTTTTCCATAAACTCCATAAATACAATTTCCCCTCAATGTCCTCACGACCCTTGAGAGTCCTGGCATTGGGCTCAGTCCTTTAGGCCAGGCAGCCTGATTGGCCTGACTATCCTTGCTTCTGGCAGGAGAATGGCTCCCTTTGCATACAGAGCATTCCAGTTTTAAAGACAGCCTCTGACACCTTTCTTGCCCCTGCTAGGGAATTCCAGGTTCCAACACCCCCTCTTCACCAAGCTTCTAGGCAGAGAGTTGTCCAAAATCAATGGCACTGCTCATAGCAAACCCATTGTCCCACCGGGGTATAAGCCATTCAGTCCTGATGGCCTTTAATTACGCTGTCACAGCTTCCTAGACACAGCCTGTCCTCTATGGTGTCAAGTTCCTGCTACAAACGAACATTCAAAGCCACGCTATAGGTTACATTCAAAATGGCGGTTGAAATACAACATGACATTCACAAAACAAAAATGGAATCCATAGGTTGACCAATACACATCCCCCAAATTCCAACAGATCGTATTCTTAAATTATTTATCCAGGAGTCCAATATTCTGGAACAGGGGCTCTTATGTTGAAATCAATATATACAAGTGTGAATGATTCACAAGTAAGGAGGCCACTCGTCTGATTTTAAACCACAGTCCCCCTTTCTGTGTGGTTTGTCCCCCATCCAGTACTGAGACAAAACTGCACATGCTTTTGTCTGGTAGCAAATGGGGGACACCATTCTAAAGAGCACGCTGCCCCACCACTGCCAGCATGACTGGGGTGGCACGCTCCTCAAAATGAGGTCTCCCATGCAGCATGACCTTGCGTGCACATGCCAGCAGGGGCGGCCCCCTCCCCATTCCCTGAAGTACTGGAATGTCTAGTATTCTGGGAATGTGTGAGTGGCCACCCTATACACAAGGGACCACTAATATACGGTCATGACGCACCCAAGAGTTCCCAGTTGAGATTGCTCAACTGGCTGAATCTTCCACCATTTCATACATTCAGAGACTCCAAGGACAGAAGGGACCATTGTGATCATCCAGTCTAGCCTTCTGTATAACACAGAACTCCCCCCAAAATAATTCCTAACGCATAGCTTTTAGAAACACATCCAATCTTGATTTTAAAATTGCCAGTGATGGGGAATCCTCCACAAACCTTGGTAAATTGTTCCAGTGGTTAATTGTCCTCACTGTTAAAAATTTACAATTTACGCCTCTACCCCGATATAACGCGACCTGATATAACACGAATTCGGATATAACTCAGTAAAGCAGCGTTCCGGGGGGGAGGGGAGGGGGCGGCTGCGCGCTCCGGCGGATCAAAGCAAGTTCGATATAATGCGGTTTCACCTATAACGCGGTAAGATTTTTTGGCTCCCGAGGACAGCGTTATATCGGGATAGAGGTGTATTTACAATCTGAATGTCTCTAGCTTCAACTTCTAGCCATTGGATTGTGTTACACTTTTCTCTGCTAGACTGAAGAGCCCATTATTAAATATTTCTTCCCCAGGTAGGTACTGTAATCAAGTCACCCCTTAACCTTTTCTTTTTTTTTTTTTTTTTAAGCTAAATAGATTGAGCTCCTTGTGCCTACCACTATAAGGCATGTTTTCTAATCCTCTAATCATTCTCATGGCTCTTCTCTGAACCCTCTCCAATGTATCAACATCCTTCTTGAATTGTGGGCACCAGAACTGGACACAGGATTCCAGCTCTGGTCACACCAGTGCCAAATACAGAGGTAAAATAACTTCTCTACTCCTACTCAAAATTCCCCTTTATGCATCCAAGGGCTGCATTAGCCCTTTTGGCCACTATATTTCACTGTTCAGCATGTCCCATGTTCAGATGATTATCCACCACAACCCCCAAATCTCTGTCAGAGTCACAGTTTCCCTGGATAAAATCCCCCATCCTGTAAGTATGGCCTACATTCTTTGTTCCTAGATGCTTGTGCCCAGCTTACCAAGCAATCAAGATTGCTCTATAATAATGACCCGTGCTCTTCATTATTTACCAATCCCCAAATTTTTGTGTCATCTGCAAACTTTATCAGTAATGACTTTATGTTTTCTTCCAGGTCACTGATAAAAATGTTAAATAGCGTAGGGCCAAGAACTGATCTCTGCAGGACCCCCCTAGAAATACACCCGTTTGACAATGATTCCCCATTTATAAAAAGCAACAAAGAGTCCTGTGGCACCTTATAAACTAACAGATGTATTGGAGCATAAGCTTTTGTGGGTGAATACCCACTTCGTCAGACGCATTCCCCTCTGATACTTGTCCCCCATTTATAGTTACGATTTGAGACCTATCAATTAGCCAGCTTTTAATCCTTTTAATGTGTTCCATGTCAATTTTATAACTTTCTAATTTTTTAATCAAAATGTCATGCAGTACCAAGTCAAATGCATTACAGGAATCTAAGTACATGACTTCAGCACTATCACCTTTATCAACCAACCTTGTAATCTCATCAAAAGATATCAAGTTAGAATTCTTTTTTTTGGAGAAGGTGTTTCATATAACAAGATGACCCAACAAATTGTGTCATTATTACTGTTGGTGAGGAGGAAGTGGTTATTAAAACACAACCATCACCACCAACCACTTGTGCCCATCTGGAATAATCAAGTCTTTTGTTTGCATGATTCCAAGAACTGCTCAACTGTGATTCATGGTACTTCGTATCAAATGAAAAACTTACCAGAACAAAGACAGGCAGGAAAGCCCTTAAAGATAAATCGCAGCAGTACAACCAATCCCAGGAATAACTTATTTGTCTAGAATCTGTGCCACCTTCTCATTTATCTAGCACCACAGGGAAGCATAGTGCTTTATAAGCAGAGAGACAAGATCTCTGGTTGGAGAGTTTTTCCCATCGAAGGTATTTGGATTAAAACTACTGACCTCTCTGACAGAACTGGATATTCATGATTTCAACATACCAGTGTTGAGGAGTAATTATGGAAAATGGTTTAAACTAATTGCCCCCTGCACCTTCCATATAGCTGCAATTCCCAGCCAGAAGAGAGGTAGGAGGATCCTGGCACGTCCATCCCTGTGGCTTGTAATAAGAAGCTGCAGGGGCCACTAGAGGCCACATGCTTTCTCCCACTCACCACAGCTGGTCCCCGTGTTCTATCCCAGTCCCTCGGTGCACTACAAAGGCCTGGCTGCCAGTGGGCAGCGTGAGAGACAAAACACAAGACAGCGGTTGCAGAGGGAGAGAAAGGATCTGTTGGCCTCAAAACTCAGAGGTCTGCTGTCACGTGGCCAGACTTATAGACAACTGGCTTTTGGAGTTTTCAGGCACCAGGGGATTCAGCATCTACCTGGATAAGGAAGGACAGACATTTGCCATGTATTTTCCTTGAGACCCTCGCAGTTGTTAATGCAGTAGTTGCTGTTTGGCCGTTTCCAGGCACAGGATGACTCACCTGAAACTGTACTTCGAGCTATTTGTGCAGTCATTCAGCTGCTAAAAATGTCTGAGAAAAAACAGATGAGTTTGGCAAAATGGCAATCGGTATTGGGGACTATGGTATCAAATTGACCTTTTAGTTCTCAGGACAAAAAGTCAGGGGGAGGGAGTTGGATGTTTCCTTTTTGCCTCTGTGTACTGCCCCCCAGTTGTGACTGTAATTTGGGGGGGTTGCTTTGAAGTTTTATTTAATAAACATGAACAGAGAGAAAGGAGACAGGAAGTGAACTGGGGTGGGGGAGTGAGAGAGAAAAAAAATGAAGGAGCAGTACCAGAAAAAAACAAAACATAGAAAAAGAAATGATGAGACGGGAAGACACACAGAAGAGAATAAGGAAACTGGTAGAAAACAGGAAAAGAGAAGGGTACTGATCGAGGCACAAAGCTGTCCCAAAGCATAGGGATTTCAAAACAAGAGAGGTTGGGAGTCCTTCTCAGTGGAGGGGCGGGAATGGTCTCTCTCCTCCACCCCCACATCAGAAGTATTGTGGAATTTCAACACACTGCAGTTCACGGGCCTACACTATGGCACAGATTTCTGAGGTCTAACCACTTCCAACAAGTACTGCTAAAAGCTGCCGCAGACCTTGCCTCAGCATAATGCAGCTCAGCTTTCATAAGCTGATTGCAGACTATAAGCAGATAACACATTCACAAGACAAGCAAAGCTGTATTAAAATCCAGTTACCACTTGGCCCAGAGACTAAATTAGCCATAGGCATGTTTTCATTGTCTATTGTAGTATTCACTGGGCACCAGAGGAAAGAAGAGAAACACACATTTCTCCCTCAGTGGGGAAAACACCAAATGAGTTTTTTTCCCCCTAAGTATGTGATCCAGCTGATCAGACAACACATCAGTATTTATTATGGTAGCACCAAGGAGCCCGCACTGCTAAATGATTTTGTGAATGGCAGCTCATTCAGCAGCAACATGCAAAGAAGCAAGATTGGAAATGCCAAGAGAATCTTACAATGAAGTATCTCTTAATAATGTATCAAGTATTGACTGAGTTTAGGATTGAACACACTTCCTAAATCTACTGGTGGAAAAGGATATTTATGCTTCTAATGATGGAAAGAATATGCGTGCGCGCACACAAACAAAAAAACGGAAGTGTATCCTTTATATATATATACACACACAGCAAAACCTGTTGTAAGTGACCATACAAAGGTCAAACCAAGACTGTGCGCTTAATGAGAATTTCTAATAAAGGGGAGACAGAACTGTATTAATCCATTTGGAAATACTTTGAGGCTGTTTCTTGAGACAAAAACCTGAAAAAAACTATAACATCAACGAGTGTACAAGACTCCATTTAAAGTTACTGGGAAATGGCATTTTTGAAATACGGGACATAGAAAAACACCTAATTTTATTTTTTTCCTACAACATAGCTAGCAAAGCATACCCAAGAAACTCCAAACAAGGTTTATTTCAAAGAGCTTGGCAAGATGTAGTGCACAGGAGCGTGTACAAGATTCTACTGATTTTCTTTCCATTTAGAAAGCACATGTACGCAGGATCTGACAGCACCAGGCCAATTAGCAAAAATTCCAAAGTCAAATATTAATGTCATCTTACCCCTTCCACCAAGGGGCAGCTCTAAATACAAACGGTAACACATCAGCAAACAGGGCAGAGTGAAGAACTGGCCAAACTCTTCTCTGAGGCTGGGACGAACAAATGGGTCCTGTTGCGTTCCCCAAATTGGCAAATCTGGGTTATTTCAGTCTAGAAACAGAGGGCGTTCCAGAACCTTGTGCCCTGCCAACAGCCCCTTCTCTATTAGAGTGAGAGCGATAGGGCATCAGCATCTCCACTCATTGCAACCGTGGCTGCATACCACGGGGAAAGAGGCAGTCTCTCCAGGAGGCCAGAAGTTGAAAAGCGAATTTTAAAAGTTATTCAGTGCTGAATTAGGAAGGCCAGGATGGCACATCTCAATCTGTGCAGTTTCCTAAGGATTCTCGGCACTCACCTCAAGCACTCTTTCTAACTCAGTTTTAAAACGAAGGGCTTGATTTATACCACTGTCTCATGGCAGTCTTACGCTAGTGTAACCCCAGTACAAACCAGGCCCTCGGTATCTAGTGGGCCAGGCAAATGGTAGCGTGATAGACTATGATGCAGGGGAAAACAGCTTAGTCCTGAGCTGGCATAAAGCCCAGCAGAGGGTGGGAGCCTCAGGGGAAGAGAACTTAATCATTCTCCAGCTACCTCTTTAAACCCACCAACCATCCACCACACAGGGGAATGCTGACTGACTCTGAGGCCATTCACTATAGTAACCAGAAAAAGGGTCATTGAGGTGGGGCCGATTGTGCTATGTTTTCAATGCACAAGGTAGGCGTGTTTTGAAACTGAAGATGGGGCTCTTAGGCACTATGGTACTTACATGATTATTGTTAAGAATGTAAAATCCAACAGAGACAAGGCCCTGTTGTTTTTACCTTGAGGTAGCTAATCAAGGTCAACAGTATACCACCCCCTCAGCCAGGGTTTACCTCGCCTAGCTCCATCAAGGTGGAAACTACCTGTGCCTTGTCTCCTCCAGAAGCAACTTGCAGGCTAAATGAACCAAATTCTACCTTTAAAGACATATTATGAAAGTATGTAAATAGTAATTAGGGATATTCCTTATCAATAGCTAGCAAAGCCATGTTAGATAAATGAGAGCTTTGAAATGTAGACTTGCATTGTTAAAGAATTGGGAAAAGATAGTGATTGTACTAGTCTATGTTTACCTATATCTTGTTAGATGTTAACAATGTAACCAGACGGCTCCTGTCTGTCACTAAGTTTCATTGATTCAAAGATCAAAAGGGAATATTAACATTTAGATGAACTGGGAATGTGGTAATATCACTGTCTTCATTTCTCTTTGAAGTATGTAATAAATAACTTGTAAATGGAACAGGAGTACTTGTGGCACCTTAGAGACTAACACATTTATTTGAGCATAAGCTTTCGTGGGCTACAAATGGTGGGAGATGGGCAGTTGCCTAATGCTGATCCATGTAGCTAATTATCAGTGATGCTGAGGAAATAGGAGTTCTACTTCAAAGCCACAGTGCTTCACCTATTATTCACCTGCTGTCAAGAGGCTGCAAGAGAATTATAAAAGGAACTCTTGGGTCCGGATCCTGTTATCTCAGATCTGCTTCAGCTTCCTCAGGGGAAGTTTGAGTCCCAAGACTGAGGTCCCCAGCTCCTGTCAGGATCACCCAGATATTGGACATTGGGCTATAACCTATGGAATTGATTCTGAAAGAACCTTTTGCAACTCTAAAACTCACGATCTCTATTATGAAACTGACCTAAGAACTCTATTCATACCTGTATGTATAATGATGTTTTAACCTATACTCTTTTCTTTTTAAATAAATCTTAGTTTAGTTAATAGGAATTGGCTGCAAGCGTGTATTTGGGTAAGATCTGAAATATTCATTGACCTGGTGGGCGATGTGTCTGATCCTTTGGGATTGGTAGAACTTTTTATATGGTGAATAAGATTTTCAGTAATCCTCATCGTATTTGATTTGGCTGTCGGGGTGGGAGCCCAAGGTTGAATTGTTTCAAGGGAACTGTGTTTTGGGCTTCTGGGTAACCAGTAAGGTGTTGTAGAAGCTGCTTTGTTGCTGGCTTGGTAAATCTAAGTATTAGAACAACCACCAGTTTTGGGAATCATCTTCCCCATTCTTTGCAGTTTGCCCTGATTAAGCAATCTCAGTGTGGCCCCCCTGGGACCCTGATCACAGTGGGGGACTCTCAGGGATCAGAAAGTGGCTTGGAGATCACCCTGTGAGGGAGAGGTATGTCAGGACCCTGGAGATGACTGTGAGGGAAAGCTAAATATGTCCCGTGCATCCAGTTTTCAGATTCGCCTTATTTGCCACTGATTTAGTGTAGTGGTTGTTTGCTCAGAGTGGTTTTAGGGATTTTGTAAAATGCCCCAACATACAATCCCACCCACTAATAAAGAAGAGATTAAAACTGAAGCAGGCTGAATGCCCACTTTTCATTCCCCCTCCCCTTTAGTTATAAACGTGGCACAAGAACCTGCAAATCATCCAAAGCAGTAAAACCATAAGGAACCAACACAACGAAAAATATAAAAGCTAGAAGTAATGCAACGTGCTAACTCAGTCTGTGTGTAAAGAGACACACATTCTCGTCTGTGATTGTGCAAGAGTAAAGTTCCTGAAGCCACACACACATACTATGCACTTTCCTATTTACTTCATCCATCAGCGAGTGTGATTGCACATTGGGTTTCTTTTGCAATTTGAGTTTTCAAAAGACCATAATAACTTCTCTTATTTTTGTTCCCAAAAATAGAGAGAGAGGAGAAACACAGGACTTGCCATAGCCGACCAGTACAATCATCCACCTAAGCCAGCATCCACCTTTGAGAGCAGCCAGTACCAGAAGCTTCAGAGATGAGTGTGAACTCCCCCACTATGGGCAATAATGATGCAACACGGGAATGGGGAAAGTTACTTCTTAGTCCCAGACAGCCGAGGGTTGGCTTATGTCTTAAAGTAAGAATGCTGAGATCCCTAATACATTTTTATCCCAGCACATGTAACAGCAGATGTGTTTACTACCCATATAAACGTCAAATCCTTTTATGACTCTTAGCTACTGGCCACAAGGTTATCTGCTGGTAGTAACAAGCTAATTATGCATTGCATAAAAAAAAGATCAGCTTGATGTCTGTTGCTTTCTAGTTTTGCTGGCAGACCCCTTGTTATTGTATTATGAGAAAGGGTAACCCCAAGTGCAAAACTGACTTTTCTTCACCGTTCACTTTGTATCGCTCTGTAAACTTGTATTAGTCTTCTCTCTAAACTGTATTCTCACCTCTTTTTGTTTGCTTCTCATAACAGGTCATTCTAGGCCTCTAGTAATTTTCATTCCCCTTTGCGAAACACTGTCTAAATTTCTATATCTTTGAGATGGGATGATCGGAACTGAAAACAGTATTCAGAGCAATGGCATGCCATTTACTTATATAATGTCATTCATTACAGCATTTCCAGTGTTATTCCCTCTCTCTTTGTTGATCTGGCCCAACATTTTATTCGCTTTTTTGATCACCGCTGCACTCTGAACTGAGGTTTTCCCTGAGCTCATCATGGTGATGCCCAGCTCTTTTTTCTGAGGGGCTACTGTTAATTTTAGAACCTAGTAATAAGTAAAAGCAGCTCAAACTATTCCTGCCAAAGTGCATCACCCTGCACTTGTCCAAGTGGGATTTCACCTGCCACTGTGTTGCCCAATTGCCTATCTTAATTAGACTCCTCGGATGTTCCCCACAATCCTCTCTATTAACCCAATTAATTATAGGCCACGTATTCATTCGCTCTAGTCATGGCATAATGCTCAGTGTTTTTCTATGTTGAAAATCAGCATTTCCACTCTGTCTCTGATTAGGCTATTAGCCAGGATGGGTAAGGAATGGTGTCCCTAGCCTCTGTTCGTCAGAGGGTGGAGATGGATGGCAGGAAAGAGATCACTTGATCATTGCCTGTTAGGTTCACTCCCTCTGGGGCACCTGGCATTGGCCACTGTCGATAGACAGGATACTGGGCTAGATGGACCTTTGGTCTGACCCGGTACGGCCGTTCTTATAGGCCACATATTCATTAGCTCTAGTCATGGCACAATGCTCAGTGTTTTTCTATGTTGAAAATCAGCATTTCCACTCTGCCTCTGATCCATGATAGCACTTTGCCTCTTACCCCATAACTATTTTGTTTCCTTAATGGCCTCTGGTGAAGGATTTTACCAATGTCAGTTTGAATATCCATGTACATATTTTTAAATATATATTATACGATGTCCGGCTGATCCCAGGGGTGTGACATTATAAAAAAGATTTACCCAAACAAGTGTCGGTGACGTTCAGATCCAGCTGCAAACTTTGAGGGCTCTACAAATGGCTACAACTTGGCAAGGATGGTTCCCCACCTCCACCCCCATTTTATGTAACCCACTCGGAGAGCATTTTGATTGGGGAAATTTTATATTGGCCCCTCACCCAAATATAACTAGAAATAGAGGAAACCAATCAGGAGAATAATTAGAGTGAAACCTGGCAAGCTGTTTTAGCATTGTTTAAGTCTAGGGTGACCAGACGTCCCGATTTTATCGGAACTGTCCCGATATTTACTTGTTTGTCCCGCGTCCCGACCGATGTTTGGTCGGGACGCGAATTGTCCCGATATTTTGCACTCCGGCGCACAGGCGGAGGGGGCTCGTGCCCCCCGCCCCGACTCTGCCCCCTCCCTGCCCCACTGGATCCCTCCCCAAATCCCTGCCCTGGCCCCGCCTCTTCCCCAAGCACGCCGCATTCCCCCCCCCCCCCCACCCTCCCAGGCTTGCGTGAATCAGCTGTATGGCGGCGCAAGCGCTGGGAGGGAGGGGGGAGAAGCAGGACGCGGCAGCCCGCTATGGGGAGGTGGAGGTGAGCTGGTGCGGTGGGGGGCGGGGAGCTGCCGGTGGGTGCTCAGCCCCCACCAATTTTTCCTATGCTCGCGTGTTTGTTTGTTTGTTTGTTTGTTTGTTTGCTCCGACGGTGACCTCCGTGTCCCGATATTTCAGGTCTCTCATCTGGTCACCCTATTTAAGTCTAAGGGCAGGTCTACACTACAGCAGGGATCGACGTTCTGAGATCAATCCACCGGCAGTCGTTTTAGCCGGTCTAGTAAAGACCCGCCAAATCGACTGCATATTGCTCTCCAGTCGATCCCAGTACTCTACCCCCGATGAGAAGAGTAAGGTAAGTCGACGGGAGATTTTCTCCCCTCAATCCCTCGTGGTGTAGACCCCACGGTAACTCAACCTAAGGTACGTAGCTGGAGTTGTATAGCGTAGGTCGACTTACCGCGGTAGTGTAGACATAGCCTAAGTCTTGGAATTATAAAAGTACAAAAGTAATGCCATTTTACATCTGTTCAACCATTAATTATCAGGGACCACATTCACCCTGAGCAGAAGCAGGCATCACTCCACCAGAATCAGTAGAATGGTGCCCATTTACACCAAAGTGACACTGACCCTACCTATCTAGGAAACCAAAGATTGCTTTTTCCTTGGGTATTTGCTTAGGACACGTTTCATTACTGAACCTGTATTTCCACTTTTATTCTGCAGTTTTCCATTTATTCATTTTTTTAGTGCTTTCATTTCTATTTTTGTTGGTCTGGAGTCTCTACCATGAGCTTAGGCACTGTTTTACATAGCTCTTTGGAGCAAATCATTTAAGATAGAGGAATGAACATTACAGGTAGCTTCCAAATCATAAAAATGAAACCTCTCTCCAAGAGAGAAATGATATTTAACCCTTGTAACATTTGTCACAGCACCTGTGATGCAATCGAGCTCGTAATTCATATTAGGATGAATGTCATAACTTACACAGCACAGTGTCATAATTATAATGTCAATAACAATGTCTCACTGCCACATCTTTTAGCTGGATCTTTCTAAGTTATTATGTTCTGCCTCGTTTGGGCCCCTTCCTTATTATTAGCTAAATGGCAAGTCTACAGCTATTGATTAAATTATCCCACAATACTTGCTGGAAGTGATGAGAATTGATCATAAAACAGGACAGAGGGGGTATTCTCCTTGAGTGTGATTTGGTTCCAGGAGCTCTGATCACATTGAGGGGGAGCAGTAGCGGCACCAGGTCTTCCGGCGCCCTAGGCGGCGGAAGGTCCCGCCCCCAAAATGCCGCCCCCAACAGCGGCGGCAGAAGGTCCCGCCCCCAAAATTGAATGGACGGACGCGGCACCGGCACCCCCAAAATAGCAGTGCCCTAGGCGACCGCCTAGCTCGCCTAATGGGTTGCGCCGGCCCTGAGGGGGAGGGACAGCTCAGTGGTTTGAGCATTGGCCTGCTAAACTCAGGGTTGTGAGTTCAATCCTTGAGGGGGCCCGGGGGACTTTCAGGGACAGTACTTGGTCCTGCTAGTGAAGGCAGAGGACTGGACTCAATGACCTTCAAGGTCTCTTCCAGTTCTATGAGATAGATATATCTCCATATATTATATTTTTATATTATTAACCAGTGACTGAATTAAGTAGAAGGCACCATATTGGTTTTAAAAAAAATCCAAAACTTATTTTAAGTAGAGAAACCTGAAGGCATTAAAAGTTTTTCTACTGTCTCAGCACTGACAAGTGTCTAGTGGTTTTCAGACCAATGTGCAACCGGAGGGGGCTGCTAAATACCAACCTCGTTGTATAAATCACTGAATTCTTCAACCACATCTTTCGGAATCCTCTGCCCATTGTTGGTAAGGTGATAAGCCACCCCATTCTTGGAGTAAAGACTGATACGGCCAACGCTTCTCTCACCATCAGTAGTCTCTTCAAGTAAGCCATTGTCTTCTGCTAGATGATAGACTGGGTTTCCATTTGAACCATGGATCCACGTAGCTCCCAGTTCAAAAGTGGCGTTCTCTAGGGGGGAACAATCCAATTAGACCAGTACGATGAACTCGTTTAAAGAGATGTTGTATGTCACATCCCAGTCTACAAATGAAGAGCAGTAAATAGAGCACAAATAGGACATTTGCCCAATGATGCCACATTACCAAAAAAACAACACTGAAGCACTGAAGAAGTGCTTTCACTTAAGGACAAGTTTAAGTGTCATACTAATGTTTGTTCATCGTAGGTCTCTATGGAACAACAGTGTCATACAGTGCTACAAAAGGGGATCAATCACAAGAGGGATGTTCCCTAAAGAGATCCCAAGGTATGCAGCAGCAATGGTATCTAATAGTTCAAGAACAAAGCAGAATCCCTCACTCCAGGTCCTAATCCATGATTGTCACTAGCTCAACAGGTGCCACTTAGCCTCTCTACTTCATCCTTCCCAGCTATAAAATAGGGATACTATTCATTTCCCTACCACAAGGATGCTGGAAGGACCTCTGCACAGTGCTTTATATCTTCAAAAGAGCTATGTGAGTATTTTCTATATCCCGGTATCAGATTCTGAGCAGTGTAACAGCAGAATGCATTGGTTTCTACCCTACGAACAGCATTAGAATTTAGTGCATCAGAGGGTATATTGATCTCTCTTGCTCAGAAAGTGTGAGGGGTTAGGGGAGGAAAAGAGGAGTTGTCTCTCTGTACTGTACTACTGCAAACAGAATATAAATGAATACTTACATAAATATTGAAGAAGTGGTAGGGAAAGAATAAGAGCATCGGTAGGCCACCCAAAGCCTTCAAACATCAAATTTAGTCTGAGGGAAGGGGAGGGAAGGTGATTGTTATTCAAGTACAGGGCAAAAAGGCATCTGTTCCACTAAAGCAGAGGAATGCAGGAAAGACTGAGACTGTCCTGTAATAGCAGCCTGAGGCTGCTTACTTTAGCATGCAGGAAAGCCTTCTTCTGCAATTAAACGTGTGTGTTGTTTACCAAAAGGACTCAAGCTACCTGCATTTCCATAAGGTGGAATTAGATCATATTTTATTATTTGTGCCTTTGAAAGATTTCTTTAAAAAGATGCACTGTCACATTAAAAAATATCATTTATTTTTCACTACCTATGCTGTTTGTTTGCTTTTTGCATTTCTCAGTTTGGACAATGCAAACTGATTAGTCAGTTACATGGCTCTCTTTAGTTTAGGTCTAATCAGTTTTGCCCTCAGACTCTCACATATTAGCCCAATTCTGCAAAGTTTAAGCTGATAACACAGGGGCATGTTTATTAGGTTAAAAAGAAACACTGTTCCTAGCAGATTTTATCTTAACTTATGGGACTATTTCTTATTACAGTTAGGTTTTGTAAAAGCTCATTTGTACAAAACCAAATTTGGACTAAATCTGACCCAACACTGTCCCTTTCATATCATGGTCAACCCCATGCAATGCAGCATGTCCTGTAGTGTACGTGGATATTTTATTAGGAATTAGCAGGTTAGCTACTAGCCTAGATGTTTTCACTCTCAATAACTTCCTACTGAAGAAGGTAAGAATCATGTCATTGATTACACCAGGGGTTCTCAAACGTCACTGCACCGCAACCCCCTTCTGACAACAAAAAATTACTACACAACCCCAGGACGGGGGACCGAAGCCTGAGCTCGCCCGAGCCTGGCCGTCCCAGGTGGCGTTGGAGGGCAAAGCCAAAGCCCAGCCCCACTGCCCCGAGAAGGGCGGGCCAAAGCTGCAGCCCAAGGGCTTCAGCCCCACGCAAGGGGCCTGTAACCTGAGCCCCGCCACCCAGGGCTTAAGCCCTCGGGCTTCGGCCCTGGCCCCAGGCGGTGGGAGTAGGGCTTCAGCTTCGGCCCTGGGCCCAGGCGGTGGGAGTAGGGCTTCAGCTTCGGCCCTGGGCCCAGGCGGTGGGAGTAGGGTTTCAGCTTCGGCCCTGGGCCCAGGCGGTGGGGCTTGGGTTTCAGCTTTGGCCCCAGGCCCCAGCAAGTCTAATGCCAGCCCTGGTGACCCCATTAAAATGGGGTCGCGACCNGCTTGGGTTTCAGCTTCGGCCCTGGCCCCAGGCGGTGGGGCTTGGGTTTCAGCTTTGGCCCCAGGCCCCAGCAAGTCTAATGCCAGCCCTGGTGACCCCATTAAAATGGGGTCGCGACCCCACAGTTTGAGAACCGCTGGATTACACCATCACATAGTGCTTAACATGTAAATACAATCACAATGCCATCCAAATAGGCTAACATTTACAGTGGGTTCACTGTTAGAAGTGATGCTATCAAGTTGTACGAATGAGTCACTATTTCAAAGCAAATCCCAAGATATTTGGTTTTCCAAGCCAAGAACAATTTCAAAAGGAAATAAAGTGCCAGTGGAAGTTATCCATCAAGGCCCTGAAGGAGCAAAGACTTACATGGGCACATAAAGCATGTGCTCAAGTCTTTGCAAAATCAGGGCCTAAATGTGTTAATATTTAAGGCGTTGCAACTTCTGGACATACCCATAGATCATGCAGTCTGATGGAAATGATTCAGTCCAGCAGTCAACGGTATAGTGCTCATAAATATTTCAGGTTTAAAGTGACAGTGATCTTATTACCTGGGATCTTCATACAATCCATAGCATACAAGATTATTAGCAGGAATAGTATATAAAACATGTAGGCCAGTCTGTGGTTGCCGTTACACTAATGTGAATTGGCATTAATACTGACTTCCAAATAGAATCTGGCTCTTTTTCTTTCAATTATCAGCATGTTTTAAAGTAACACAAAATACTAGCATATTCTTCTTTATTTTTACCCAATAGCATTTACTTTATTGTCACAGCACAAACAAAAAAGGAAAAGCCATTTTCTCCTGTGTTCTATAGAAGCCGTTGTGAGGAATGTAATTAAATACTCTACAGGGAAACTAAAAATAGTCTAGCTCACCTGTATATTTAGAAACTCATTAACCAACATTACTCAAAGCAGATAAGCCAGTTATTTCCTGGAGTAAGTGGCATGATAAATTCTTTAAACGTGTGAAGTTAATCACATTCTTTTACACAGATACTCCATTTAGTTCCAGGGCCCTTCAGGGCTTGAAAAATCAAGCAGTTCCAATACCAATATCATTTGAATAAGGCCTTGTCTACACTACAGGATAAAGTCAATCTAAGCTACGCAATTTGAGTTATGTAAATAGCGTAACAAGTCGCCGTAGCTTATATCTACTTACTGCGGGGTCCACACTATGGGATGTCGACGGGAGACGCTCTCCCGTCGATTCCCCTTACTCTTCTCGATCCGGTGGAGTACAGGAGTTGACGGGAGAGCGATCTGCGGTCAATTTAGCGGGTCTTCACTAGACCCGCTAAATCGACCGCCAATGCATCGATGGCTGTGTGTTGATCCCCCGATAAGTGTAAACAAGCCCTTAGTAAGAAAGTAGTATACAGTCCTCATAAAATGGGTCTGCTGGTCCCATTAACATAGTTACTTAGCTATAATATGTATTTCTCATGCATCACTGTGATGTAGCACCTGGATGTTATGATGACTGTTGCAATACGTATATCAGACCAATGCAGAAGCTGTATGGAGGACTATTAGCAATTGAATGGTTTAGCTTGCATTGTCAAGCGGACGGGCTACCCACTCAAGTGAAAGTGGTACCCAAGTTCTAGCCTACACCTCCAGTCAGGCCAGCTAGCCCAGTTTAAAGCACTACCAACCTCGGATGAAAGGGTTTTGTGTGTGGACACGAGGGGGGTTGGGGCAACATTAAAGTAAAACCCTGAGTTACCTCTGCAGTGAAGACATGCCCCAAGGAAGAGATCACTAGACCACCCCTTAGCTTTGTCATTGAGGAGGAGGGGCTGCATATAAAGGCCTTGCAACCTGACCTAATAGGAGGAAAACTTGGGCTCCTCCTGATCACCAGTAACAAAGAATTCAACAGCCAAGAACCCTCCACCAGGAAAAATATGTCCTCAGATACAGCGGGCCAGATCACCAGCTAGTACACACGGGCATGACTCCAATGAAGTCAAACCTAAACCAGTTTATACCAGCTAAGGATGTGGCTTTGAATATTTAAACCATGAGGAATGTTTTCAAAGAGACTGGAGATCTGGAGATGAAAGGCCCTCTGAGCCAGAATCTGCCAGCCTTGCTCTTGTACTGAAGCAAAGGAGATACTCACAGGTGCATCTACATTAGATAAGAAGGTACATTCTGTGCTACCAGTAGGTAAATGAACCTCGTCAGTCTTATGGAATCACCTCGCTAATGCCAACTAACTAGTTTAATTTTTGACCATGTTCTCTGTATTCATTAACTTGGGCCTCTAGCTGGTCTTCTTTCACTTTATTTAGCCCAGCCTTACGTCACTTACTGTATTTTACTCTATAAACTCACCACAGTAAATAAACATGAGTGCCTGTGACCTTTCAGAAGGGAAATGAATGAAAAGGCTATTTGACAAATCTAAACTTTGGAGTCTGAATAGGGCATTTCAAACGCTGGCGAGACTTGGCACAGAGTTCAGAATGGGAAATGTGTCATTTACTCCCCATGGGCTGTGTCCAAAATATCCTTGATCATGCGTGTGAGTGGAGGGAAGTGTTAAAGGCTTGAATATTAAGGGGCAAATATTTTCCCTGTGGAATATTTTATATAGTACTAATATAGGGCCTAATTTTGCCTTCCCTGTTCACTATGTTACTCTGTGGTCTTGCCTTCTCTAGGAAGAAAAGGGTGTTCTTACCTCATGTTAGCTAACACACAGTAACTAACACAAGGAAAAATCCTAGTGAAGACAGGCAATTTGGAGCCTAAGGTTTACCTCAACCAACTAATACACGTTATACTCCTGAGGGCATTTTGCACCAAAAAATTAAAAATTCTGCACACAATATTTTAAAATTCTGCAAATTTTATTTGTCAAATAAATGTGGAGGCTCCAGCATGGCAGTGGGGAGCACAGGCCACTGGCTGCACGAAGGTGGGAGATCACCCTGTAGCACCCCCACCCCTGGGAAACGGACTCAGCAGTGAGGCTGCACCCGACCCTGACGCAGCACAAGGATTGAGCCTGCCCCAGAAACACCACCCGCCTCCATTCCAGTTGCCCCAGGTGTGGGCAGGCAGGATCCAAGTATGGAGGGGCTTCGTGTGGGGGGATCCAGGTGTGGGTTGAGAGGGTTCTGTGTGGGGTAATCTGGATGCGGGCGGCTCAGTGGGGGGATCTGGATGCACAGGGGCTTGTTGGGGGGTTCTCGGTGCAGTGGTAATGGGACTCTGCAGGGGGGTCCAGGTGAAGGTGGTTGGGGCTCAGCAGGGGGGGTCTGTATGTGGGGGGGATAGAGCTAGGCGGGAGGGTGTGGGGGACTCAGTGGGGGATCCAGGTGTTGGGGGGTGGGGCTCGGTGGGGTGGGGATCCCGGTGCGATGGCTCATTGGGGTGGGCCAGGTGCAGAGTGAGTGGGGCTTATCGGGGGGTTCTGAATGTGGGGGGTGAGGATCGATGGGAGGGTTTAGGTATGAGGGGTCTGGATGCACGGGGGTTAGGTGGATGGGGGAGCAGCTCTCTGTACAGCTCCCTCCCCCTGCAGCTGAAGAGCGATGGGTGCAGGAAGCGGGGGAAGTTTGCAAAGCTTCCTGCAGCTGGGGGAGAAATCTGGGGGTGGGTCTGACCCCGCCCCAGATGCTGTGCAGGGGAAGAGCAAGTCCCGTCCTCCCCAGACGAGCCAGGACTAGCTGCTGAGCTCGGAGCAGGGTAGGGAGCTGAGTCTTCCCCAGTCCCGCCCCCTACCCCACAGTGATTTACCTCTCTGCCGGCTGCCCTGGGCACCCAAAACATACTGCTGGGGAGGGTCGCATGACCGCTCTTGTGGCTACCCTTTGCTTCCCTGTCAGAAAGTCATTTTTCTGCGGGGAAGCAAAGAAATCTGCAGGGGACATACATTCTGCGCATGCGCAGTGGCACAGAATTCCCCCAGGAGTAACGTTAACACTACACACTGCCTTGTCTTCACTAGGTATTTACTTCACATTATTTACCATGTATTAGCTAACGGGATGGGAATACTAATTCTAATCTCATCCCAACCCAGGTAGACAGACATGCACTAGCTCTACTCCAGGTAGCACGCTAAAAGTAGCAGCATGGATGGTGTGGGTTGGGCAGCAGCCCAGGCTAGCCACCTGAGTGCCGAGCCAGGGGGTCAGGTGGCCTTGCATTCAGGTGACTAGCTCGTGCCACAATGTCCACACTGCTATTTTTAGCGTGCTAGCTCAAGCAGAGGTAGCGTGTCTGTCTACTCGGCCTGGGAAACTCACTCCCCGCTGCAGGGTATGTACCCCAAGATACCTACATTCTGTGGACAGCAGATTACTGACTGTTCTTAGCCAAGAGCAAAGGTTGGATGCCACAGGAGAAATCTTCCTAGCTCACACACTCAAGTTACTGGAGAAAAATACCCTTCCCCACCCTCAGCCACGCTGAACTCTCTTTATAAAGCCAAATGATCACCAACACCTTCACTTCACAATAATACTTTACACTTCTGCAGAGCCTTTCATCTAAAGCTCTGAGTGCTTGGGAAGCTCTGTGCCCCTCACATGCACAATAACCCACTGCACCCAGAAGCCTGGAAATTGCAGGCTAAAATATCCGTTTGTAGGTGCAAATGACCAGGAAATGGCTTTAAGAGGATATCTAACAAATTAACCCTCGTAATACTACAGACCCTTGCCAGAAGTGTGAGACGAGAGCGTCTGATACAACAGTACAACAACATTTTCCTTACCAAGTTTGACGCTTTGCACTCTGCCTCCAATTCGGTCAGACGCCTCAAGGATTGTTACATCCGTGAAACCGTTTTCCAGGAGAGATTTTGTAGCTGACAGGCCTGCAAGGCCAGCACCAATAACTACTATTCGAGGCTGTCGTTTTCTCCGTAGGCCACTACTAAGAGGATCATCAGTGCTGTCTGAAGATGTTTCACAACTTTGCATGCCGTCCAAGCTCTCTTTCTAAGGAATCTAAAGAAAAGCAAACAAACAGGTTCAAGGAACTAAGCCAACAACTCTCCACGCTTCAGGAGGATTCCTTCTCTCAGCACAGAAGCAAATTTGGGGGAGTCTCTAGATATATGACTAGCAGAAAAGAAAGTCAACCTATGAAGTAGAACAAGTCCTTTCAAATGGGAACCACAGAAAGGGCAACGAAGGATGTATGAGTTTCTGGTCTTGACTCTGGAGCATCAATCGTTGAGCCTACTGCAGTCTCCACCCTCTACATTGTAACCATGTAACAATTTCCAGCAAATTCATAGGATTTCTGACCTCCTGTCTCTTTATATAACCTACTGAGGTGGCAATTTTGTGGTAGAGCAAAAACACACACCCTGTGACAACTAGCTGTTCAAAGAAGTAATATAACGTTATTCTGCTTCTGTGGCAACCACAAAGCATAAGCTTTAGATCATATAAATATGATACTAGGTAAATGGGACTTAGCTCAAAGCAGGAAGACTGGATATCAAACCAATAACTGAACCAAAGGTGGGGGTGGGGAGGAGAATCTAGGGTTTGCTCATTAGAGGGCTATTTGATTATTGCATTGTTAAGAAATGTGACTAAATGCACTAATGATCACAAAACAACCACACTACTTTTCACTTCTGAGGTACCATTCATTTGAGGATCTCAAAGCACTTTGCACATATTAACTGAACTTCTCCACCTCTGTGTAGAACGCAGGGATCAGATATGGAGGAGACAGACGATGGTCCAAGTTCAGCAGTCATGGAAACGG
Source organism: Platysternon megacephalum (assembly GCA_003942145.1). Classification (NCBI taxonomy): domain Eukaryota; kingdom Metazoa; phylum Chordata; order Testudines; family Platysternidae; genus Platysternon; species Platysternon megacephalum. The sequence continues at coordinate 455,352 of QXTE01000386.1, read as the reverse complement.
TGGTCTAAATAGCAACACTGCATCCATCTAGCATCCAGATGCAACTTCTTAAAACTGCCATTTTAAATCCGTTTAGAAACTGGTTTTAAATTGGTGCAACTTCAGCCAGGTCTATACTTGGAAGCCTTTGCCAGTATAGCTATTCTATACCAGCAAAGCACTCCTAGTGTGGGCTAGGGTGACCAGATAGCAAGTGTGAAAAATCGGGACAGGTGGTGGGGGATAATAGGTGTCTATATAAGAAAAAGCCCCAAATATAGTTACTGTCCCTATAAAATCAGGACATCTGGTCACCCTAGTGTGGACACAGCTTATACCAACAAAACAGTGCTTGTGCCAGTATAGTTCAATCCAGTCCCCCTACGCGTAATAAGCTATCACAGCAAAAGGACAGTATTACCAGTATATCTGCACCTACACTAAAGGCTTTTCCCAGCACTGTTGTGTCTGTCACAAATCACACCTCTTCACACCCCTGACCAACATCAGTACGTCAGCAAAAGATTGTAGTGTAGACTTGGTCTTCATGGTGTGGACACATTTCCAAGCAACAGTGTTTAATTAACAGGACTCTAGTCAATTTCATTGCTGTTCTTTAGAACCTTTTGGCCACTGTTGCTAGCTATGGGCAAGCAGGGGTGTGCACTGGAGTTATCCATGGGGAAGTTGGATCTGAACATCGGAGGCTGAAGGAGTAGCAGAGAACTCTTTCCTCTGTTTCGCATAAAGGCTCTTGAGTAGGGCGAAGACACAAAACTCCTTTCTTTCAGCAGCTGGGGGTGGGTTGCAGCTTCAGGTTTTAGGCACTTACGAGCCAGAGGCTGATATGAAAGATGAAACACATGTACACCCTGTAAAGAGGATCTAGAGACAGCACCCAGGTAAACATAAAAGCACCGTCCCCTTTCTCACTATTTGTAAGTAATAGGGGGACTGGGCTTCCTACCATGGCGTGTCTCCCCTTCCCCACAACACCAACCCCTCACCCATATCCCATTTCTTTCTCACCCACCTCCAGATAGAAGGTGTCTAGGAGATTTCTCAATTCCTGCTGTTCCAATACGTACCAGTGGCCTGGAAAATTAATCAAGGATCCATTCCTACCAATTCCAAACAAACAAATTCAAGAATCTTAAACTGCTCAAGGTAAGAAGTCAGACACTTTGGGTTTCTTTTAGGGCTGTCAAGAGTTTAAAAAAATTAATTGTGTGATTAATCGCGCTGTTAAACAATAATAGAATGCCATTTATTTAAATATTTTGGATGTCTTCTACATTTTCAAATATATTGATCTCGATTACAACACAGAATACAAAGTGTACACTGCTCAATTTATATTTATTTTTATTACAAATATTTGCACAGTAAAAAACAAAAGAAATAGTATTTTTCAGTTCCCCTATTACAAGTGCTGTAGTGCAATCTCTTTATCATTAAATTTGAACTTACAAATGTAGAATTACGTACAAAAAATAACTGCATTCAAAAATAAAACAATGTTAAACTTTAGAGCCTGCAAGTCCACTCAGTCTTACTTCATGTTCAGCCAATTGCTCAGACAAACAAGTTTGTTTACATTTGCAGGAGATAATGCTGCCCACTTCTTGCTTACAATGTCACCTGAAAGTGAGAAAAGGCATTCTCATGGGCACTGTTGTAGCCAGCGTCGCAAGATATTTACGTGCCAGATGCACTAAAGTTTCCTATGTCCCTTCACGCTTCAGCCACCATTCCAGGGGACATTTGTCAATGCTGATGACGGGTACTGCTCGATAATGATCCAAAGCAATGTGGATCGACGCATGATTTAGTTGGTGTTGGTCCTGCTTTGAGCAGGGGGTTGGACTAGATGACCTCCTGAGGTCTCTCCAAACCCTAATCTTCTATGATTCTATGTTCATTTTCATCATCTGAGTCAGTTGCCACCAGCAGAAGGTTGATTTTTTTTTTGTTTTTTGGGGGGGGGGGGGGTTTTTTTGTGGGGGTTTTTTTGGTGGTGGTAGTTTGGGTTCTGTAGTTTCCGCATCGGAGTGTTGCTCTTTTAAGACTTCTGAAAGCATGCTCTACACCTCGTCCCTCTCAGATTTTGGAAGGCACTTCAGATTCTTAAATCTTTGGACAAGTGCTGTAGCTGTATTTAGGAATCTCAAATTGGTACCTTCTTTGCATTTTGTCAAATCTGCAGTGAAAGTGTTCTTAAAACGAACAACATGTGCTAGGTCATCATCGATAACATGTTATATATGGCATGCTATAACATGAAATATATGGCAAAACGTGGGTAAAACAAAGTAGGAGACATACAATTCTCCCCCAAGGAGTTCATTCACAAATTTAATTAACACATTATTTTTTTAACGAGCGTCATCAGCATGGAAACATGTCCTCTGGAATGGGGGCCAAAGCATGAAAGAGCACATGAAAGTTTAGCATATCTGGCACGTAAATAGCTTGCAATGCCGGCTACAAAAGTGCCATGCGAACACCTCTTCTCACTTTCAGGTGACACTGTAAATAAGAAGCGGACAGCATTATCTCCCGTAAATGTAAACAAACGTGTTTGTCTTAGCAATTGGCTGAACAAGAAGTAGGACTGAGTGGACTTCTAGGCTCTAAAATTTTACATTGTTTTGTTTTTGAGTGCAATTATGTAACAAAAAAAATCTACATTTGTAAATTGCACTTTCACGATAAAGAGATTGCACTACAGTACTTTTATGAGGTGAGTTGAAAAACACTAATTTTTGTTTATCATTTTTAGAGTGCAAATATTTGTAATAAAAAAATAATAAAATATAGTGAGCACAGTACACTTTGTATTCTGTGTTGTAACTGAAATCAATATATTTGAAAATGTAGAAAAACATCCAAAATATTTAATACATTTAAATTGGTATTCTATTGTTTAACAGTGCGGTTAATTTTTCTGAGTTAATTGCGTGAGTTAACTGCGATTAATCCACAGCCCTAGTTTCTTTGAAATACGAAAGGGACAGGGAGCCAGGATCCTTGGGTTCAATCCACAGAGCTCTGCCACTGGATCATTGCGTGAAAATTATATCACTTCCCTGTCCTGCAGTTTATCCATCTGCAAACTGGGGATATAACAGTCTCACAGGAGGTAGTTTGAAGCTTAATTACTGTTTGTAAAGCACGAAGTGCAAAGTAATGCCTGTTACTAAAGATTATACTATAATTAAAACTGAGTATTTTATTTTACTCAGGTAAAATATGGTGTTGTATTTTAGGATTTAATGCATCCAACATGAGTTTTAAAAATTCTTCAATCATCTTCTCCATGCCAAGCCTTGGGAAGTCTCAGATACCGTATTGATGAGTATGTTATAAAGGCCTAGATATGCAATAGTCCCCTCTACCGTCTATAATATTGTAAGCTTTAAACAGGAACTACTGTCTCAGATCTCCAATACAGCATTCCGAACTTAATACAGAGGATGTTTTCACGCCACCAAAAACTTAAAGAACATGTGCATTCCCTTTCTGTTCAGCATTTTAATTTTGGAATATAAGATCTGTCTAGACAGATGAGACAATAACAGGGTATTTCATATGCAATGTACAATTTAGAAACCACCATTATTTAGCTAGCTCAAATTTTACTATACAACTTACAGAGGGGAAGACAATTAAAATAATAGGAGCCTAGACTTCTAAATCATGATATGCAGTGAAATGAAGATACTATATAAAATCTATCATTCCGCACTGCACATTATTTCACTGTCAATTAATACAGTGTGTCGGGCTCGTAAGTAAGAGGAGCGCATGAAACACGGGTGTATTAGACATAATACCTTCAGTATTTGCCAGGCAGCAAGACAGCACCCAAGCCAATGTGTAAGTGTCACCCTTCACTCCAACACAGAAAGCAGTTTGCAAGATATGGGCTTTTAGGTTTTGTCTTCACTGCTAAAAAAGAAAAGGGGGAGGGGGGCTCCATGGAAGAACTAGTGCATATTAGCTACCCTGCGATAAAATCCCAGTGGAGACAAGGCATGTGTAGTTTGACCGCGAGGTAAACTAGGCAAGTATAGTGCTGACCTCCCCCAGCCACCTTACAGTCAAACTGCAGTGCCTTGTCTCCACTAGGATTTTTATCCTGCTGTAAAACCACCCAACTTTTCTGCGGGGAAGACAGAGCCTTTTGTTCCACCATCTCCCCACTTCTGCCTTAGCCTCCTCATCTACCCACTGCTGCCTCCATTCTGTTTTTAATTACCTCCTGCTCGCCTTCCTCAGCCTGCTTCTCCACTCCGGACTCCCTCACCCACCCCACCTACTTTCATTCATCTCCCCTCACCGCTTGCCCTCTTCTCTATTCCTACTTCGCAGAGTTAAACAAGCCATGGTCCTGCTTCCACGAAGTACCGACACATGCCTGCAAAAATAAATCCATCACCAAGACGTGCATAGAAACACCAAAGCAAACTCATGGGCTTGTAACTACAATGCTTGCTCTCTTCAACGCCTATTGACTCCCTGTACGTTTATCTCTGGTGGTCGTCTCAGTTAAGCCACTGATCCTGCAACTGGTTCCATTTGGGTGAACCCTTGCACCTGTGCAGAGCCTTTTTCACTTCCAGCAGGACATCATGCAAGAGGAAAAGTCCAAGAAGTAGATTCAGTTGCATGATCAGGGTCTTAGGTTGTAAGCATTCTGGGCAGGGAAAAAGTCTTATTTGTTTGAGAGGCAACTAGTTTACATTGGTCCCTCTATAAATAATTAATATAGCTATTAATAATTACTTGTTTATTTCTGTTTCTCTGTCTTATCTTTTAGAATACAAGATCTTCAAGGCAGGGACTATCTTCTATTCTTTTTGTACAGTGTCTAGCATAATGGGGCCTGCCAAATAAATAATCATTACAAACTGAGCACAATACAGCACAACATGTTTAATCCTAGCAAGCCAAATTATCATGATGTGATTAGTAGCCATGCAGCACTTAGGAGCCGCAGTCATGGACCAGGATCCCATTGTGCTAGGTGCTGTACAAACAAAGAACAAAAAGACTCGCCCTGTCCTGAAGAGCTTACAATCAAATTGTGCAGTCCATACTCCGTTCTCCTCAAGCAGACTCCCACTGAGCCCTTTGTGCTCAACATTCCTCCAGCGGAAGTTCTACCTGAGTGAAGACTTCAGCATGTGGCCCAAGGATTAGTAGAGGCCCATGAGTTTAAATCTTTTGCCTTGGAAACCCTTTCCTCCCACACTCTTATAAATAATTGCAGCGTTTTACTGGAGTCATACCCAGACATTTTATAGAAATCAGACTAATACACATTTCCAGAATGAACGCACAAGCTGAACATATCTTGGGCTTCTCATTTTTCTTATCATTCACATTCTTACCCACTCTTATGCCCTGTCTATACTTGAAATGTAGGTCCATTTAGCTACGGCACTCAGAAGTGTGAAAAATCCACACCGCTGAGTGCCACAGACATGCCAACCTAATCCCCTGTGTAGACACAGCTAGATCAAGGGAAGTATTCTTTCCTTGACCTACTTACCGTCGCTTATGGAGGTGGAGTTACTATAGTAGTGGAAGAACCCCTTCGTTGCTATAGTGTGTGTCTACCTCACAGTGGAGACAAATCTTTAGGCCTTCTCTACACACAAAAGATGTACCACTAACTATATTGGTATAGTTAAAGTGGTACAACGCACCCAATGTGGACAGTTACATCAGTATAACGATGCTCTTACCAGTAGAGCTTATTCACATAAGGAAAGGGAAGTAAGACAAACCAGTATAAGAGGCCTTTATAATGGTATAACTGCATCCACTCAAGAAGTTGCACTGGTATAGCTATTTAGGTTAAAAAAGGTCACACCCCTAACTGAAAATAGTTATACTGGTATAAAAATCTGTGTATAAATTAGGACTGACTGTTTGGCTAAGGTTTGCTCCAGCAGCATTTTCCCTTAAAAAGAAATTATAATAGGTTTCTCTAAGTTATGCCCTCCTCCACCTGCAAGACAACCCCCGGCTTCCATATTCTCTGCACTGCCAACTTATTCACACAGAAGTCGACACCAGCAATGCTAGAGAAGAAAAAAATGATGCTAGTCTTCTGTGCTCCAAATTCAGCAGCCACAGCTACAGTTCAGAACAAGCCTACAGATCTATCCATTTTATAAACTTCCTCTCATCTTATCTGCAAAATCCTGCAGTACACAAGTGAGACAATTATATTCCAGCACTGAGCCCAGAGGATTATGGTAGTCCATAGCTGCTTCCTCACTGTTTTCTTGGAATGTGGCACTCTCCTGATATGGCCTTGTTTCTCTAGGACCCTGAGGGGAGCGGGCGTCAGAGAGAATAGTAAAACAGTAAGCAAACTTGGCAGGAATATCGCCAAGGGTCAAACAAAATTAAAAAAGCAAACAAGGCAATTCTAAGCCAAAGCTGCCACAATGTCCTTAACTCACCTAAAATAGACTGTAGAATATGCACTAGCCACAAGTATGAGCTGCATGCTGAAGTACCTGCATACTACCGTGCTGTAATAATGGGCAAATGGGACACATTCTGAGTTGTGTGTCCACATACTATTCCCAGGCTCATTTGTGTGGGTTTGGTTTTTTAGACACTATTCTCCAATGAACGTTTTAGCGCTTATGAAAGGTGCCTGTTGAGGTGCTAAAATTAACAAAAGCTATATCCAACCAGCAGGGGAAAAAAGTCCCTCCTGACCCACAGACTCCCTCAAGCGCAAAAGGACAAATTTAACACAGTCAGTTGCACAGAGTATTTTTTAATTTCAATGAAACAGGATTTAAAGGTTATCCTGCACTGGAAACCTAGACACCAGCACTGGGTTTGTGTGGAACAGCAAAATGAAACAGACTAACTCGGTTTTCCTTGTACAGGCGAACGGAAGAACAAGAGATAAACACAATATGCATAAGACAAAAAGAAGAACCTTACATTTAAGTGATTTTAATGATCTAAGACATCATCAATACTGGTAAGGACACCACACACACATACATTTTATATACTACATAAGAGATGCTTTGGTCCAAAAATACCTACATAGTGTGAAGATTTCTGATAGCAGAGGATTCTTTAACCAAGCAGACAGAGGCATAGCAAGTGGCTGAAAGCTGAAACTAGACAAATTCAGACTAGGAATATGACCTGTATTGTATCACTGTTTATTTGTGCTCCCCGGCCGGTCTGTATTCATCTGCTGTCTCTTGGTTTACATTTAGATTGTAAGTTCTTTGGGGCAGGGACCATTTTTTGTTTGTTTGTTTTTGTTCTGTGTTTGTACAGCACCTCGCACAGTTGGCCCATGATTAGGACACCAAGTTGCTAAATAATAACTAGTAATGGTAATTAACCATTGGAACAACTCCCCTGAGGCTGCAGTGGATTCGCCATCATTTGAAGTCTTTAAATCACGGCAAGGTGTCGTTCTAAAAAGATATGCTCTCGCTCAGCCAGAAGTGATTGTCTTGATGCAGGAATTACTAGGGGAAATTCTATGGCCTGTGCTATGCAAGACAGCCTAGATAATCATAATGGCCCTTGCTGGCCTTAATCTAGGAAATCTATAACTACGCACACAAACGTGCATGTACACCTCTACCCCGATATAACGCGACCCGATATAACATGAATTCGGCTATAACGCGGTAAAGCAGCGCTCCGGGGGGGTGGGGGGCTGCGCACTCCGGCAGATCAAAGCAAGTTCGATATAACGCGGTTTCACCTATAACGCAGTAAGATTTTTTGGCTCACGAGGACAGTGTTATATCGGGGTAGAGGTGTATGTATAATAATAAATGTATAATTTGTGTCCATATAATATACCGACACATATGGGAGTGTGTGCTGTTCTCAGTGTAAAGAACAAAAAGGATTACACAGTACCCAGAAGCATGCTTCCTCCTCTCCAAACAATCCAAATAAAACAATCTTAGATAAATGGATTGAAAATCCATTTTTCAACAGGCTATTCTCCCCCCACCCGGCCAAAAAAACAGATTGTTATCTGAAAGCAGAGCTAATGGAATCCATATACAGAAGGTTCACACAACAGAAGCAGGAATGGCAACATATTTAGGAGATGTAAAGATTATGCACAGTGTGGCCATTATCTCATTAAGTAGCCTAACGCTACTTGAATCAAGCAAACGTATAACAAGCCAGGCTCTAATGAGTAACCTTTATCTAATTAACTGCAGTGAGAAAGTATTCAATTATCTTCTCTAATGTACATTTTTCTTTTCTTTTTTCCCTTTTTTTTTTTTTTTAACCAAGTAAGGGCAAGGAAGTGTTTGGAAGGATAATAAACATCTTCAGGCTGCCAACAGTTACCTCCTTGCATGCCCCCTCCTTTCTGAAAATTCAGGCTGTCCGTTGGGTATACACTGCCTGGCACAGAACAGTGTGTGCTTTTAAACAGATAAAAAATACGCCTGAAGTAGCAGGCAGAGTGGCAGGAGGATTGTACTGTTTGCTGCAACACTGCCTATCGCCAGTACCTCCCGCATCTTAATTGTAGTCATCCTGTCTCCCGGAACAATAAACAAGCATTTTGTAATTTCTCCCTCTTGTACACTCTAATTAGTCCTCTAACATCACTGCCTGTTGCTCTGAAACATGATGTCAGTGCTCTCAAAACTAAACTTGCCCAACTGAAATATCATCCTGATTCCCCCCCTCCCCTGCCCCTTTCCCAAGCTCCCAGCCAAATTGTTGAGACCATTCACGATGCTTTTCAGCACTACTGTTTACACCAGCGCAGGTTAAGTACCGGCACCATTTCACTGAAGGCAGAATAAGTAATACATAAAACTCAAGTACGCCACATCAATCTGAAACAAGGGTCTGCTGCTGTTATGAAATTCCTACATATCTAACTATTGCAACCTTACACATTTGTGTTGAATTCCAATTGTAACACCACCACCTCACTGAGTGTCATTTCACCATCTTCATCCTTGACCTCAGACTTTGTTTATTCAAATTTGGTTCTTTACTCTCCATTGTCAATACTCACACCCCTGTACTTAGCATTTCATTGTGGGCAATAAATAAATACACTGCAGATAGTTACATGAGGATAATTAAACATTAAAATACTATTATACTGCAGGGAGAATAAAGAGTAGCACCTCCTTACTTGAAAGCAGCACTGGCTAACACAGGGGTAGGCAACCTGCGGCACGCGAGCTGATTTTCAGTGGCACGCACACTGCCCGTCCTGGCCACTGGTCTGGGGGGGCTCTGCATTTTAATTTAATTTTAAATGAAGCTTCTTAAACATTTTTAAAACTTTATTTACTTTACATACAACAATAGTTTAGTTATATATTATAGACTTATAGAAAGAGATCTTCTAAAAATGTTAAAATGTATTACTGGCACGTGAAACCTTAAATTAGAGTGAATAAATGAAGACCCGGCACACCACTTCTGAAAGGTTGCCGACCCCTGGGCTAACATGTAAAGCAAGGGACTGCGTTCCAGGATTTCATTCCTGCCTTTCCCACCAAATATCTTACCGCCAGCACGTGTCCCATCTCCAAACTCTAATAACTCTTACAGCTTTGTAAAGTACTTTGAGATCCTCAGATGAAATGTGATACATACAATGCAAGGTATTATTACTCACATCAGCTCCCTCTCTGTAGTCATATCCGCTTATTTAAGTGAAAGAAACAAGTTTTTACTCCTGATGGTACTGCGTGACGTGTTCTGCTTCATTCATCACTGGCTCGATTCCCATTACAGATGCCAAAGCAACGACTCAAGACGCAGAAACAAGGTGGCTTGATTTCTAAACCAAAAGATGACTTTCCTAAGATTTTAATCTTCGGTGAAAGTCAGCCTCCCTGCACAATGCCCAAGCAATCAGGCTTTGTGCGGGGTGCTAAGCAGATGTTGAGGGGACAGAGGGGAATGCAAATCAATCGTATTTGTATTACATTAGCCCCTAGAGGCCCCAACCAGGGAAAACAGCCCCTTCGTGCCAGGCGCTGCACAAGTTTGCAGCAAAAAGACAGTCCTTGTCACGAAGAGCTTACAGTCTTGTTTAATGACAAGACGCCATAGGCAAACAGACAAGGAAGGATAATGAGGATGACGATATGAGCATGTTTTCACTTAGACTAGCTGTGCGCACAGCATAGCGTATGCCCCTATTGGCCGGAACAGCGGCGTCCGCTGCCCTCCCATGTCCCCCACACATGGTTTTCAGGCCACTGGATTTGTATGCTTGCAGAGCCTATGGCCCTGAGCCCAGCTCGCCCCAACATCACCTCAAAACCAGCCTATTTGGAGGCAGCATGGAGACCTCGGGCTAGATTCTGTGCTGTGTCACCTGAGCGATGCAGCCCAGAAGGAGGGGGGAAGGAGGGTGGCACAAGGACAGCTTTAAGCCACCTCTGTCCTGCCCAGATTCTGGACTTCTGAGGGCCTAAAAAGGTAGCATGTCACCTGCTCTGCAGCCTAGAATCCTCATAGCACTGAAGCTACATGCATACCACCCCTCCTGCCTCCCTAGCTCCAGGCCTGCCTCGGCACTCCCCCCTGTGCCACGGTCTGCAAAGGGGGAGCAGCACAGGGCCATCCGTCTAGAGCAACCTACAGTGAATCCCCATTTTCTCTAGACCAGGACCCCCTTTTCCATGTCAGGACCCTCCCTACCCCTGAGGTCCCCCTACTTCCATCTAGCCACCCTCCACCCCAATTTAAGATTATCAGAAAGGCAGGGGCACTGCAATCCCCTGACACGTGTTTGTAGCTCCCAGGCTGAGAACCTGCTCCTTCAATGAATACATACAATTCCTATTAACATAGTGAATAGGGCACCAGACTGGGCTCCTATTCCCAGTTTGGCCATTGACACACTGTGTGACCTTGGGCAAGCTACTTCACGTCTGTGCCTCGGTTTCCCCCACTCACCAAATAGGTATAACAATGACCCATCTTTGTAAAGTGCTTTTCTAGTTTTAAGTATTATACTAATGAACATTAGATACTATAGAGACAAAGGACCTCAATACAATACATCAAGAGTAGCACTTAAAGTCTTTAAACTTCACAGAAAAATAAACATAAATGTTTAAGTTCTTAGGCCAAAAAAACCAAGATATATTTTTGTAAATGTGATCCAAGACAACCATTCCCTTTGTCTCTTCCTATATCATCCCTTCATCATCTTCCCTACATCACCTTCCCTTGTCTACATCATCATCAATGGAAAATGTGAGGGAGAGAAAGCTAAATACTCAAATCCTACATTTTAAAGGTATCTCCAGCTATGCAAACAAGATGCGAAAGGCTTCAGGCAAGCCCTACCACCAGCCAGTAAGCACTAGTTCACCCTTTCTTCGGATTGTTTCACTGATTACTCAGATGCTATGCAGAATCTCATCGCAACTAGAGTTGAAGTGAGATAGTGTGTAGTATCTGACTAATCAGTAAAACAAGCCATAGAATGAGTGAAACCTAAATAGAACAACATTCCCCAGGGTGATGACATGGTCTTCAAAATGTCCCGGGACAGGCCAGGATTGTGCTGCAATGATTCACTTCCCAGGCTTATCAAATGCTTGCAAACTTCGTCAGAGCGAGATGACTCGCACAGCTAACAAGGCGGGTGGCTGGGAAGGTGAACACAGCAACAAAGGGCACAATGCACAACAAAAAGACTGGGGAGAATTTTATGAACAAACATTGTTTTACAAAAAGAGATTCTGAATACAGACGCTTTCCATTTAATGTTTAAAGCAGCTGATGCAACAAAACAAGATGTTAAAATCACAAAAGCATCACGCATTCACAAAATCTGTAATTTTTACAGCATTCACGTATAACAGATCAACCACCACCTGGGAGCCTTCAAGTTCTGCCTATGCTGCTGGGGATCTCATGTCCTGGAGGGTGGATCCCACTGAATAACAACACAGAGAGTTCCTGTAAAAAAGCCCCTTCCCTCCAATGGAGTTACGCCTGATTATATGAGGGCTCAATCGGGTCCCTGATCTCCTCCTAGTAGTCACAAACCTGTACAGTAACAAACAGGAAATCAGAATGTGAGGTTGCAGTCCTATTTCATCTCTAATGACTAAAGATTACATTAAGAATCTTTCAGATCACTTCCACGTGACATTGGGCTATAGGTGCTCTCAGATAAGCAGAGTTGGCTATGGCTAATAATCGCATGGGAAACCTCAAAGCAGTCTCTGAATACTGGTGATACAGTTTTTGGCATTCATTTCCCGCGAATCAGCATGGAATGGGTACTGGGCTGCTGATTTGCTGTCTTTAGGACAAGAGAGCCACCAGGGATCCTGACTTTGCCATTGCTTCGTGCTTTTTACAGATTCTGTGACACTTTTTGCAAGCGAAAGGCTAACCCTGGCATCTTACACAAGTCCCAGTCATGGTAATTACTTCTTCCCTACATGAGCACTCCATGCAGTTTCAGTCGGATAAGTAACAGTTCCTCATTTGCTTCCTTATATCATTGTGTAATGTTGCTGAGCATCAAAAAGAACTACCGTGTTGCAATCCACAGGCACTGCTGAGTGAAGCAATGCCTTTATTGAGACTGTAATGTGCTTTGGGATCCCTCTAGAACAAAAGTGACGATAGCTACTGTCATAAACAGACAGTTAAGGGTTAATGCCTCTTTTACCTGTAAAGGGTTAAGAAGTTCACCTAGCCTAGCGGACACCTGACCAGAGGAACCAATGGGGGGACAAGATGTTTCAAAAGGAAGGAGGGAAGTTCCTTTGTTTTAGTTCAGTTTCAGTTCTGGCCGGAGAGGAAAAGAAATCAGGAATCAAACAGGGTAGTGAGTATTTAGTGAAGGAATTAGCTTATGTTTATTTTCTTTTGTAACTTGTCTTGTGCATTAGGAATAATCAAATTGGTTATTCTTTTGTGTAACTAAGGGTTTGCCCAGGGGAACATCAAAACATTCATGTGTTTTGAATCTGTTGTCTGTGAGATCAGCTTGTATGCTATCTCCCAGAGGTTTTTCTTTTACCTTTCTTTTCTTTAATAAAAAGCCTTCTTTTTAGAGACCTGATTGATTTTTCCTTGTTTTAAGATCCAATGGGGTTGAATCTGGACTCATCAGGAATTGGTGGGGGAAAGGAGGGGGAATGGTTAATTTCTCCTTGTTTTAAGATCCAAGGGTTTAGATGGGTGTTCACCGGGGAATTGGTGGAGTCGTCTCTCAAGGCTACCCAGGGAAGGGTTATAGTACTTGGGAGGGAAAGATTTTGGGGGAGAAGTCAGAGTTTCCCAAATGACTCAAATATTTGGGTGGTGGCAGCATATTGATCTAAGCTGGTAATTAAGCTTAGGAGTTCTCATGCAGGTCCCCATATCTGTACCTTAAAGTTCAGAGTGGGGGTGAAACCTATGACAGCTACAATATTCAATACTAAGCATATTGTTCTAATAATTTCCTAGTGTCTGCTAAGAAGCATTTGACCCAAAAAACTTTCTCCGCTCTCCCAAACATCACCAGAAAGTTGCTAAATGTAAAATCTCTCTGCCCCAGACTGTTTTTCTTTTTTTAAACAAAGGAGCTTTTGATCATCAAAGCACTGCACATTTTTACCACGTGTGATTGGACTTGTTTTACTGTCTTCAAACATCATTGGGGTAAAATGAACTTGTCTGAAGCTGATTCACATGAAAGCAACTTATTAAATTCAGTTTTTGTTAAGTTGAAGATATTTAACAAGCTCCCAAGCATCTTGGCATGCAGTCTAAAGACTTCCCTGTTGTTGTTGTTTTTAAAAACTAACATATGGGCAGAGCAGGTTGTCTGCCAAAGGGCACTTCCATATAGTGCTCCGAACTAGCAGAATAGCAAAAAAATAAGCTGAAGAACATCATGCCAGGTGCTCAGAGCGTGACTCATGTCTGTTTAGAACACTCATAAATCCTGCCAGTGTGTGTTTTCTCAGCCCTTCTGATCTCAGAGAGAGAGAAAAAAAAGTAATTGGGTGGCCCACATTTGGCTCTTCAACTTGCTCCCGAGGCTAGGGAGTGCTGCGGATACATCTTGCTCAGCCAGCTTCAGCGGGTGAGTGGAGCACCTTGCACTGCTCTCTAAATACCCCTCTTACTAGCTCCTGGAGTGGAGCTCAGTCAGAGGGACAGCTTTCTTCATGCAGAGCTTGAGGATAAGTGGGGATGAAGTTAAACCAAGGAGGTAAATCCTAGAGGATTTCCTCCACGATAGGAAGTCTTGATCCATATGCCCACATGTCAGTGACCATCCTGCAATGATTCCCAGAGGTATGAGCTAAGAATTAACCTAATAGGGTTTGAGGAACATACTGCAGAGGCCTCCTGCACTGGCTGGAGATGGACTAGCTGCTGTCAACCAGCTCTGGCAGAAGCTTCAATTCCACAACCCTTCAATACCATTTTACGCAACCTTTAGCTCTTTGAACATCCAAAGGTTGCTGGCTTGTCTTGGAATGAGACAACGGTTCTCCTATGCTCTGTGGCCTGGGTTACAAATGTTCCCCTGTCCACCCAGCTAATGAGGTCTGCATACTTATGCAATGGTCCTTCATGGAGTAATGTGCCAGAGGATTCAGTGTTAAACAGGATGCAGTTAAAGAGAATTTTACAATTGCAGCAAGGGTATAACTTTGGGCTCACTGTGTTCTTTCCCTGGTACAGTTCACTGAATAATAGAAATGTAGGACTGCAAGGGTCCTCGATAGGTCATCTAGTCCAGTCCCCTGCACCGAGGCAGGACTATGTATTATCTAGACCATCCCTGACAGGTGTTTGTCTAACCTGCTCTTAAAAATCTCCAATTATGGAAATTCCACCACCTCCCTAACCAATTTGTTTCCATGCTTAACTACCCTTAGGCCTGGTCTACACTGGGGGGGAAGGAGGGAAGGGGAGGCGAATCGATCTAATGGCTGGTCTACACTGGGGGGAGGGGGGATCGATCTAAGATACGCAACTTCAGCTACGCTATTCGCATAGCTGAAGTCGAAGTATCTTAGTTTGACTTACCTGGCCGTCCTCACGGCGGCAAGTCGACCGCCGCGGCTCCCCTGTCGACTCCGCTTACTCCTCCTGCCGAGGTGGAGTACGGGCGTCGATTCGGGGATCGATTTATCTAGACGAGACGCGATAAATCGATCCCCAATAGATCGATTACTATCCGCCGATCCGGCGGGTAGTGTAGACGTGGCCTAAGATACGCAACTTCAGCTACAAGAATAGCGTAACTGAAGTCGACGTATCTTAGATTGACTTAGAATCACTTACTTCGCCGCTCCCCCGTTGACTCCGCTTCCGCCTCTCGCCGTGGTGGAGTTCTGGAGTCGACGGCAGAGCGATCGGGGATCGATTTATCGCATCTACACTAGACACGATAAATCAATCCCTGATAGATCGATCACTACCCATCAATCCGGCGGGTAGTTTAGACGTACCCTTACAGTCAGGAAGTTTTTCCTAATGTCCAACCAGCTCTTCTTTCTGGTTAGGTGTTCTACTATGACATCACCCTTGTTTTTTACCCCTTTTATTCTTACCCAGAGACAGTCTGCCTCCCACTTCTATCTCAACCTCAGTGCAAGTGTAAACATCTATGATATACAAGGCAACACCTCTTCCCTTTTTTCCCCTGCCTGTCCTTCTTGAACAAGCTGTATCCTTCTATACCAATATTCCAGTCAGGTGAATTATCCCACCAAGTTTCCTTGAAGCCCATTATGTTGTAATTATGATTATTCCCTAGTATTTCTAGTTCTTCCTGTTTACTCCCCATACTTCTTGCATTAGGACACAGACATCTAAGATGTTAATTGGATTTCCCCTCTATATTCCCTTTTGTCTCTCCTTTGTCCCTACTATGATTGCCCATGTTCCCCCCAAATTCTGACCCTTCCCCCAGGTCTCCATGTTTTGGTCTTACCCATGGGCTTTAGCCTCCTGTCCCCATCAAGCCTAGTTTAAAGCCCACCTCACTCTGAATGCCTTTACTGTTTGAGTGCTTTTACTGTTAATTATGTTTCTCCCACATCCTTCTATAGAAGTGTCTCCTGAAAGGAAAGCAAGTGCTGCCAGTGAATCCCCTGCGCCCCCTCATCCCCAAAGTTCCACAGCAAGGAGCAGGAAAAGACAAGTAAGCTAATGCTGAGGGGTCAGAGTCCTATGAGATTGGAAGGGTACAGTAACACACAGAGCAGCCATCCCCCATTCCCACGACATCGTCTCCTGCAACAGCCCAATGCCTGTAGTTTTCTATGGGAGAAGCAGCAGCAACAATGCCATAGAAGTAGCACTTCCCAACTCCTGGACCATTCCAATGTGTCCCCATTGCCACAGGAAATGGGGAGCTTCCCCCTCTACCCCTGGAGAAGAAAAGGATGATATAGCCCCAGATTCCTTAGCCTATGTTACATGCTGGCATGCCTCAGACTATAGTCCATGGACCCTAGGGGTCTGCTGTGAACTCACATGGTGCTAACTCTCCTCCTCATTTCTAGCTGCATGTCTACACTACAAAATTAAGTGAACCTAACTTATGTTGGCATACAGTCACTACAGTAATTACATCACTTGGGCGTGTCTACACTATGCTCCTTGTGTCGGCAGTGCGCATCCTCAACCGGAATGCTTGTATCGATTGTATTGTCAGTGTGGGGCATTGTAGGATCGCTTCTGAAAGCCAGTAACAGTCGACATAAGCAACATAGTGTCTACACTGATACTGCGTCGACCTAATTACATCGACATTGACTCTACGCCTCTCGTGGAGGTAGAGTTATTAAGCCAGTGTAGCAGAGCACTTATGTCGATGGGAGCCAAATTTAAGCATAGATACTTCCATAGTTAGGTCAACAAAAGCTGCCTTGTGCCAACCTAACTCTGTAGTATAGGCCAGGCCTAAAACACGTTAAAAGGATACAGGAAATCCCTGGAACAGTAAAGTAGGCAGATAAGCTAAGTGCTGTAGTTGTCATGGAGATGGTATGAGATCATGAACAGAAGGGGAAAATGCCTGGGAATTGCAAACAGGAAGGGATTTGGTCCATGAGACAACTTATGTAAATTAGAGAATAAACCAAGTGGGGATATGAGAGTGGGTGGAGGGTCAGTCTACACTAGAAACTGGTACCATGTTTTGATATAAACTGGACCAGTTCTGCAGCTAGGTTCCCTTAGGTGATTGTATCAGTAGCACAGCCAGGGAACAGCTGTGCACTACCCAGCCCATGTAACCACATGATCGTATTACCCTTACTCTTGTTCTCTCTCCTATTAACTCAATAAATTCAGTCTTAAAATCAGATTCCTGACCTCAGTTATAATGTTTATACAACGCTGAGCAAACTGAGGTCTGCATCAAATAAATGACGATGCCCATATTCGCATTACACTTCTGAATGCTTCGGGATTTTGACTGTTTTGTAAACGAGTTACAGTATGCGAAGGAGCGATGCTCGAGTTCTGAGTACAACTCACCGATGCAAAGGGAGGTGAGTCAGTTAAGGAAGCTATGTTCACTGTGTCTACAGCATAGGCAGGACCACCTATTCAGGACACGCTGCATTAATGACACTACATCAAAAGAACCACTTCTTAGAATCCAGACATTACAGACTGCAATGAAGTAGCAGCAGTTCTCTAAACAGCATCATGTATGCTATATTTGAAAGCCGCACCCATTCGGAGTCTTTGATTGAAAGCCACCCTTAAGCAGTAACCACACCTTTCCCTTGCAAACCACAGGAAAAATAATTAAATGTAATGGAAGCCCTGGCTGTTAACCAAAGATATACATGGCCAAATTCTACAATGATTCACCCCCCACAGCAATATCATTCACACCTAGCCTATTTCTGCTGAAGTCAATCAGTGCAGAATTTGACCCATTGGGTGGATACGGATTTAGAAGGGCTGACTTTTTCTAGAATTCTAATTGCCCATCAAGTACTGTCATGAGAGGAAGCAGCAGAATCCTAAATTCTCACTAGCCCCACACAAGAGACTAACTTAAGGATTGTGCAACACCTACAACATAAACCTTAACACTCCCCACCTCGCTTTAAAATTCCAGGTGTAAGGCAGGAAGGGAGGCCTGATAAATATAATTAACTAGAAACAGACACAAAGCAGATGTTATTTCAAAAGTCTGTTATTTTCTTACAGAGGAAAATTATCATTAATCCAAAGCAGTTCTTGCTGCAGCGAGTGTCACAAAGGTAGTGTGTAGAGGAAGAACATACAGTACAAGGTCAATTTGTCGAAGAAGGGTAGGGTGGGGTGAGGTGGGATGGGATGGGAAGAGGCTTCCTGAAAGGACCTGTCCACACTTGAAACGCTACAGCTGCAGCACGGCAATGTTTCAGTGTAGACACTACCAACACCATAGAATCATAGAAGATTAGGGTTGGAAGAGATCTCAGGAGGTCATCTAGTCCAACCCCCTGCTTAAAGCAGGACCAACCCCAACTAAATAAATGGGAGGAGTCCTCCTGTCAGTATAGGTCATCCACCTCCCCGAAAGGCAGTAGCTAAGTTGACAGAAGAATTCTTCCATCGACCTAGCACTGTCTACAACGGGGGTTAGGTGGGCTTTACTATATCACTCAGGGGGATGGGTTTTTCCCACCCTTGAATGACATAGCTGGGTCAACATAACACTTTTGTGTAAACCAGACCTAAATTCTCTGATAACACTGATGGATGGGCTTCTGAGATTTATGATACTCCCATGACTAGATTCCTTCCCAATTTCTTCATGAAGTTTCAATCAAGGAGCCTCTTATTGAAGATTAAGGCATTTCCCCAGTGCTGATCAAAAGGTGTGTTTTTTAATATGAAATGCACATCCTTTTATCTTACAGATGTTTCTGTGGCAAAGGCGCGTAGAAGCTTTTAGCTAGCTGATGTCTAACTTCTAACTGTTTGGCGACAGCTGTAGGAAATAAGACTAATCATCACTATGTTACCATGAAGAAAAATCATCTTATACTTAAGGAGCCAAATTGATCCCTGCTGTAACTCCAAAAGCCATTCTGCACTGCCCTCATGATTATTAGTGCCTGGACCCAGAGCAGAGAGAAGACCTTGCTGGTGAAATGAGGGAGGAGAAGAGGAGAAGAGATAGAAATGCACTAGTAATGCATGGTAACAACAGACAGTTCTTTGTTTCATATTATTACCTACACCAAAACAGAGCATACGGCTGAAATTCTATCTTGGGGCTCTGGTGACAGTAAAACTGCTCCAGCTGAGCTCTTGGATTGAGATCATTGGATCCCAGCCTTATGTACACTAGGATGTACATAAACTGTGGATTATTTATCTGTACAATACGGCTTTCCGTTTTCCCCACCATGGCTTAATTAGAGTGACATTGGTTAAATCAGAGTGACATTTCTTAATGATTATCTATACTGCATTTTAAACAAAAGGATCTTTATCTTGTGTTACACATCTTTAAAAAACTGTATGCCAAACCGCCTTCCAGAAGTAAATAATTATGCAAAAAGAGAAAAGTTAAGCATAAGCTAAGAAGGAAAGTGACATTTTAGAAATAGGGGAAGTTTTAGCGGGGCAGGGAGAATGGTCACGTGGCTAACACAGAGGACTAGGAATCAGATGACTTGTGTTTTATTCCTGGCCCTGCCACAGATTTCCTGTGTGATCGGGGATAATAAACATAAAATTCTAACCATTAACTAGCAAGTAACCTCAATTTCCATGTATTTTGAGGAGAGTTGATTGCATTCAGCATGTCACACTTTATCCTTTCTACACTTTAGTTTCCTCGTGCGTAATAAAGGGATAATATTTAGCTACGTCAAAAGGGTGTTTTCATTCATATTTGTAAAGGGCTCCAAAAGCCTTAAGTGTACATTTAAGATGTTAAGACTCACCTCCTTAACACAGGACCATATAATTTCAATTACTAATTTTTACATCAAGCCCGAAACTACAGGATGAATGCGTTACTACAGATCAGATGACATGTCCACAAGAAATACAGTAAGATTAGACAGATGTAAATGTCAACCAAAGTATAATGCTTCAAAGACAAGTTATTTCATAGGAGGACTCTTTTTTAAACTTAGATTAGAGAGTTTCCCTTACCCTGGGTGAGGTTCTTTTTATTTCCCCTTCCTGTTTAGCCAGTCTGACCCACCTCATTTTTCCATTGCAACCATGAGGGTTTGTCCTACAGAGAAGGTTGGGAAGGTTTTGTTTGTTTGGTTTTCCCCCGGGGCTAACTTCCAGTTTAAAAAGAAAAAAAAATACACTTGAATGAAGCACAGTCCCTGTTTTTGGAAAGCTTGTTTTGAAAACTTGGGAGGAAGCAAAGTCTCCTCAATTTATAAAAAGTCCTGATTAACATTCTCAACCAAGCCTTTCTATAGAAAGTACTTGGTTGGGAACACACTATTTCAAGTTGTCCTCCTCTTTACAATGTCATCTTCAGGAATATAGGTCAATATTTTAAAAAAAAAAAAAAAAAAAAAAGAGACTAGTGATTTTTGTATGCTCACATTGAGATATCTTGATGGCACTTGATTTTCAGAGGGGTGGGTGCTCAGCACGCAGTCCCTTTTAAGATGCTAGACTGGACACCCAAAAAGAGACACTCTCAAAAATCACTAGTCACTTTTGAAAATCATGACCATTATTACATTTATTACCAAGATTAAAGCTCTAACCCCCAAGGAAGCACCTCTAAAGAATAAAGCTTGATGCGAAGAAAGAAGTGGATATTACAATATCTTTCTATTCTATAGAGATTCTTAAATTTTATGACAAGTCATTCCATCTACATACCTTTTCAAAGAGGTAAAACTCCTTAACATCGGAACTGGCAGGGATCTTCTGAGTCACTAAGTCCAGTCCCCTGCTACCACATGGGGGGGAGGGATAGCTCAGTGGTTTGAGCATTGGCCTGCTAAACCCAGGGTTGTGAGTTCAATCCTTGAGGGGGCCACTTAGGGATCTGGGGCAAAATTGGTCCTGCTAGTGAAGGCAGGGGGCTGGACTCAATGACCCTTCAGGGTCCCTTCCAGCTCTAGGAGATAGGTATATCTCCATATATTATTATTTATTATTATGCAATTCCATCACAAAATCCTGTTCAAAATCTTATCAAGCTCGGTCTGAAAACTAGTTAGGTTGTCTGACCCCATTACTCCCATTAGAAAGCTGTTCCGGAACCTCTCTTCTCTAATGATTAGAAACCTTCTTCTAATTTTCAGCCTACATTTATTCATGGACAGTTTATACCCATTTGTTCCTGGGCCAACTTTATTGTACCACCTTTTTTTCCTTCTCAGTAAGGAAAGCAAGACTTCTGGAGCATTCATGAGGTTTAAAAAGTTCACTTTTTCTGAGTACTGAATTGTTTGTTCCAATTACTGTACTCTGGTCTTTGCAAGCTTCCTGACCCTTTTTACACTGCATTTTCTTCCATATTATGATATAGCTTTTTGAGATCATGTTTCTGCTACATGTCAGAGTTCCATGTTATTATATGGTAGTTTCCCAGTGTTGAAACGTCCTTGGGTCTAAACTGAGTTTTAAGCATTTTAAATAGCTAACCTTTTAATAAAAGATTTTAAAATGGGGTTTAACGATTACAACAGGTAAGCATTTTTAAACATAATTATGCTGCTAGCATAGACAGGGTCTATTATTATTGGCAGTCCCAACTTGGAGAGACTTATTTGAGAGGTCTGCCCTGTCCATACTGGAAGTGTAAATGTGAGCTAAATCCGATTTTTCAGAACTTTTTCATAACGGAACAGCTGCCATGTGACAACTTGAAAGGAAACAAACGTGATGCATTTACGGGCCTAAAATGAAATTAAACTGTTATACAAAACCAGTCTTCAAAGCAGTCTTTGAACTAACCCTAAACCACTTTCTGCAAGTGCAGGAGAAATAAGGAACATGTCTAGTCTGGACCAGCCTACTGTCCTCTGTGCCTACGTGCTGCTACTCACACCTAGCTAGTTGTTTAATTGGATAATAGAAAGTACACTTCATAACTGCATCAGTATATCACATTCAATCTACCTTGGAATAGGGGCATGCAAATGGTAACAAATAAACCAGACAAGCCAGGCAGCAGAGTACTAAGTTATGGCCCCACATCCTCCACCACTTCACTTTCTTCTCCTGTGTACTCCCTAGGGAAGGGACTACATGCCTTTGTTTGCACAGCACCCAGCAGAATGGGACCCCAATCCTGAATGGGGTCTTTGGGCACAACTGTAAAAAAAGTTGATTCATTATCAGTGCTTCTTTATAAAGACGGAGGCCTGGTTCTGATCTCACTTAAACCATTGTAAATCAGGAGTAGATCTATTGAAGAAAATGGAATTACTCCCAGTTCATACCAGTGTGAGATGAGAATTGGGCTCCGACTGCCTGTGTGTAATTGTCTCCATTCAGGGTCTGGTTAGGAAGTGTGGCCTAGGAGTCACGGCCACAACCCCGGACTGCCAAGGGGGTTGTGGGGAGGGGAGCCCAGGCCCTCCCACTCCACCGGGCTCCGACCCAGGGCCCTTTGGGCTATCAGTAACCTGGCAACCAAGACCCGTCCTCCCTGGGCCTCTTCCTCTCGTCTCCCCCACCTGGGGTCACCTCAGTCCAAGGCATTCACCTGGTGGGAAAATCCAAATCAAAGAGAAGAAAGAGGGAGTTGCCACTGTCCAGGGTCACAGGATACTTTCCTCTCTCCTTGTCTCTGTGGAGGGTCCTCCCTTCCCTCACGGAGGGCCCCTTTGGGCAGCTGCATCAGAGCCTTTAGGTTTCACTCTGCTCTGCTGGAGCTGTGGGCTGCAGGTCTGCTCACCTTCAGCACTGCTCGCTAACTGAGCTAATGCGCTGCCTTTTAATTCCTCCAGCAGATGGAGCATTTGCTGCAGGTGTGGCGGGGCGGGGCTAGCTGAGCCCAAAACGAGCCCGTAAGCCTTTGTTGCTCAGTGTGGGGTTTGTACACCCCATCACACTGTGGCTTAAGAAGTCAACTACTCCTACCTTTTATTCCCATATTGAAAATCATAGTCATTTATGGACAAATTACAGCTGGTGGGAAAACAGAAATTCCTTCCCATGCTGACATTTCGAAAAAATTCTGACATTTCGAAAAAACTTCAACTCGAGTTGGTACGAAAAGTCAAAATGTGCAGTATGGAAATTCCAAAAATATTTCAATTAGAAAACATGAAAAAAAACCCAGACAGAAATGTTTTGTTCTGATGTCAAAATGTAAATACAGAAATATTAAAATTACATTTTAAAAAATAAATTGAAACAAGGAAGCTGAAATGAAATACTCCCATTTCAATTTCAAATAATTTAAAAAATTTTACCATCAAAAATTATATTGAAATCAACACCCTCCCGCAAAAATTTCAATTTCAAAGACACAGCCTTTTTCAATGGATAACTATTCCATCAAAAAATTTTCAACTAACTCTAGGACGCTTCCCCACCAGCCAATTGTTATGGACATTTCAGACAGACATACATTGGTCTAACAGAGAACAGAACCTGACCCAGTGACTTCAAGCGAAGTTTACACAACAGAAGCAGATAAAGTTATTCTCTCTCTCACTCCAGCCAGTGGGAGTTTTGTCATGGACTTCAATAGAAGCAGGACTGGAACCTTAAGTAGCAAAGACATGGTTCTTACCATCACATGACCTATGTAATTATAGGCCTGTCAGTCTGACATCGATCCCAGGCAAGATAATGTAGTGGCTGATATGGGACTCAGTTCATAAAGAATTAAAGGAGGGTAATGTAATTAATGCAAATCAACATGGGTTTATGAAAAACAGATCCTGTCGAACTAATTTGGTATCTTTTTTTTTTTATGAGATCACAAGTTTGGTTGATAAAGGCTATAGTGTTGATGTAATAGACTTCTGTAAGGCGTTTGACTTGGTACAGCGTGACATTTTGATTAAAAAACTAGAATGATATAAAATTGGCACAGATTAAATGGATTACAGATCGGTTAACAGACAGGTCTCAAAGCGTAAATGTAAATGGGGAATCGTCATCAAGATGGTGTGTTTCCAGTGGAGTCTCACAAGGATGGTTGTTGGCCCTACGGTATTTAACATTTTAATCAATTACCTAGAACAAAACATAAAATCGTCAATGATCAAGTTTGTAGATGACACAAAAATTGGGGGAGCAGTAAATAACGAAGAGGCAAGGTCATTGAAACAGAGAAAACTGGATTACTTGATAAACTGAGCGCAAGCAAACAATATGCATTTCAATATGGCTAAATGTAAATGTATACATCTAAGAACAAATAATGTAGGCCACACTTACAGGTTAATGGCCTCTATCCTGGGTAGCAGTAACTCTGAAAAAGATTTGGGAGTCGTGGTGGATAATCAGCAAACATGATCTCCCAGTGTGATGCTGTGGCCAAACGAGCTAATGCGATCCTGGGATGCATAAAGAGGGGAATCGCGCATAGGATTAAAGAGGTTATTTTACCTCTGTATTTGGCACTGGTGTGACCACTGCTGGAACACTGTGTCCACTTCTGGTGCACACAATACAAAAAGGATGTTGATAAATTGGAGAGGGTTCAGAAAAGAGCTACAAGAATGATGAAAGGATTAGAAAACCTGCATTATAGTGATTGAGCTCTTTGAGTGCATCTATTAAGCTTAACAAAGAGAAGGTAAAGGGATGCCTTGATTACAGTCTATAAGTATCTACACAGGGAAGAAATATTTAATAATGGACTTGTCAGTCTATCTGAGAACATAATCCAATGGCTGGAAGCTGATGCTAGACACATTCAGACAGGAAATAAAGCATACATTTTTAAAGTGAGAGTAATTAACCACCGGAACAATTTACCAGGGGTCATGATGGACTCTCCATCAATGACTATTTTTCAATCGAGACTGGATGTTTTTTTCTATAAAACCTGCTCTAGGAATTATTTGGGGATGATTCTATGGCCTGTACAGGAGGTCAAACTAGATGACTGCAATGATCCCTTCTGCCCTTGGAATCTATGAGTTATATGGCCATAGGTGTATGCATAGAGTTTAAAAAGTAAGACAAGGTTCCATTCCCATGCAGCTTGAAATCTAAATATGATCATAAATAAGAGATCCTGGTGGGATGGGACAGATGGGTAAAAAGAAGAGACAACAAAATAAGAAGGAAAGGGTTGAGAAAAGAACAACAAGAATGATTCAAAGCCTGGGAAATTTGCCTAGCCATGAGAGACTAAAGCGGCTCAATCCATCTAGCTTCCCCAAAAGAAGGTTCAGAGAGGTGACTTGATCACAGTCTCCAAGTTACCTACATGAGGAAGAGATTTCTGATAAACAGTTCTTTAATGTAATAGAAAAAGGTATAATTAAATCCAATGGTTGGAAGCCTAAACTAGACAAATTTGGACTAGAAAGAAGGTGGAAATTTTTAATAGTGAGAATAATTAAGCATTGAAAAACTTACTTAGGGATCTGGTAGATTCTCCGTTATTTGAAGCCTTTAAATCAAGACTGGATATCTTTCTAAAAATGATGCTGTAGCTCAAACAGAAGTTATTGGCTTGATGTAGAAATGATTGGATGAAGTTCTTTGGGCTGTGTTATGCAGGAGGCGAGATAAAATTATCATAATGGTCCCTTAAGGCCTTAAACATCTATAAACAGGTTATGTGTCCAGACAACAGCACAGGCAGAAGGAGAAATTCTTTGCCAGTATGTAGAATCAATAAGGGAATGCATAAATGAAATTGATTTTTAAATTGTCCAAATGACCTAGTTTCATTAGCCTGGCTGGAAAGAGTGTTTCTTCTCTTCTCTTACTAGCACTATAGACTAACTGCTCAGAGCGTTCTACACTACTACTGAGAGTTGGTGTGGGGGCTGAGCGAGGCAGGCCAATGAGTCAGGCATGGGTCAGGGGCTGCTGGGAAAGGGAGGGGAGAAAACGATCAGACTAAATTCTGATGGCAAATTGTGTAACCACCATCTGCTCAACCCAATTCAGACAAGCTCGCGCTGCACAACAAACAGCTATAATTCACTTGTATTGTGGGTCAAAAATTCAAATCTGGCCAAGTCAGCTGCAACACAGTCTCATGTATCTGACAGCTGTTGAGTGGCATATATAAGAACTCAATTGTGGTCTTAAGGCTTGTCTATACAGGGAAATTGAGCAGAATCCACTTTGTGGATTAAGCTAGATCAGTAAAAGGCATTCTTCTTTTTAAGTATCCACATCGGGAGCTATTGCTTTTTAAATTCACCTCCTATTTTATTCCAGAATACATTCCCTGTGTAGACAAGCCCGGAGTTGTTTTCCTGTTATACATCCTAACGGACACCCTTGTTAGCAAGTCTCCAGAGGCATAAGGTTTGAAAATGTCAGAGGTACTCCACCCAACCTCTCCCGGCAGATCAGGGTAAAGACTCATTGGTGAGGAAGTCTGCCCAGCGGCTGCCTGTGCTGTACCTATTCAGTGAGAAAAAGAGAACTTCGGTGTCAAAAGTCATCAATAAAATTACTTTTGCCAGCATTAAGTTCACTTAAAACAATTTTTTTTAAAGGAGAAAATATAGTGTATTTGTTGGCTACCACAGCCAGCTGTTTCAAAGTCCAAGGAAAGCTGGAGACACACATTGGACAAGGTACCATATAAAAGATGTATAAGAAAAGCTTACATATGCTCAGACAAGACCGGTAAAGCTCCATAAGAACTAACAGCAAGCAAGGTGGATAAGAAATAAAAGAACAAAAAGGAAAAAAAAAAATCAAAAATGTTAAATCGGATTTTTTTATTTAAATTAAATAAAAGTTTATTTTTTAAAATACACATATTTCAAATTTAATTTTAAATTGACAACCTATGATAAGGTCTCAACTTATTATAATCCATTAAAGTCATTTAAATTAAATACAAGAAATATTAAGCAGTACATGTTTGCGGTTGAAGCTTTAAAGAAACTCAAGCCACTGACCTGGTGGAAGTCACTGGCTAAGCACTTGCAACCATAGTTTACTGAAGTGCTAAACCAGCTTTTGACAGCAGTAGCTGCTTCTGCAGGTGCAGAGAGAATATTTTCTTCATTTCAGTTTATTCAACTAGTTCAATTCAATGACTAGTTCAATCACAGTTAAGAAACTAATTGGGAGTTGAAAAAGCAGGAAAGCTTCTTTTCCTCTTCCTTTCTATGAATAAAAACTAGGTGTGAGAGACTATGAGATCTTCTATTTCTAAAATCTTGAAGGACATGGGGACCAGAAACAATCAGTTCAATTCAATAACTTCCTTTGTTCAGTAAATTAGTTACTTTTAAATGCAAAACTTGTTTTAATAAACTCTTTGATAAAGTTTTTTCTTATGTATCCAGCACTTTTAATGTAGTTTTATTTAATAATAAAATTTTAAAATGCTGTTTTTGTGCATTTTTTAAGGAATTTGAATGTCCATCCAAATAGAGCTTGACGCAAATACAAAATTAATCACCTTGTCAATAAGAAATGCATCATTCACCATTTTCTAACATAATAATAATGTAAAAATTAAGAATTTGAATAAATATATGTTAAGCTATAGAATTATTTAAATAAATGTGTATATTCTCCTGGTTAGCAAAAAGAAGCACCAAATGTAGTGTAAAGACTATATTTAGTTGCAAATCAATATTTTTAATAGTTACCAACCAATGAGAATCCACCTTTCTTTAGGAAAATAGCTAAAAAGTACAAATGCAAAACAATTAAAATCAATTATTTAAATCAAGGTTTCCTGCTTGCTGATGGAAATCACAATTAAAATTGGTGATTTAAATTGCTTTGATTTAAATCAATCCGTCCTGATAGCAAGAAGGGGGGGTAGGGGTGGAAGTAAGCGATGTACATAAACTAATCCCAGGGGTAAACCACAAACATTTGTCACTTGCATGTTTCAGGAATATCCAGGCTAGCTTTTACAATGAGGTTAGCTCCCTCAGTTAATCCCATAAAAACACCCTTTGTACACTGTTGAGGCTTGTCTACACAGGGACACATAGGAAAATTAATCTGAATTAAAGGTTAATCTTGTAAATGGGAGCAGCTAAATTTCAACTGGGATAACGACATTCTGTTATATAAATTTCCCCTTTAGTTTCAAATGAATATATCTAAATTTTTCAGTTTACAGTGGGGCTATTGCCTTGTGCATGAATAATTAATATTCTTTTTAAAACCCCATGATAATTGATATGTACATAATATCCAAGATGTCCCACGTGGATTTCAACTAGTGCCACTGAGGTGTTGTGTGATGTGGACACCTGTCCGTTTGGAACCAGAAAAGACCAAATTCATTTCACACAGAACCACCAACAGCCATCAAAGGCCAATCCAATTGCTTCCTTTGTTACTCAATTGCTTCTCAGAATCATTTACTAAGGACATAATAATCAAGCAATGACAATTATCAAACACCAGTTAAATATGTTACTATTGAGGTTGGCTGAGATTTTAAGTTATCATGTATATTTAAAGGACAGCTGTGATTTCAAATGATGTGCTTAAATGTAGTTTAATTGCAATTATATGTTACAGATTTCATACATGCCTCGGTTTAGTAGCTTATCTTCATAAATAATGTTTCTAACATTTGTCCCCATACATTTTCTATGCAATAATGCCTTCTGTTTAAATAGCATCTTTCATCCCCAAATGCCCAACTATTACCAGCTATACACGCAAAGCAATAATTTTACCCACCACTGAAATGTACTTCTGGGGTGAAATGCATCAGCTGTTTAACAGCACTTGGTGACACTATGGTACATAACAGTTTAGGATAGGAAGTGAAGCAGAATATCATTGTCCAACTAAAATTGAAGGGAGAGATTAGATGGGCAGAACATAGGTATCCAAACTACAGTAGAACCTCAGAGTTACTGACCAGTCAACCACACACCTCATTTGGAACCTGAAGTATACAATCAGGCAGCAGCAGAGACAAAAACAAGAAAAGAAACAAAAAGCAAACACAGTACAGTCCTGTGTTAAACATAAACTAGTAGCAGCAAGGGAAAGCAACATTTTTCTTTTGCATAGTAAAGTTTCAAAGCTGTATGAAGTCAATGATCAGCTGTAAACTCTTGAAAGAACCATAACGTTTTGTTCAGAGTTTCGAACACCGCCATTCCCAAGGTGTTTGTAACTCTATATAATTTGGTCCACCGCACAGTCTGAAGAGTGCCAGGAGATCCTAACTGGCCACAGCTGGTCAGGGCCTACATTTTACATCCCATAGAAGAGACAGCACCTCAAGCAGAAGAGGACCATGTTAAGGAGTTGGTTCAATACCAGTTCATAAAGAAGAGCGTTACCAACACTATTTCCTGCAGCACCTGGCTCCCATGAACTGTGAAAACCCTACCCACTCTGTGTATTGGTTTATAATGTGTCAAAAGATATAAAGTCATAAGATATATATATACACACATACACAAACACAGCAGCAGTGACACCAGAATAAAAGGTTTCTCCTCAACATTTCTATAGTAATTCATGCAAACTTCTATGCACCATATGAAAAGAAGTGTGTAATAGTTGCTGTGTGAGACCAAATACTGGGAGTTACTCTTTCCCCACTTTCGAAAAGAGGAATACAGGAGAAATATCCTCTGCAATACAAATGACCTGAATTTGTGAAATCCTGCATTTGAATACCAGGAACAAAATTTAGCATGCAGCTCCCACTATTCAATTAGAAAACCAGCAGCTCATGAGTGCCCCCTCCTTTTATTACAACAGTTTTCATAGGACCATAGTAGTCAGGGCACTCTTGCACCACTGTTCCCTCTCTCTCCTTCTCCTACCTTTGATCTGGAGTCTATTTCCACACTACACCCTGTGTTTGGAGCAACTTCCCTTTTCTCATGCACCAAGCAATCTCTTTTCTGCTCCTTCTTTAAATATTTCAGCATATAAGGATCTACAAGGCTGGGACCCTTTTTGTGTCTTGTACAGCCCCGAGCACGTTGTCTGTGCTTAACACATAACTGATAATTTGCTTAGCATTGCATCACTGACCTCCCCTCCAGCAATGTCTGCAGCCTTGCTTGTGCCAGAGTCTTACGTGTTTCTATCCTATCTGTCTAAACTCTTGGCGGTGGAGCCCTTATTTTCTTTCCGAACAATAAAGCACCATATATAGGTATGGAGCTTTATAAATAATAATAGTAATAAAATCCATCCCCTTTAAATGCAGGATACATGGGCTTACTAGAACAAATGAATGCGTATATGGACACCACAATTTCATTCCTGGCTGTCCCGAAGACTCCTCTGTAAGTTTGAGCAAATCACTCAGCTTCTTCACAACTCCATTTCACCATGTCTTCACTACTGCGCTACATCGGCGCAGAATTACTGTGAGGCTGAATTCATTGATTGTTACAATGCGCTTGGAGAGCCTCTGATGGAAGAGTAGCTATGGGAAAGCAGGAAATGCCATACTAGATCACCCTCTTGTCTTACTTATGCTTATGCTTGTAAACTCTTTGGGACAGGAGCTGTCTTTTGGTCACACACTTGTACAGCATTTAGCGCAATGGGGCCCTGGTTTGTGGCTGGGGCTCTGAAATGCTTCCGCAATACAAATAATAATCACCCAGTATCCTGTCTCTGATGTAGGCCAACACCAAAATGTCTCAGAGGAAGGTGCAACAAACCCCAAAGTGAGCACGTGCAGAACAATCTACCCACAGAGGAATTTACTTCCTAACCCCCACCAGTTAGTACTTGGCTTAAGGTCTGATGGAGTGTTCAACATTCCTTCTAAAAAGTTCTTTCCTATCTAATGTAACTGTGGACGTTCTCAATATCTATATGAAATGTCTAATCATTTTAAAAACCCTACTATGTTCTTGCCCTCAGTGATATCTCGACAATAATCTTCACAAGTTAATTATGTGTTAAAAATTATTTCCTTTTGTCAGTTTTAAGTTTGCTGGCCCTCAATTTCATTGAAGGTCCATTTGTTCCTGTACTGTTAAAAAATTTATTAGGAGGGCCCTGTTTATCTCTCACGTCCCCTGATATTCATCATATTTCTAAACTAAGCAACCCCAGTCTTTTCAATCTCTGCCCATGCAAATATATCTTCCTGTCTCTAATCCTTTTTGTCACCTATCTCTGAAGCCATTCTGTTTCTGCATTTTTTATTTATTTTTTGTCTTGGGATGACCTGAAATGAACACCGTATTCCAGGTGAGAGCATATCAGGAATTATATAATAGCATTGTATTTTTAGTGAGACAATGTGGGGGAGGTAATATTTTTTATTGGACCAATGTCTGTTGGTGGAAGAGACAAGCTTTCGAGCTTACACAGAGCTCTTCTTCAGGTCTGGGAAAGGTACTCAAAGTGTCA
Organism: Platysternon megacephalum; assembly: GCA_003942145.1. Lineage (NCBI taxonomy): Eukaryota > Metazoa > Chordata > Testudines > Platysternidae > Platysternon > Platysternon megacephalum. Next base: position 423,900 of record QXTE01000386.1, on the reverse strand, counting down.
CAGCTAAATACAAAGTGGAACACTTAGCAAGAGAGACCATTCAAGGAGAAGTGACCAATTAAAATCTCTGCAGTCAGAGGACAAAAAGGGGGGTTACCGGGTTATAGATTGTTCTAATAAGCCATAAATCCAGTGTCTTTATTAAGTCCATGATTTTTACTGTCTAGCAAAGTTATGAATTTAAGCTCAGAGGCTCATCTTTTTAAGGTGTTGTTGGACCTATGGATCATGAAAGGTGTATTGTGGGGGGTATTGATCATCGCAACAGTGGAGATACGTCTGCAGGTTTTGCATCTCTTATTATGGTAGGGTTTGGTGCTTTGAGTTGGTGTGTCCTGATCTGTGGGGAGCTTGCATCTAATAATGAGCTTGGCATGGTTGATGGGTTGTTTGAAGGCCAGAAGAGAAGGTTCAGAAACAATTTCTTTCAGGATGTAGTCCCCATCAAGTATAGGTTTTAACTGTTTAATGATACCCATAATGAGTTGCAGTGTAGAGCAGTAGGTGACAAGTAGGGTGTGTGGTCAGAGGTTTTTTTTCCCTGTATTGAAGCAAGTTCTCTTGGGGTATTTGGGTGGTCCGCTCCATGATGCAATCTACTTCTCTGATGGAGTATCCTTGTTTGGTGAAGGTGGTTTTTAAGTGTGTTAAGGTGTGTAACCCGGACTTTCTCCTCAAAGCATATTCTGTGGTATCTGAGTGCCTGGCTGTGGATAACAGATTTCTTTGTGTGTTTGGGGTGGTTACTGGATCTGTAAATGTAAGTGTGGTGATCCATGGGTTTCCGGTAAATAGGGATCCATTGCTGATGCTGATTGTGGTGTCCAAGAAGGTGATGCTGATGTGGGAGTGTTCGAGAGAGAGACTGATGGATGGGTGGTGGTTATTGAAGCTGTGGCGGGAATCTATGAGGGACATTTGCACTAAATGCCCCAATAACAACTACGTGCGTGAAATAGGACAATCACTACACTCTCGAATGAACTCACACAGAAAAAAGATAAAAGATAAAAACACCCTATCACCCATCGGCGAACACTTTTCACAAAGAAATAACACCACATCGGACCTCTCTGGTATTGTTCTCAAAGAAAACCCGCACAGCACCTTCAAAAGATGAGCTTGGGAATTTAAATTCATAACCTTGCTGGACACTAAAAATCACAGACTTAATAAAACTAACACGGTGACCACTCTGAAACTGGATTTATGGTTTATTACCATGGGTGGTGCGTGGCTCTTCCATTTGGGGAGGCTGGACGTGCCCAGACTGTGGCCACGCCCTGAGGCCTGCCCCCATGCGGCGGCCTCCTCCCGAAGTCACGTCCACACTCCACCCATGGCCCCGCCCCTCCTCCAAAGGCTCCCCGCCTGCCTCTCCCCCCGAGGCCTCCCCCACCCTCCGCTCACATGTCTTTGCCCCCTCCCACAAGGCTTCCCCACCCACCCGCTGTTTCTGCCTCCTCGCCCGCCTCGTTTGTGCCTCTTCGCCCCCTCCTCTAAGCCCCCCACCTGCCTGGCGGCCATTCACCGCTTGCACGTGCCTCTTCACCCCCTCCCCCGAGGCTCCATGCAGGCGGAGCAGGGACAGAGCGAGGGCGGGGCCTCGGGGGGGAAGAGGATGAGCACAGACAGGGCCATAGCCCTGGTGCCCTTTCGGTGGCAGTGCACTTCAAAGGCAGCACGTCAGCTGTTTGGGGAGGCTCTTATACCCGCCACCCATGCTTGTTACTACAATTTGTAATCCACAAACGCCCCCTTTTTGTCCTCTGACTGCACGGGTGTTAACTGGCTACTTCACCTTGAATGGTCTCTTACAACATGTGTTAACTACTGACGCCAGATGACCTGAAGAAGAGCTCCAAAGTTTGTCTCTCACCAACAGACTTGGTCCAACAAAAGATATTACCACACCCACCTTGTCTCTCTAAGGGCAGATCTATGGTACAAACTTGCAGCAGCATAGCTGCACTGCTGTAGCGCTTCTGGTGAAGACGCTCCAAGCCAGGGGTAGTCAACAGGTGCACCGTGGGTGAAATCCAGACTGCCAGAGGCTTTTGCCCGGACCACAGGGCATTCCGAGACCCGGGCTTCAGCCCCACAGGGTGCGCCTGAACTCAGGGCTTCATCCCCGCTTCAGCCCTACGGGGAGCACAGGACTCGGGGCTTCAGCTCCGTGGGAGGCACCGGGGCTCAGAGTTTCGGCCCCATAGGAGGCACCAGGGTTCCCACAGGTTTGAAAATATTTATTGGGGCTCTGGCTGAATTTAAACCCCGTGTAGGGCTGACCATAGGAGCCTCGTTGCCCAGGGCTGACAGCTTTGTAGCTCCTGTAACCTAGAGTTGCCACCCATCCAGGTTTTACCCGGACAATGCGGTTTTTGGCTTCTGTGTCCGAGTGCCATTTAGGGTTGCCAAGTTCCCGTTTTTTTACCAGGAAGTCTGGTCGAAAAGGGGACATGGCAACCCTAAATGGCACCCAAACCAAAAATCCTATTACCGTGGGGCAGGGGGAGACACCAGGTCATTAGCCTGCGCCAGCCCCTGCTCAGCCGGGGCTGTCTCCTACCTGCGGGCAGGCTCTTTGAGACAATCCAGCGAGCGAAGGGGGGAGGAGGAAGAGGAGCGAACGATGGGGGTGGGACTTTAGGGGAAGAGGCAGAGTAGGGGCAGGGCCTTGAGGGAAGAGGCAGTGCAGGGGCGGGGCCTCAGGAGTCCGGTTACCAGTAATTAGAAAGGTGGCAACCCTAGGAACCACAGTTAAAGTCGCCGCCCTTCGCCCCAATCAAAATCTGAAATGGCGCCCCTGGGTCACGGACCCTGCAATTAAAATGTCCACAATTCCACCTAAGCTTCTGAGGGGTGCCTATTTCCTGTCTGTCTTGGAGAAACCTCCTCTGATTGGCTGCTTTTTCCCTTGCTACCAATCAGGGCTGCTGCAGGAAGTAGGCAGTGCTCTCTGCCCCTGTCCTTCAGCAGCGCCAGTCTTACAGGAGACAGGAAGGAGAAGAAAAAGTTCAAGGGCTTCTGGCAGCTCTGCTTTTCCCTTCCCTCTACTCCTGTGACAAGGAGAGGGCTTGTGCCTCTCCCTCTTCGTCTCTCCCTCCCTGCACCCCCTCTCCCTGGACTGTGGGGAGGGGGGTGAAGAGCCCCAGGAACAGCAGGAGGAGCAAAGGTGAACCAAGGTAGTCCCACCTCTGGAGCTTTCAGTGTTTAATGGCCCCGTGTTTAAACATGGCATCCAAAAAAAGGCAAGTTGACACCAAAATTCGTTCATTTAAAGAAGAGTGGACTGGCGCTTACTATTTTATTTTGCCACAACATGGAAATGGTCGACTAGTATGTTTAATTTGTACAGAGACTATGGCTATTGTTAAAAGCGGCAACATCAAAAGGCACTACGAAATGAAGCACATGGATTTTGACTACAAATATCCATTGGGCTCCCGTTTAAGATCAGACAAGATCACTTCATTAAAGAATCCATATTTTCAGAGCACAAATATTATTTCAAAGGCTACTCGTGCTTAGGAAAAGGCTACTGAAGATTCACTGAAGTGTGTGGGGTAACAGCAAACACAGGAAACCTATTCCAGATGTGGACATTATTAAGCAGTGTATCATTACTACAGCTGAAACTCTTTCTGTGGAGAAGACATTGCTGATGTCGAGACAACTGCTACTCTCAGACATCACAGATTTTAGGTGCGCTGAGATGATGGCACAAGATGTTTTCAAGCAGTTGTGTGAGAAACTGAAAATTAGAAATTTTTCCATGGCAGTGGATGAATCCTGTGATATCAGGGACAAAGCACAGCTAGCGCTGTCTGTACATTTTTTTGATGGAGATAAATTTGTGGAGGATACGTTATCCCTTATACTGTATAACAATTGCACAACAGGTGAGGATATGTTTAATTCTGTTCAAACTGTTCTGTCTAATTAAGGTTTTGATGTCTCAGATTGTGTCAATTACAACAGAATGCGTTTCTGCCATGATCGGTACTCACTGAGGGCTTGTGAAACGCCTGCAAGATCTGAACCCCAATTGGATTTCCTATCACAGTGTAATCCACCAAACCGCACTTTGCGCAAAGCTTAGAGATGAGAATACTAATGTAATGTCAATGGTGATTAAACTTGTCAACTTCCTTCGGTCCAAGTCATCACTGCAACAAAGACATTTCAAAAGCTTTCTTTCAGAAATATTTGCTGATTATGATGACCTATTGCAGGGGTGGCCAACCTGAGCCTGAGAAGGAGCCAGAATTTACCAATGTACATTGCCAAAGAGCCATAGTAATATGTCAGCAGCCCCCATCAGCTCCCCCTCCTCCCCCCGCCACTCCCAGAGCCTCCCACCCACTGGCAGCCCAATCAATCAGCGCCTTTCCCTCCCTCCCTGCAGCTCCCGATCACCTGTTCCGTGGCGTGCAGGAGGCTCTGGGGAAGAGGGGGAGGAGCGAGGGCACGGCAGGCTCAGGGGAGGGGACAGGAAGGGGTGGAGTGGGGGCAGGGCCTGTGGCAGAGCCAGAGGTTGAGCAGTGAGCACCCCCCGGCACATTGGAAAGTTGGTGCCTGTAGCTCCAGCCCCGGAGTCGGTGCCTAGACAAGGAGCCGCATATTAATTTCTGAAGAGCCGCATGTGGCTCCGGAGCCACAGGTTGGCCACCCCTGACCTATTGGTTCATAATGACATCTGTTGGCTGAGCAGAGGGCAAGTCTAAGAAGGCTGTGGGAAATTCGAGTTCACGTGGAAGAATATCTACATAAAATTCCAGGGAAAAGGCAGAAGAGCTACACGCATTTTTGAGGGATGCTGCAAGCATGAGCATCCTGGCCATCCTTGTTGATTTGACAGGCCACTTAAATGATTTCAACTTAAAGCTACAGAGGCAAAATCACAATCTAGTGGATCCCCATTATCAAAACAAACTGAGTCTCTTCAAAAGTGATTTGGAAACTGGGGAGATGCTGCATTTCCCAACGCTGCTAAGTTGCCAGGACACACCAGACATAAATCAGATGGCATCAACTCTAGACAGGCTTCTTCAAAACCTCCAGCAGAGGTCCCAAGAATTTGAAAGTGTTAAAGACATCTTCCTGTTTGTAAGGATCCCATTCATGCTACAAGCAAATGGCACTTGGTGTGATCAAGCAAAAGCTTCCTTTCCAGATGTTGAAAAAAGCAAAACCACAGCTAGAGCCTACTGATTAACAAGCGGATGAAGTGCATAAGGTGCACATCTGAAACTTTCTGGACAACTCTTGTGCTGGATTGCAAGTATCCACACCTAAGGAAGATGGCATTTAACATTTTTACTATGCTTGGTTCAACGTACATGTGTGAGTCAGCATTCTCAACCATGAATAACATTAAATCACGTAATCATAGAAACATAGGAATGAAGGAACCTCGAGAAGTAATCTAGTCCAATCCCCTGCACTCATGGCAGGACTAAGAATTATCTAGACCATCCCTGACAGCTGTTTGTCTAACCTGCTCTTAAAAATCTCCAGTGATGGAGATTTCACAACCTCCCTAAGCAATTTATTCCCGTGCTTAACTACCCTGACAGTTAGGAAGTTTTTCCCAATGTCCAATCTAAACTGTCCTTGCTACAATTTAAGCCCACTGCTTCTTGTCCTATCCTCAGAGGTTAAGGAGAACAATTTTTCTCCCTCTTCCTTGTAACCTTTTATGTCCTTGAAAACTATCATGTCCCACCTCAGTCTTCTCTTCTCCAAACTAAACAAACACAATTTTTTCAAACTTCCCTCATAGGTCATGTTTTCTAGACCTTTTGTATTTTTTGTTGCTTGTCTCTGGACTTTCTCCAATTTGTCCACATCTTTCCTTAAAAGCGGCACCCAGAACTGGATACAATACTCCAGCTGAGGCCTACTCAGCGCAGAGTAGAGCGGAAGAATTACTTCTAGTGTCTTGCTTACAACACTCCTGCTAATACATCACAAAATGATGTTTACTTTTTTTGCAACAGTGTTACATTGTTGACTCACATTTAATTTGTGATCCACTATGACCCAAAGATCCCTTTCTGCAGTACTCCTTCCTGGGGTCACTTCCCATTTTGTATGTGTGCAGCTGATTATTCCTTCCTAAGTGGAGTACTTTGCATTTGTCCTTATTCAATTTCATCCTATTTGCTTCAGACCATTTCTCCAGTTTGTCCAGATCATCTTGAATTATAATTCTATTCTACAAAGCACTTCCAACCCCTCACAGCTTGGTATTGTCCACAAACTTTATAAGTGTACTCTCTATGACATTATCTAAATAACTGATGAAAATATTGAACAGAACTGGACCCAGAACTGATCCCTGCGGGACCCCACTTGATACGCCCTTCCAGCTTGACAGTGAACCACTGATAACTACTCTTTGGGGATGGTTTTCCAACCAGTTATGCACCCACTTTATAGTAGCTCAATGTAGGTTGTATTTCCCTAGTTTGTTTATGAGAAGGTTATGCAAGACAATATCAAAAGCTTTACCAAAGTCAAGACATACCAAATATACTGCTTCCCTCCTGTTTACAAGGCTTGTTACTCTGACAAAGAAAGCTATTAGATTGGTTTGACGGGATTTGTTCTTGACATATCCATGCTGACTGTTACTTATCACCTTATTATCTTCTAGGTGTCTGCAAACTGATTGCTTAATTATTTGCTCCATTATCTTTCTAGGTACTGAAGTTAAGCTGACTGGTCTGTAATTCCATGTGTTGTCTTTATTTTCCTCTTTATAGATGGGCACTATATTTGCCCTTTTCCAGTCCTCTGGAATCTCTCCCATCTTCCATGACTTTTCAAAAATAATTGCTAATGGCTCAGATATCTCCTCAGTCAGCTCCTTGAGCATTCTAGATGTATTTCAAGCCCTGGTGACTTGAATAAATCTAATTTGTCAAATTTCAGAGGGGTAGCTGTGTTAGTCTGTATCAGCAAAAACAAGGAGTCCTTGTGGCATCTTAGAGACTAACAAATTTATTTGGGTATAAGTTTTTGTGGGCTATAACCCACTTCATCAGATGTATGGAGTGAAAAATACAGTAGGCAGGTATAAATATACAGCACATGAAAAGATGGGAGTTGCCTTACCAAGTGGGGTCAGTGCTAATGAGGCCAATTCAATTAGGGTGGATGTGGCCCATCCCCAACAGTTGACAAGAAGGGGTGAATATCAACAGAGGGAAAATTACTTTTTGTAGTGCTAACGAGGCCAATTCAATCATGGTGGATGTGGCCCATTCCCAACAGTTGACAAGAAGGTGTGAGTATCAACAGAGGGAAAATTATTTTTTGTAGTGACCCAGCCACTCCCAGTCTTTATTTAGGCCTAATTTGATGGTGTCACGTTTGCAAATTAATTCCAGTTCTGCAGTTTCTCGTTGAAGTCTGTTTTGAAGTTTTTTTGTTGAAGAATGGCCACTTTTAAGTCTGTTATTGAGTGTCCAGGGAGATTGAAGTGCTCTTCTACTGGTTTTTGAATTACAATTCTTTCACTCCCAGCTATCTTCAAGACACCACTGACTTCCTGAGGAAACTACAATCCATTGGTGATCTTCCAGAAAACACCAACCTAGCCACTATGAATGTAGAAGCCCTCTACATAAACATTCCACACAAAGATGGACTACAAGCCATCAGGAACAGTATCCCCGATAATGTAACGGTAAACCTGGTGGCTGAGCTTTGTGACTTTGTCCTCACCCACAACTATTTCAGATTTGGGGATGATTTATACCTTCAAGTCAGCAGCACTGCTATGGGTACCCGCATGGCCCCACAGTATGCCAACATTTTTATGGCTGACTTAGAACAACGCTTCCTCACCTCTCATCCCGTAGCGCCCCTACTCTACTTTTGCTACATTGATGACATCTTCATCATCTGGACCCATGGGAAGGAGGCCCTTGAGGAATTCCACCAGGATTTCAACAATTTCCACCCCACCATCAACCTCAACCTGGACCAGTCCACACAAGAGATCCACTTCCTGGTCACTACAGTGCAAATAAGCGATGGTCACATAAACACTACCCTATACCAGAAACTTACTAACCGCTATACTTACCTACATGCCTCCAGCTTTCATCCAGACCAAATCACACAATGCATTGTCTACAGCCAAGCCCTGAGATACAACCGCATTTGCTCCAATCCCTCAGACAGAGACAAACACCTACAGGATCTCTATCAAGCGTTCTTAAAACTACAATACCCACCTGGGGAAGTGAAGAAACAGACTGACAGAGCCAGAAGGGTACCCAGAAGTCACCTACTACAGGACAAGCCCAACAAAGAAAGTAACAGAACGCCACAAGCCATCACCTACAGCCCCCAACTAAAACCTCTCCAGTGCATCATCAAGGATCTATAACCTATCCTGAAAGACGAGCCCTCACTCTTACAGACCTTGGGAGACAGGCCAGTCCTCGCTTACAGACAGCCCCCAAACCTGAAGCAAATACTCACCAGCAACTACACACCACACAACAGAAACACTAACCCAGGAACCAATCCCTGCAACAAACCCCGTTGCTAACTCTGTCCGCATATCTATTCAAGGGACACCATCGAAGGACCTAACCACATCAGCCACACCATCAGGGGCTCGTTCACCTGCACATCTACCAATGTGATAGATGCCATCATGTGCCAGCAATGCCCCTCTGCCATGTACATTGGCCAAACTGGACAGTCTCTACGCAAAAGAATAAATGGACATAAATCAGACATCAAGAATTATAACATTCAAAAACCAGTAGGAGAACACTTCAATCTCCCTGGATTGGCCTCATTAGCACTGACCCCCCACTTGGTAAGGAAACTCCCATCTTTTCATGTGCTGTATATTTATACCTGCCTACTGTATTTTTCACTCCATGCATCTGATGAAGTGGGTTATAGCCCACGAAACCTTATGCCCAAATAAATTTGTTAGTCTGTAAGGTGCCACAAAGACTCCTAATTTGTCTAAGTAATTTTTAACTTGTTCTTTCCCTATTTTATTCTCTGCTTCTACCTCATTTTCACTGGTATTCACTATGTTAGATTTCCAATCCCTACTAACCTTTTTGGTGAAAACTGAAACAAAAAAGTCATGTAGTACTTCTGCCATTTCCACATTTTCTGTTATTGTTTCCCCCCCCCATTGAGTAAAAGGCGTATCCTGTCCTTGGTCTTCCTCTTGCTTCTAATGTATGTGTAGAAGCTTTTTCTGTTACCCTTTATGTCTCTAGCTAGTTTAATCTTGTTTTGTGCCTTGGCCTTTCTAATTTTGACCCTACATACTTGTGTTATTTATTTATATTCATCCTTTGTAATTTGACCTCGTTTCCACTTTTTATAGGACTCTTTTTTGGGTTTCAGATCATTGAAGGTCTCCTGGTTAAGCCAGGGTGGTCTCTTGCCATACTTCTGATCTTTCCTACACTCCGTTCTGACTGATAATCATCTGTGCAATTGCCTCCATCTTGTCTTGATTGAGCTCACGCCAAACTTCTAGGCCTTTGTCTGGTAGAGGACCTGTCACTTTTCCCACTGATGGCAAGTAGTATAATTATACATTATTCACACATATTTTATTTTAAATTTCTATTGCCGTATAAAATTACATTTTCAGTAGTGATACTACAGTTTTAACAGGTATTTCACAGTAATTATTCATGATTCTTTTGCTTAATACACATGTAGGTGGGTGTGTATTTGTTATCGGAAAGACCCGAATCATAAAAGATAAAGAGTTCATGTGTATTAAGGGTTATTTTCTTTCAAACCCTGACACTTATACTACATAAACCACAAAAGTCTTGAAAGTTTTGAATATGTTTATCTATCTCTCTATATACACATATGGATACAATAATTTTATTTGACAAAACACATTCAAAACTTAAAACAGTTGTCTGAAAGTATTTTAATGCTAATATTTGCATCTATTTGCATTTTACCTACGTACTTTCTCAAAGTCTCAGATGTAATGTATTACATATTTCTTGAAGGTTATTTTCGGGTTATACAGTGGTTTGATTTTATTTTTCATTTAATGCACTCAAAAATAAGCAATAGGCCCTGGGTATATTATACAGCAATGTATGCATTCATTGAACAGGGGCACTTGCAGTGTGAAAAATATTTCTCTGGTGGCTGGATCTTGACTATACCTTGACCAAGAAATTTGGACCTTGAAAAAAAATATTTGACTACATCTGCTCTAAGCCAATGGAAGAGAGCTCTCCCATCAGCTTAATAATTCCACCTTCACGAGAGGCGGTAGCTATGTCGGCGGAGAAGCTCTCCTGACGACATAGCGCTGTCTACACCAGCACTTAGATCAGTATAACTATGTCGCTCAATAATCCACACCCCTGTGCGACGTAGTTATACCGAAGTAATTCTGTAGTGTAGACCAGGGCTAATATCCTCAGACCAACACAGCTACAACAACATTTGTATTTTCAGTGTTATTTTCTATGCTATTCCTTAAGCAGCACACCATTTTGGTTGCTTTTTTGGGCAGGTCTACACTACGGGGTTAAGTCGACGTGTGCCCTGGACTCCAAGACAGGAACAGTGCTCAACCCACTCCCCAAGTGGGTGTTAGAGGTATAGCTTATTACGATCTCTTTCCTCCAGATCATTGTTATATTAAACATTTGTTCTAACAGCACCTTGGGACATCTTGTTAACATTCTGCCATATTGAAAGCTTACCATTTAGCCATCATTTGTGTTCTGCCTTAGCCTGTTTCTTCTCCAGGATAGTACTTTGCCTCTCACTCCATGACTTAAGTTTTCTTAATTGTCTCTTATAAGCAACTTTGTCAAATGCTTTTTGAAGGGCCAAATAAACTAGAAATGACAGAGGCACATAATCTTATCATATAACTTCTACGAGGCTTTGCTAGCGTCATTCGGGGAGGTGGTGGCATAGGCGCCGACTCCATGAGTGGTCCGGGGCTGGAGCACCCACAGAAAAAAAATAGTGCTCAGCACCCACTGACAGCCCCGCGGATCAGCGCCGCCCATTCCCCCTCCCAATCAGCTCCTCTCCCTCCCTCTCTACATCTCCTGCGCACTGCAAATCAGCTGTTCAGCGGCGTGCAGGAGGCACTAGAGGGGTGGGGGCAGGAAGAGGTGGGGGCAGTGGGAGGGAAGAGGCCAGGCGGGGGCGGGAAGAAGCGGGGTGGGGGCTTGGGGGAAGGGGTGGAGTGGAGTGGGGGCAGGGTCTGGGACGGAGCGGAGGTCGAGCATCCCCCGGGAACAGAAGAAGTCGCCGCCTATGGGTGGCGGTACTATGCCGTCAGAACTCCTCATGTTGACATATGCTGTCTACACTAGCAGATTATGCTGGCATAGTTAGGCTGCCATAGGCCAAATCTACATTACAGATCCTAAGTTCTTGGGGATGGGGGAGAAGTACTCCCTATGTACAGGAGAGTTGGATTGGGGTAGTGTAAGACTGTACTGCTTTCAGCTCTCTCTGCTGAGACAACATAGGTTATTCTCTTGACACCTCAGCTACAAAGTAGCTGCAACTGACTATTTCTGCATTAGTGAACTACGTGTTTATTTCACTTCAGTGTTGAACCAAACCTAAAAATAAAACCTATTCTTTTCTTCATGGCATGAAAACATGTAATTCTAAACAGGCCAATAATATACTTCAGTGAATTAAATTTAGCTAATTATGGAGAAACATCTTAAACAAATCTGTCATTACATAGCAAAATAATGAACCATGAAGAACAGAACACACAATTATCAGTTCTTTGGAAGAGATCTACCACTGTCTGTCAGTTCTGCAGTTATATCAACTGTGAGAATATGATGATTTTTCTGTTTCAGGTGGTTCCTCTGCTTTCGCACACCTTTACCTTGTTAATTTTGAAAAGGAAAGGCAGATTTAAATTAAATTGGTACAGGATGTCAACAAAGTCGATATGGCACTTTAAAAAAAAACTGTAATCAGAAATTTAACACAGTTGAACTATGAATTAATGAGGCCAAATCCCCCTAATCAGTATAGCGCAGTGCTCACCAACCGATAGATCACAATCAACTGGTTGATCGTGGAGCCTCTGACAGTCGATCTCAGTCTCAGTCACTGAGACTGAGATCGTCACAGGCTCCAAGATCCACCAGTCGATCGCGATAGGGTTGCCAACCCTCCAGCAGCCAAACAGGGAGATCAGCCGCTAACAGTCCGGTGGTGCAGAGGGACTAAGGCAGGCTCCCTACCTGCCCTGGCCTCGCGCCGCTTCCAGAAGCGGCCGGCATGTCCGGCAGCAGCTCCTGGGGGGGAGAGGCAGGGGGTCTTACGCGCTGCCCTCGCCTGCAGGCACCACCCCTGCAGCTCCCATTGGCCGGGAATGGGGAACCGCAGCCAATGGGAGCTGCGGGGGTGGTGCCAGTGGATGGGGGGGGCCACCTGCCCTTCTCCCCCCCCGCCCCAGGAGCAGCTGCCGGACATGCCGGCCGCTTCCGAGAGCGGCACAGGGCCAGGGCAGGCAGGGAGCCTGCCTTGGCCCGCCTCCGCCATCACCCGGGAGCCGCCTGAGGTAAGCGGTGCCCAGCCGGAGCCCACACACCGAACCCCTCCCGCAACCTGGCTCCCTACCCCAGCCCTGAACCCCCTCCTGCACCCAAACACCCTCCCAGAGCCCGCATCCCAACCCCCTGCCTCAGCCCTGAGCCCCTCCAGTACCCCACACTCCCTCCTGCACCCCAACCCCCTCCCAGAGCCTGCACCCTGCACCCCAACCCGCTGCCTGAGCCCTGAGCCCCCTCTCGGAGCCAGCACCCCACACCACCTCCCACAACCCAACCCCCTCTCCCAGCCCTGAACCCCCTCCTGCACCCCAAAACCCTGCCCCGGGATCAGCCCAAAGCCCCTTCTACACTCCAAACCCCTCGGCCCCAGCCCAGAGCCCGCACTCCATCCCGCACCCCAACCCCCTGTCCCAGCCTGATGAAAGTGAATGGGTGGGGGAGAGCAAGCAACGGGGGGGGGGGATGGAGTGAGCGGAATGGGGCCTCGGAGAAGGGGCGGGGTAGGGACAGGGCAAGGGTGTTTGGGTTTGTGTGATTACTGTTATTTCACATTTTCTTTGAGGTAGATCCTGGGTTGCACTTAAATTCAAAAAATGATCTTCTGCTTAAAAAGGTTGGAGACCACTGGTGTAGCTCTTTTGAAGTCAATGCAGTTACACTGACTTACAGTAGCTGAGGATTTGGCCCATAAACTCTAATCCCGGTTCTACTACGGATTTTCTATGTAGCCTTCACCTCCCTGACTTAGTTTCCCTAGCCATAGGCGCCAACTCCGTGGGTGCTCCGGGGCTGGAGCACCCACAGGGAAAATTGGTGGGTGCTCTGCACCCACCGTACCGGCAGCTCCCCGACCCGCCCCCCCCCGCCCCAGATCACCTCCGCCCCGCCTCCTCCCGTGAGCGCACCATTGCGTCCTGCTTCTCCCCCCTCCCTCCCAGTGCTTGCGCCGCAGCAAGTGCTGGGCGGGAAGAGGGAGGAGGAGGAGGAACGCGGTGGCTCGGGAAAGAGGCGGGGCCGGGGCGGGGATTTGGGGAGGGGTCCAAAAAGAGCAGGGAGGGGGCGGAGTCAGGGCAGGGGTGGTGGGGTGCGAGCACCCACTGGCACTAAGGAAAGTTGGCGCCTGTGTCCCTAGCTGCAAAATGGAGATAATATTTATCTCAGAGGGGTGATGTGGAAACTATCTTTGAAGAGGGAATGTTCTATAACCAAGGCCCTCAGTATGCCTCAGTTCTGTGGCTGCAAATCTCTCTTCCTGTGAAGCAGTGCTTCAGAATCTAAGCATAAGTTTCTAGTCTTCAGGGTTTTGAAGGTAACCTTGAAACCATAAATACAGAATAAACAGTGTTGTCTTCCTGAGATATGCAGAAAACCTTAAACAGTGGCTCTAGAGAGCAGTGTACTATCCCATTCAGCTCAGTGATGAAACCAGAAGATGATAATTTAAAGCCAACATTAAGTATTTTGCTTCAGATCATTTTATCAGAGGTATCCATTTAATGTTCTTATCTCACAATCCAAACTGCATCCCATGCCTTCCCAGGTGCCAAAACCCCCAAATGTCTTCTACTCAGCTGCCAAACCACTCCCTGCAGCATCTCCCTTGACAACTTCTGTGATGCAGTTATAGCTTGTCAAGACAAAAATCTGCAGCACATCAAGAACTGAAAGTGTGGGGGAAAAGCAAAATGAATATATCCAGACAATAGAGGCCATTTATACTAAATTCATTAAAGACCCTCCTTTTTATTTAAAATTTTTTTAGTTAAAACAAAAAGACACCAGTTTATTCAAAAAGTTATTGGTGCCAATTCCAGCTGAAGACAATGGGGTTGCACTTGTGTCAATGAGGAGCTAATTTAAGCTGCAGAACTTTTATCATAGGTATGATGTGCAAACAGAGCACAGGGGTGGTTTTTTGGGGGGGGGGGTAAAGGGGGAGGGAAGAGAACCACACATCTCAAAATATTTTTACATGTATACAGAGCACTGCTGAAAAAGAAGTTACCGAGATACAAAGAACCCCACAATAATATTTTTACAAGGGCATTTTTCAGAGTAGAACCTCACTTTAAATGAAGCTGCTGTAATACAGAAGCCAAAGATCTTGCGACACCATTTACGCCTCGTTTATTGTGCAGCACATGAGGCTTTGGCTCTAGCAGTGGTTGCCATCAAAATCTTCTGTTGTAAATAGTTCACATTACCACCCACACTATTCCTGGAATTAGTTACAGGAAATACCATAGTAATAATGTTAGCTACTTGCAAGTGACAATTGCAAAGACTTACCATGGTGACCACTGTGAGAGTACAACTATTACTATTCATAGCCAAACACACCCCCTACTCCAAGGTATGGAACACCTGGACTCTGTGAAACCCAATATTTCAATATATTTTCATTCCTTTCTGGGAGAGAAAGCATGATAAGGAGTGGTGGCTATGGCCATGGGTGAGGATATTTCTACATTTATTAGTTTTCTGGTTGGTTAATGGCGGTCACAGAGGCTGCTAGATCTGTGAATGTGGTAGAATCTATCTTTAGTATTTTGTCAAAGGCACCCAGTGCATGGGATATGCATTTTTATTTATATTTCTTTTGATATATAATACGTACGCATATAAATTAAGACCCTGCAGGGTTGACTCACTGCTTCAACCTTCAGAGGTCAAAGCGTTTGTCCTTCCCACTCTGATTTGAAATTAAAAAAAGAATCTCAGCTTTCATTTAAAAAAAATTCTCTAGTCATTTGCCCTGGAAAGACAGTTTTCTGCAGCAGGGGTGGACAAACCACCATTAGTATAAAATGAGCCAGTTTTGGATGCCAAAGGGTACGTCTACACTTGAGCTGAAGGTGTATCTTACAGCTCAAGTAGACGTACGTGCACTAGTTTTGGTCAAGCTAAAAATGTGCTAAAAATGGAAATGGTTGCTACAGTGCAGGCAGCAACATGGGCTAGCTGCCTGAATACAACCTCCCCACCCCTCACCCCAAGACCCTAGGTAAGGGGTGGCCAACCTGAGCCTGAGAAGGAGCCAGAATTTACCAATGTACATTGCCAAAGAGCCACAGTAATACATCAGCAGCCTCTCATCAGCTTCCTCCCCCCGCTCCTCCGCTCACAGCGCCTCCCGCCCACTGGCAGCCCCACCGATCAGTGCCTCCCCTCCCTCCCTGCACCTCCCAATCAGCTATTTTGTGGCATGCAGGAGGCTCTGGGGGGGAGGAGCAAAGCCACTGCAGGTTCAGGGGGAGGGCGCGGGAAGGGGTGGAGTGGAGGCAGGGCCTGTGGCAGAGCCAGGGGTTGAGCAGTGAGCATCCCCCGGCACATTGGAAAGTTGGCGTCTGTAGCTCCAGCCCCAGAGTCGGTGCCTATACAAGGAGCCGCATATTAACTTCTGAAGAGCAGCATGTGGCTCCAGAACCGCAGGTTGGCCACCCCTGCCCTAGGTACTTTCTCAGGCAGATACCCTACCCTGCTGCCTGCACCACAGCTGCTACACTGCTATTTTTTAGCACACTAGCTCTATCAAAGCTAAAGTATATACATATTCCCATGCTGAAAGTTATGCCACCAGCTCAAGAGTACACGTACCCAAGGAGTCACCCTACTAACCCTCTCCAACCTTCTTAGGCCATTTTAGGTACATTTTAGGAGTGGGGACTCACAAAAAGTTGTCTCAGAGGCCAAACCCAAAACGTTAAGGCTGGTTCTGGCTGAGGTGGATGCATGTAATTTAAAGCAGCGGGTCCTGCAAATGAACCCATAAAAAGCAGATGTTCTGTCTGCTCAATGTGGACATTAGAGATCCCATGGCATTTTTCAAACTAGTTCATCCACAATTTCCACACCCCAGACAACATTATGTGCAAGCTGGTTGCTATCCTCCACCCCAGAGGTGTTTGCATTTCAGTGGTAATGTAATTAACTTGTTAAAGTACTTTGCCAACCTTCAGCACTACAGATATTTAAAAAAAAAAAAAAAAAAAAAAGAAGCAGCAGCAGCTAAGATACAAGTTTAACAGCGGGCAGGCCTGTCCAGGACTGGCAATATCAGACTGTTTTCAATAAAGAGACATGGTCCAGAGGGGTAATGACTGAAAGAGGGCTCTAATCTCCATTTATGAACTTGACTTTTCCATGTCTTAATGTCCCCAAGTATAAAATGGTGACAACTGTTCACCAACTCCTAAGGGTTTTGTAGGGAATTAATGAATGTTTGGTTAACACTAAAAGCAGAAAAGAGGCTATATAAATGCTAAGTATTATCAGTATGTCAATAAACTGAGTTTGTTAGAGACTCAAAACACACACTGTTCTTACACAATACACTGCGATGACTCTAGGCTGACACCATGTCCTTAAATCAACCAGCCTGGTTACTCTCAGAACAGCATACTATATTGTGCATATTAAGTAAAGCTTGCATCACCAGGGTGAGGTAAGGACAGAGTTTTGGCCTCAACGTTGTCTAAGTCAGATCAGAAAGTGGGGGTGTGTAATTGTATACATAAATACGCAAAATGGATTTTAATATGTGTGTGTAATTGTATCATATACAGGAGGACAATTATTAATAAGCATCAACTTTATCTTGGTTAGATTACAAAGTGGATTTGGAGGTGGGGTATTATTATTTTATATATATCTATATATATATATCAAATACACACACTTTTTATTAGGATGTTTCTGCTGATACTACTTGAACTTTATTCTCATGATGTCACCATAATCCTGAGATTATTGATGTAAATACAAAGCTTTCGTAGCCAGTAATTTATATATGGTGTTTTATGATGACTCTGGCATTATAATGCTACCAAGGTATTATAATACTACAGCTTTGGAGCTAAATTTTGATCTCAGTTACACCAATGTAAAACTGGAGTAATCCCATCAGTTAAATTACTTGAGTACATGAGATCAGAAACTAGTGCCAAAACCACAGCATGGACAAACAAGAAACACCTAATGCACACTTGAAACATTTGCAGATCATAATTTACATCAATAATCTTGAAGTTTTGATGACATTTATTATTGGAGCTTTATTGTCATGCTATTACCAGAAAAACTCCTTAATATAAATATGCTCACACACATATATAACCAACCCCACACAACTACTTTATGATCTGACATAAAGATAAGGTTGAAGCCATTAATAATTATCTCACTCCCGTCCCACCTTGCACAATTCTACTTGCCCGGAGCAATTTTTTTCAAAAACCTATGAGTCAAAATATAAATAGCTGTTTCCTTAATATTATCAAGGTTAAGCACAGAAGAGTTGGGAAATTTTGGAGGGTGCCTGGTACATTTCCAAGACAATTTTGTAAGTCTGGCCTTGAGCTACATTGGATATTACACAGATTTCTCACTACTTCTATATAGTGAAACATGAACCCACCAAAAAATACACACCCCCATTGTTATTATGGTTATTATATACTCTATGCTTTGGAGTGTGCATGCACAAACAAACACAGTTCACTGTGCATTATGGAGCACATCTCAAACTGCAGTGAGACGCAGCGGTAGTCAGTGTCGAAACCCTGTGTAGTAACGTGACTGGGGAAAAGGAACCGGCTTTGTTTCAGGATTCACTGCTTTTCCATCTATCAACTTGCAACATCAACAACAGAAGCCCATAAAGAGGTCAAGAAAGGAGCCTCAATGAGCACTAACTGCACAGCGTTTGCATGGCAGGAGTGACTCTGACACAAGAAGAATCTGAAACAAACACACCAAAGCAGGGTTCTGAAAAGTGGGGAGGAGAGGGGAATGGGGGGAGGAGGAATAACATCTACCAGTAGGGTGACCAGATGTCCTGATTTTATAGGGACAGTCCCAATATTCAGGGCTTTGTATTACATAGACACCTATTACCCCCCACCCCCATCCGCTTTTTCACACTTGCTATCTGGTCACCTTATCTACACAGGCTGTTTCATATGTAGGTCCCCAGGGTGAAAGCCCCCCTCTCCCCAATTCCTGGGGCAGCTGAAGCTATAAGAGAACAACAGTGCACAGGGTATGCGATCCTCTAGGGAAAGTGGTGGTGGTGGGGAATTATCTAGGGAAGAATAGGGGGTTACAGGATGGATCACCCCAATTCCCCCTCCCAAGTAGAACTGGGGGGAGGGATTTGTGGTCCTCTTGGGGAGACTGAGGAAGGGGGGGGGGTTACAGAACAGATCACCACAGTTTTCCCCCTCCCAAGCAGAACTGGGGGGTACAGGGAGGAAGGGGTCTGTGGTCCTATGAGGGGGGGTACAGGACGGCTCACCCCAATTTCCCCCTTCCAAGCAGAACTGGGGGGTACAGGGAGGAAGGGGTCTGTGGTCCTATGGGGGGTACAGGACGGCTCACCCTAATTCCCCCCTCCCAAGCAGAACCGGGGGCCCCGGGGTCTGAGTTGCTCCTGGGAAGGGGGGGGGTCCGAGGCTGCGCCCCGCTTCCAAGCCGCCCCCGAGAAGCGCGGAGGCGGGCGGCGGAGCAGCGCGGGGCCGGGCGGTACCTGGCTGTGCGGGGGCCGGCGGCGAAGGGCTCCTGCAGCCTGTCCAGCTCGGCTCGGCGCTCGGCGCTCTGCCGCTCGGCTCCCCGGCTGCTGCGCTGAGAGGCGACAACCAGCGGCGGCCTGTTCCGCAGCCTCCTCCCCGCTCGGCCCGCCCCGGCCCCGCCTCGGGCCCTCCGCTCGCCCGCCCCCCGCTGCCGGCCGGCCGGGCAGCCTGGCCCGGAGCCTGCGGGGGCCCGGTCCGGGCCCTGCCTGGGGGGCCGCAGCGCCGCGCGGGGGAGCGGGAGGCCGGAGCCCGGCGCCGACACGCCCCGTAGCGAGCGGGAAACATCCCCCGGAGCACGGACCGAGCACCCCGGCCGCGCCGCCCCCCCCCCGGTACCTACCCCCCCCGTCCTTCCGCCAACAGCCCCCCGGTACCTACTCCCCCATACCCTACCCCCCCGTCCTTCCGCCACCGTCCCCCCGGTACCTCCCCCCCCATACCCTGCCCCCCCCCGTCCTTCCGCCAACAGCCC